>VWYP01003540.1:113938-291407 GCA_013400435.1 Pycnonotus jocosus
TTTAATCTTCATGAGGGAGTTCAGTGGCCTCTCTCCCACATAGCTGATGGATATAGCACTTGTTACTAAGTTCAGGCCAGCACCTGTGTTTGAGATTTGGGTGGGCTGTCCCAGTCAAGCAGTAAACAGAGGTTTTGTTATATGACAGTGCTCTTTAAGAAATTGTGGTGGGACACACTTTTCCAGTGCAGCCAGAAGTGATGCTGTTCTAAAGCAATGGATGTTTGGGGGCTGCTGTTTCCTTTTGAGTGACTTTATATGTTTATTTAAACACACTAAAGTTGGGAGGAAGCAGCAGTGGGAATAGATATAAATTGCCTCATTTCCTACCAAATTACTCTACTTTCTGAATTGAGCATTAAACTGAAGGAATCTGAAATTAAGTAGGATAACTTGGTATTGAGATTAGGGGGCAAAAAAAACCCCAAAAAACAAAACAAACCAACCTAAAAAGGAAAAAGAATTTATGACGTCCAAATAGATGGTGTTTCTAGTGACTGTTATTTGGCTTTCTGTTTCTCAAATCGAGTCTGCTGCTTTCCTCATTGTGGGAAGCCACAAAAGAGAAACAGTCATGTAGAGCTTAGGAACTAAGCGTTAAGAGTCACCTTCTATAAATTTTGGAGTTCCTGAATGTGCCTAAAGGCCTCTGGATTTTTTTACTATTTCATTCTTGGGCTTGGGGTGTCATGTTTGTATTTGGTTCTGGAGCTCAGTCTTTGTGCAACAGGTTGTACTTGACTAGTCAGTTTAGGTTTCATGGTTGAAAAGACTGAGTGAGATTAAGTAGTCTGAAGCTTTGGAGTGGACACCCAACTGTGAAGAAAAGTTTAATTGGATCCCTCTTACTATGATAACCTTGCAGCTTGGTAGTTATTGTTGTGAAAGTTTGCCTTGTCTTTGAGTGCTTAATATAAAATCTGTGTTTGATATCTGGTGTTGGCTTCATATAACAGATGGTGACACTTCAGTACTGTTCTATACATTTTTTTGCAATAAATTGAGTCTGGAGAGTACTTTTTTAGTTAAAATTGTTATTGTGAGGACAAATGATACCTCCTCTTGTTCAAGAGCTCTTCTCTAGGAAGTGTTGAACGTGGTTTCTTTGGAGTCCTGCTGTTTGTGTGGCTTCCCCTTTGTGTTGTTGCAGATTCACTTTTTAAGCAGTGTGTGGCAGAGGAGAAATCCTGGTTTCCACTCTGGTTAAAAATATTTTAATAGGGAAAAGTAATTAAGTTTCTGGGTGTTATTCAGTGATTTGTTAGTTGACAATGAAATAGCCTATTGATTTTTCTTTTGTTTGTTTGTTTTAAAGACAATGACTTGAATTATAAGATGTAATTTCACCCTATCTGAGTAATAGTATTTGCTGCCTGTATTTCCACACCAGCTGTTCAGTGGTAGAACCGAAATAGCAAGGCAGATCTACTGTCAGCTCTTCATTATCTGGGGCAAAGTCTGGAACACAACAAAAGAGACTGGAAAAATCCAGACAATTTTCTTATATAAGATGTCATAGAGATGCTGCCAAGAGAATGTCTGCTATCAGCTTGTAGTTTTTGGGCTGTGGTTGAGTACCTCTCAAAGTTGCTTGTGAAGAACAGAACTCTTCCCTTTTTCTTGTGCCTTTGCAGTTCTAGTACTTAGGTAAGATATGGCTTGGTGCTGGAGACCAGAGTTATCCAAAGTGGGATGGGTGCACAATCCATCGGAGTGTAGAAAGAAAACATTTAGGTACCACTAGTAAAGAAAAGAAAAGAATGAGTAATCTCTTGTCCAATTCCTCCTGCGTGTACTCCTTCAGTCCTTTTTGGTGTTCTACCTTTTGGTGGAACTTGAGGCCTAAATCTTGATTAGTTGATTAGTTGATTAGTACAATACTAAGTTATCTGTTTGCTTTGTTCATTGCAACATTAAATTTAAGAGAAGTATTGTCTTCCCTTTTTATCATGCCTTTCTCAGAGATTCGACTAGTTTGTGTGTTGACTGAAATTTGGAGCCACATGTCTTTTGACCTCGTGTGCCAAGATGGCATTGTCAAAATCCTTATTTAAATGAATACAATCATTAAGGACACATTTTAAAGTGTGTGAGCTTACCCAGGCTGGGGCTTTTACATGTTTTTCAGTGCAGATCTTTTTATCATTTATCATTTATTAGTGAAGTTGATTGGTAATTGCATATTACCTGTAATAGGCAAAAACAAACCCCAGTCATAATGTGGAATACACTCAACTGTTTTAATGCTTGATTTGAACTTTTATCAAGTATATCTTGTATCTTTTTGTATTTGGTAAGAGGTCTTTGTGAGCATTCTTTTGTGTTACTCCCTCTTTACTGTGGCTATTTATTCCTGCCTTTTTGTTATTCCTAAAAGTTAAGGAATACATAACTTCTATCGTGCTGATTTTCTTTTGTGTAGTTCAATACTCTGTCTTCAGCAGGAACTAAGTACTTGACGGTGTTTCTGTAAAAATTTCAAAAGGCTGTTGCTTGTGTGTATTATTAGATAAAAGGAGAGGAGAGCTGAAGACATGGTAAGTTACAACTGTGCATTCCAAAGAGAATCAGGTCACTAAAAACTGATGTCAGGCAAAACTGGGGTTTTTTATTACTTTTTTTTCTAAGAAGAGTTTCAGCGTAGATATTCTTTGTAAAATGATACCTCTTTTCCTTTCACTCTTCTTTTTTTGTTCCTGACTTCTGACACAATTACTGTGCTGCCGTTGCTATTGTTAGGGACGTGTGAAAGCTGGTAGGTCTGTGGCTAGAACTAAAATTGGTTTTATTTTTAAAGGAGGTGGTGATGTAAGCATCAGGTTATCTCCAAGCACAAGTCAGAATTAAGTGGGTTTTATGACCTCAATAAAATCTTCACATACAAAATTTACTCCAAAATGAATACATTAACTGATGTTGCAAGAGTCCTGGAAGTCTTGAGCATTTATTCAGGTGGGTTGAGTTGATCTGACTGGTGATAGAGATTATGTAGTCCAAAAGCATTTGTTAGCCATTTGTTATCCATGATCCTAGTTTTTAGGCCATCTAAATAAATTCCATATGTAGATCCTTGCCATCTTGTATATTATACACTCTTGTTTAAATCAGGTTATAACCAAATGGTTACAGAATACAAACAATGTGTGGGTAGTGTACACGGACTAAAGCTTAATACAGAAATACTTGTGAGGATTTTACTAAAATTAGTAACTGTTGTTGCTTGCACTGCATGAAGCTCAGTTGTGTATTTTCATTAAGAGTTCTTTATTCTAATAAATAGACTCTCTTTCCCTCAAAATTGTTTCCATGGGGTTTTTTTGTGAACAACATGATGTATATGAATAACGAAGTCTCTTTAATACTGAGTATGTTTAACACAGTTAATTTTTAAAGGTGTTCATGTGTGTCACCACAATTTTACAACAAATTACATTAATTTAATTTGTGAAGTTCTTGGCGTGAAACTGATGTTGAAGACAGCATTTGCTAAACTGTTACCTGAATCACAACAATGGAACACAATCATTACATTGGGCTGTTTTTCAAAGACCTGCTAAAAATTCCTGTGTTGGCTCTAGGTTGGTGGGCATGGTTCTTCCCAGGAACTGTCATGTCTCATGATTCTTGCTTGGAAACTAGAAACTAGGAGTAGCAGCCATTGCAGAGGAAAGGAAGGTTAAGTTTTTTCCCTCTCAAGTCAAATCAAAGGGCAAGGTGATGCCTCTGCTAATGGGGGAATGGTGGATGCAACATTGGAGGCATCTCCGTCCGGTGTCTGCTGTGTCACTGGCAGCAGCTGAAAGAATGGGAGCTGATGTACCTGGTTCTCCCTTGGGACTTTTGCGCTTTCCAGAGTTTCTCATTCTTTAGCCTGCCTTTGGAATATGTGAAGGCTCTTAATGTGTTCAAGCTCTGTCGTGACAGATTTTCTTGGACTGATTTTCTAAGTAGAAAAATTAAAGTTTCTAGGAGTGGTTATATGTGCCACCATCTAGCCAGAGGTGATTATGTGTCATCAAAACCCACCCTAAGGTGTTCTGAGGCCTTGTCTGAGTAGCAGGTCTGAGGGCTAAAAAAACCTGCTAAAGGATCTATCAGCTGAAAATCAAAAGGTTTGCCTAACATGCTGTGTTTGCGAGATCATGTGTGAATCAGTAAGACCCTTGAAAGCTGTCTTTTGGTTAGTTGTGTAGGTTTGTATGTCTGCATGTATTGTAAGATGGGCACACGGTGTGAACCTGCTAATCAAATCCTGGAGTGTGCACAGCCTGGGAACAGTGAAATGATTATGTAGATATGCTCATACGTGACATTGACTTGGATATGTTACGGATGAATATAGAAGACTCTATTGCATATCTTTGAGAAGACCAAATACTGCTTAAAGTATTTTTATCTGTTGCAGGAATTTGTTTACTAAACGTGTTAAAGGAAATACTGGTTGTTGCAATATTAAAGGTAATTACTTTCTGTGTGTTTTATCTGAGGATAGTCTCTAAAGGTATTCTGTAAAAGTAACTGGAATTTCTCAACTATCACCGTGGAACTCAAGAGCTAGCCTGCAGATTTTGGGATAGTTAACAGTCTATATTCTCCAACAGCTTCAGTGCATGGCTATATTTTTTAACGTATCTTTGTAGCAGTGAGAACTGTTCAAAGATTTTGTTCTTTCTTCTAAGTGCTGTGTAGGGAGTCCAAGATACTCTTAAAATTCTTTTTCTCTTGTTGTTTTGTATTGGAGAAAAGCTATTAAATTAACATTTAAAAAAATGGAAATAAATGTGATTTCTGTTACAGATACAGTTCTGTTCTGTAGGCAGATTTTTGTTCATATTCTTGAAAGAATTGTTTTGATTCAGAAGCTGTTCCTGATTAAAAGCTTTTTTAAAAATATCAGTATCTATATCTTCCCAAAAGATAATTCTGAAATATTTTCAGTGTTTCTCTCATCCTGTAAAACAGATATTACGTTAACTTTTCACAGTTCGAATTTTGGTTAACCTATTATGGTGTACTGCAAAGCAGCCACTTTGTCTCTGTTTTAGTAACATTCCCCCTCCTGCCCCAAGGGAAACGTCAAATATGCTGTTTCTGTGGAATAAATTCCCTTTCTACTTGATGGAAAATGAGAATAATATAAATTACTGATTCGTTTTAGGTTTTTTCCCCCTTTGAGAAGCCTTAATAAGGGTCATGTTTTTATTGTTCTTGCACAAAAATATATGAAAGTGTTGGCGTTGTTGACAGCTTATCAGCATACAGTGATAAATGAAATTCAGAGCTGGGGAAAAAGGCTATATGAAGATTAAGTGCAAACAAAAAAAAAATTACTCATGTCACTGGGGATGTATAATACTATCTTGCTTCCCCCTGCTTCTCTCTCCTCTTTGCCTCTAGCTACCTTTACTGTATTGGACTTTCATTTAACTGCCTTACTTTGTTAATGTAGAATGTATGAAGGTTTGAATATGAATGTATGAAGCATTGTTTCCTGGGATATTATGTCTGGGTTGCATATGTTACAGAAAAAGTTGCAAACTTGGGTTGCTGTACATATATTACTGCTTAAACTCTTTCCTACCTAGGCCAAAAGTTAAGGCCAAGGATGTGTAATTGAAGCATTGCTTCACTATGAAGAGTTGAGATTAATTTCTTTGATGCCTTCTGAAGTCGATAACACAGCTTGGTCATGTAACAGAAATTCTTATAAAGATTTATTTGTAATCTACAGACTTTCATTAAAATCTGGGATGATATAAATATTCACTAGTAAGTCTGTCTTCTGAATTAGTCATCTATGAAAGCCAAGTTTTCTTTGTATCTTTGCTAGGCAAAACTCTTTTTTAAAAAATCTTACTTTGAATATGATGAATATGGCTTTGATAGTTAGGACAAAATTAGAGGATCTTGCCTTGTCAAAGTGTCTGAAAATGGCCATTACCCCAATGCTTTTTAGTTGAAATATGCCAGTAAAATATACAAATGGTTGCACTGACTTAAACTGGTCTCATCTTGGCAATAGGATACTGACTTTCATTATTACTGGACAAAGACCCCAGAATCCTCCCCTAGCCTATGGTGGAATTTGCTTTTTATTGCTTGAAGAAGTTTTAGTCAAAAAAATTACATCCATTTGTTCTTTAAATGTATGAATCTTCTCATGTCTGTTCCAAGTACTTGAGCAAGAATAACAACTAGTGAGGAATGCCCTCTGTGAACCTGACACACTTAACTTCATTAAATGTTCCTAGGTTATTAAATTAGAAGGTTCACTGAACAGTTGTTCTGTCTCCATTTTCATGTTATTCATTATCTTATAAATTACGGTCGTATCTCAGTTACTTCATCTTCTGGACTAAAGAGTCCAGGTGTCTTAATGGTTTCCCAGGTTAGTATATTCCACATATTTCAAGGTGCTTGCTGTCCCTCTCAGTAGTATTCCTATTTACATCCTTTTTGTGCCAAGAGGATTCAGAAGTGCCCAGACTATTTCAGATGCAATTGTCCCATGAATTTATACTAGGCCATGATGCTCTCTGCTCCTGCTGCTGAATAATTAGTTTGTCTATAAATAACAGAGTAGAGTGGTTCTGAAGAGATTGCCACAAAATAATTCTGGACAGTGTGTTTCCAGGAGGAGTCCTGCCCATTTATTTTTCTTTGATTTTCTGGCCTTCATAAAGTTGTGTATCCAAGCAACAGCATTACTCTTACCCTGTGGCTCCTTTGTGTCTTTAAGAGCTTTTTGTAAAGGATACTGATAGCGCTTGATAGGATTTCTAATTTGCTTTTCTTGCATGTGGAATCTTCTTTAAAGGTTTGCCAGGCCTGATACCAGTTTACAAAAGCTTTAAGCCTTTTGCAAGATGTCCTGTTTTTCTGTGTAGTCAGTAACAATGTATTCTGGAATATTTCCTCTGACTTTCTCTGGAGTCATTTACCAGGCTTACTGCTTTGTACTTACCCAGGTCTTGTCAAAGGTTGGTGTCCATTAGTTGTATTAGTCTTCTTGTGTGATGGAACTTATAGTTGAAAAGTGGCATTATTACTTTTTGTGTTTTTCCAGATTGTTCCTTAAATATTTTTCAGCATGATTTATTGTCTTTAATTTGTTGGCCTGTCAGAATTATAATTTTTTCTTTTCAATAAGTGCAATTTTTTTTTTTTTTGCTTCCAACAGCCTGTTATCTTGCTCAGCCATATGATTTGCACTTGTATTTTCTCAAATACTTTGTAGATAGTATGCATCATTTTACCTTTTATTACAGGGCTGTTAAAGTGTTGAGCTTACCCACAAAAGTTTTCCTTTCTGTAATACTTTGCAAAAGTTTTGTGATATTTTCATGCTGTTTTCTTTTTAAAATTAAGCACAATGCTAGTGAACTCTTCAACTTTTGTAGCTCTTCTTCACCAAAATGACAAGCCTGAGCCTCATCTCTACATTCTTGTATTTATTTCTTCATTTAATAAGGAGTATATGTTTTCATAAGCTATGCAACTCCTCATGTGGCTACATTCACATCAATGTAAAAGGTTAAAGGAATGGTCTTTGCTATCAAAACTATGTTTTACACTACTTTAATGACATTTGTGTAGCTTGTAACCTTCAAGATTATTTCCAAAATGGTTCTGCTAATAGCATATGGAGAGTGAAATGACAAGTCTTCAGTGAAATTCTGAAGGTCACAGAAGAAAAAAGGACCATTGATAGCATAATGGCTAAAACTCAATTGCCTTTGGATTTATTTCTTTCACTTTTCAGTGAAATCTTCTTCCCCTTGAGATCCGTTTCTAGCATCTTGTTTGATATAATTTGGCTTCTCTGAAACTACACATACGACACCACCACCCCATCCCCAAATGTTTTGCAGGTCAGACAAGAAAAATCATTTAGTCCACCCCCTTTCCTCAAGCAGGGCTATCTAGAGCAAGTTGTCCCCTAAGGTTTTGAATATATATGGTGAATATATAATCAAATATGCATAAACACAATATGTACTCAAATACAACACATGCTGAGTGTTTTTATTTCATTAATGAGGTGATGGATAATAGATTGGTTAAAAGTTATTTGCCTTCACCTCTAAGCATTTTGTAGATGTTTCTTTTGTTCTCAGCTTCTAGTTTTTTAGAATTTGCAGGAACTTAATTATTTTTGAGTATCCAAACTCTTTATCAAATTTAGTTGAAATTGGCCGGCAAATTTAAATGTGACAAGTGAACAGATGAGGGACTGCCTAAGCCTCATTTCCCTGGAGATTTAGACAGTCCAAGTTAAAAATGTCTCTATTTTTGGGTTCTTTTTGCATTACCAAAGTAATGTAGCATGAAGCTGCTCAAGTGTGCTGGGGAGTTAAGGGCTGGAATCTGCTGTTCAGTGTGTATTGTGAGTGGTGCTGTTCCTTGCCAATGATGAGAGCAGTGTATGTAAAGTCTGTCCTGAAAATTGTTAAAATACATCTTTATTAAGTGATGATAATAATAATATTAAAAGACAGTATATTTTCTAAAACTCATTGCTGGAGCAGGAATTCTTTTCCACTGTCAAAGAAGCCTTTGTATTTAAATGAAATGTGTTGAGTTTCTTTGTCACTTGTGAACCTTATTTTTCTGTTTCAGCCTTGTAAGAGCTCACTGAAGTCAGTGAGTGTGTTTCCTATCAGATTCAATTTCCTGAGAGCCCATCTGTTACATCTCAGAGGAGAACAGAAGAGGTAGAAGTAACTTCCTAGCAAGTACATCAACGTCAGCTCAATAGAACAGCAACTCCACAAGGGTTTGTGTCTTATACAGTAAATTAAGTTGTTAGGTACAGCAAAAAGATTAATGTTGTGACTACTAATCATCTTGTTCTTGGCTTCTCTTAACTCTTAATTAAAAAAAGTCACAAACCTTCCTGTAATTAAGGCAGCTTCAAAGAAAACTTTTTAAATCCAGAGACTTCATGAGGCATCTGAGTATATTTAAGCAAAGAGTGGTACTCTGTAGAATGTTACAAGTAGCACTTGTGGTAGACTGTGTCATGAAAGGAAAACTTTTCCGTAAGATGAGAAATGTTTCAATATGAACAGCAAATAACAGCATAGTATGCATGTAAAGTGTCATTCTGATGACTGACAGTTTGGAATCTGATGATTCTTTCTCCGTGGATGGTTTAAGCTTTGGATCCCGAGTTGTGCTTGGATGGAGAAGGATGTTTCCCTCAGCTGAGCAGTACAAGGCAAACTGCAATTAAAAGTTTCTGATTTCAGAAGCATAAGTCTATTTACCATTGGACTCATAGCCAGACTATGAAATGTTGTCTTGCCATGTTATGGAGAGGTAGGGTCTGTTAAAATACTGTACCTTTTTAGTTCTCCTCTCTCCCTTTTTTGTCTTTCTCTTCTTCACCTTGTACCTTGCTGCCCATGACAGATGAATGCAAGAGGGATAAAGTATTAAACTGCTAATTTGAAATGTATGTAATGACAGGAATGCAGCATGGATGGAATTAGGTGATTTTCTTGTTTCTGCTTAATATTTTAAACTGGTGAGATCCAATTAGAAATGCTATTCAACAATTAATGGGAAAAACAAATGAGAATGTGGTAATTGCATGGTGGCTTTACTGTGCCTTGAATTAAATTTAAAAATGTATTTCAGGTACCAGACAGAATGCAGGTATCACGCAGTGGAATAGGAAAGTCTGCATTAAGCTTTCACATCCAGATATCTCATAGCAGTTAAGGCTTCTTAAAATCCACCTTTCGCAACTACTTTATTCTTCATTGTACAGATGGTTTGGATATATCCATCCTGGAAGAAACACCGTTCTTAGTGAATGAAAAATGAAGATTGAATGGAACGAATTCACACTTGGATTGTGTGAATTTTACTTGCAAGGACATTTCATCCTGGTTTCCAGGCATGAAGACATGGCGGAGGTCAAAGGCTTGCTCTCTCTCTGTCAGCTGACTTGTCAAATGCATCTTCCTTTCCTTAAAATAATTTCTGAAGCTATTGGCCAATTGTCAGATTGGAGAGAAAAGTAAGGTTCCCAAAGGTGCTAGATTTCCTCTTCTGTGACTGCTGAAGCTAGGAAATGAAACAGTGCTTTCTCCCTGTTAGGAGGGGAACCTCTGCCTGTCTCTAACCTCTCCCCTCCTCTATCTTGTTCCATGTAGTGTCAGCTAGCTGGCTGGTCATCCTACAGCTGCCAGATCCTGTGTGGGATGTGTAGGTGTCAGACTGTACTGTCCAGTGGGGCTGTCACAGGCTGAGTGACAAGTGTGCTTACATTCTAATGCATGGCTTATAATGTGAATTGGGTGGAAAACATCGTGTTACCTGACACAGCACACTATTTCCTGTAATATGCAACAGTGTAGTTATTTCAGGTAAGATTTTATTTTTAAGAGGACTGATTGTATGGTTAAGGCCCAGGACACTGAATATATGTATTCTATTTATCTACATATATATATGTATATATATGTATAAAATAGTGTTTCATTATTAATACAGCTTGTATTAGCTGTTCTGTGATGTAAACAGCAAAGTCTATTGGTGTGAAGCAAATGCTTTCTGTGGAGGATGGTTTCACAGGAAAAGTACTATACTACAGGAAATTACTGAACTCTTCATAATTGTACATCCTCAGATATGTTGCATTTTGACTGTTCAGTGCACTGAAGATGGATTCCATTACTGTACCTCCAAATGTATTTTTTTTTCTTTTTGAACTAAAGCAATATCCCACCTCATGTTTCTGTAGGTAGCAAACCCTCCAAAAGCAATACTGTGTCATGTTTTGGTTGGGAATTTTTTTTTCTTGTTAGACTGTGAAGGTTTTTCAGAGGTTCTGCAGCCTACTTTTTCCTGTTTGCCTTTCTGAGACAATATTGTTCTGTTTCAGATTTTGTCAATAAAATAGGTTCACAGTCACACATGTAGTAGGACAGAGAGGACTATTTAACCACATCAGAAAGCATTAATATGATTATCATTAGATGCAAAATTAAGAGGGTAAAGTAAACATCAGGGTATTTAATAAGAATATCAACTCTCATCCTTTAGATCCCTTACTGGTATAATTTTCTTGCCCCTGTTTGCTTAGGGGACAATAATAGCAATGGACTTTTCAGCAGATGTCAACAATTATTGAAATAACTGAGGTCTTATCTTACTTAGCTTAACTTAGCTTACTCCAGAAGGGTGTTATTCACAGAATTAGTAGTTCTTCTTTATCATTGTGAAGGGGTTTTGTACATTTTTGCTGATAAAGAATTGTTTTGGATTCTAAAATTATCTGCTATCCCCTTTTAAAATTCATGATAAAATCTGTGAAGATATTCTGTCTATTCTTACAAGCGTAATATTACTGTTACTCTTTGTGGGTTGGTTTTCTTTTTTTTTTGGTCAAAGCAATTGGATTATCTATGGGGTTTGAAGTATTTTTGTAATATTTTGTAATATTTTTTCTTTTCCCTTAGAGCGTGTATGTGATGTTAAGATATATTCAGTGGATATCTTTAACTCATTTAACAAAGTTTGACTTAAACCTTAATAAAAATTTGTGTTCAGATGAAGTATCATATGTCATATATAATATGCTTTAATTTGCACTTAGCAATTACAGTGCTGGCTGAAAAGGGAAGGTTGATTTGATTAATCACACTTAAAGACTGTTACAGTGGATGAAAAATGTAAATGGTTTGACTTGATTTCTAACATAATTGCTTCATTTGGATTGGCATTACCTTCCACCAGTTATTGAGAAAGGGGGACTAATTTCATGTTAAAGAATTGTGAAAGTGATTAACCAGTGTTAAAACTGATAACATTTAAATAAAGCTTTATATGAAGATCAGTGAAAAGAGGAGAAAAATTCACTTTGCACTACCATTACTGTAGTGCATTCTCTTTTTAATCTCAACTCCTGAACTACTACTGTAATTTCAGTAAGTGTATCACTATTTTTGTCCACTGTGTACATAATAGGAATAAAATAAACTATTCTGGGAGGGAGGGGGAAGGGGAAAGTAATTTTTTGAAATCCTTTAGACAGTTTAGAACAGTTGCTTTTTATTGGTCTGTAGCAATTTCTTCTTCGTGGCTCCTGAATAAAATTATAGTTATGCAGCTGTGGGATTTGTGGGAAAGAGTCCCAGTCTGAAGTCTCTCTTCCCTTTAGAGATGTCTGGCAACATTTGTCTCCTCAGCTTCTGTCTTCTTTTCTTCCCTTGGTGCTTGAATAAGTTCCTTGATGCTCACAGCTGTATGCTTAACCTCTTGCTTGGCAAGTGAGAGGGCCCTGTTCTGGTACTAACCAAGTAATACTTCTAATTGTGTTGAAATATTGTCTTCTAATTTCATTTTGGCTTTAAAAGAAAGCAGCTTTGTGTTTTGGAATTAATGAAATAATTGCAATCTCAATGTCTGTAAGCTGCTTGGAAGCATTAATTTTGGAGGCTTTTCTGTATCCCTGCTTACAAAAAAAGAGAAGGAGCCTTCTTATGTTTAGATGTCAGCTCGTTTTGCTGTGTAATCCCAAATTCTTCCTCACTGCTGCAGGTATTCCCACAAGTGGGAAGCACTGGTCTTGCAGGTGTGCTCTGCAGGCAGACAGCTTTGGAATGAACCCTTTGATCACAACCTACCAGTAAACACCAATTTGGCAGAGTTCTGGCTTCCCAGGCACCCAAAATCCATGCTGCGAGTACTTTTGAGTACTCTGTCTCACTGCTTAAGCTTCCTTCTTAGTAATAAACCCCTCAACTTTGTTAATTCTGTTCAGATGCACTTCAGGTTGCTTACACTCTTCTCTGCATCTAACAACTGCCCCCACTTTTTAAAGTGAGAGATAATAACTTTTTAGTTTGAGCCTTAATACGGATTTTCTGAACTGTATTGCATTTTTGTAGGTCTCCTGGATGCTGTGAACAACATCTGTTATCTTTTCTCCATTTGCCACCTCTTCTTATTTCAACAGTAATTTTCATGTGTAGGCGACATCAGTGCCAGAGTCATTCTCTTGTAATAACTTTTGGAACAGCTGCACAGTCAGCTGGCAGTTTCAGAATGGGATATGAAAACAGCACAGGACCTGCTTTTAAGGCCAGTGCCCTGTGGCCTGAGGGTCATCTGAATTTCTATTGCTTTGTGGGAGAAATTCCAATTGCTGTTCTATTTCTGACTTTGTAGAGAAAGGATTGAATCCTGGGGGGGTGTTTTTTCTTTCTTCTTCCTCTCATGATGCCACCTTTTTTTTTCCAAATCTTCAAATTCTTCTTTTGAAGAAAACTTCACACTTCATTGCCGCTTCTTGACCACCTGTGGCCTCTGCCAGGCTATGAGGTGTCACCTTTGGATGACAAATAAGAAAGTATGTGAACTCCTTAGGACTGCTGTTTTCTTGGCTTGGGCATGGATATGTTAATGTGCTGTGTGCTGGCATAATCGTGGCAGGTGTTCACCAAAAACTGCAGCAGATGCATTGATGGTGGTCTCCCTCCTCCATGTGTGCATTCATAAAGCAGGCATTCTTCTCACCTGCATCAAAGCAAGACAGGGTTTGCCATGAGCTGTCATAGATATGGCACAGTCATGTCTTGTATATTTTTGCTCTGCTGCCAAGTGTAGGTTGGACAGTAGCTGTAGGGCAGTTCATATTGTCAATGCTATAAGCACTTTGTTTCTTTGTACTCTATCCTTCAGCATCTTTAAAATGCAGACTAATTAACTATAATATAAGAAGCATTTCAGTCTGGCTACCACAAAACCCAAAGCTAGAAGTCAAGATACTGTTCCTAATTTTACTGTTGTGCTCCAGGTTTTATAGCCTTGACAAAGATGTAGTGAATTTGGGAGTGAGGACAAGATTAGAAAAGAATCTTTGGCAATAGAAACTCTTTCTCATGAAGGGAGAAAGAGAAATAAGCCACAGGACACTTGTTTCAATTTTACCACTTTGACATCTGTATCTGTGGTCCAGTAGATCTTTCTCAATGTACTTGACCTTACAGATGAAAGGTCTAATTGCTTCGAAGGAGGAAGTTTTGCCATTCAGTGGACGAATTGTCAACTTCATTTTCAATGAAAAAAAAGATTGATTTATGTCCTGTCTCTGCAAAGGATTTAAATTATTCATTATTGGATAGCTTAGGCATGCTGTATGTCTTTCAAGTCTTGTCAACTAGTATTTTTAGCTAAGACTGAAGTGGTGGAGTGTATGTCAGTTCCTAGTAATAACTGAGACCTTTGTAATGCATGATAGCTGTCAGCAAAGACAGTGATATATGGTGTACATTGTTAATAAATGTGCTTTCTGAATATCTCTAATGGTTTACCTTGCCCTCCCAACAAACCTGTGCACAGTTATCTTTTTGGATAGTTGGAGTAGTGTCTCCTGAGTGTTGGGAGAAAGCCTTAAAGTCCAGTTTGATTAAGTAGTTTGCAATAATGGCTTGTTTATTTAAAAGCAACAAACCAAAACACATCCACATCACAGAAACAAAACCCACCCCACCAAAAAAAATACAAAACCCCACCAACCAAACAACAAAAAAAATGTATGTAGAGTTTAAAGCAGAGTAGACATATTGATTAGGAGATTCCAATTTGTTCCTGCCAAGTATAGGCATCGTACGAGCCAGCCAAAATAGGAGTTACACTTGCTTCTGGCATTTCTGTGTCTTTGTAAAAAATCAGCATTATAAATAAGAGCAATTAATTGTCAATTTGCAACAGCATTTAACACAAAAATGTTTTATCAAACTATGAAAAATTATAAGTTTTAAGTTCATGCCTGAGGAGTTTGTGGCTCTGATGAGGCGGTCAAAAGAAAGTGTAACCAGCTCCACCAGAACCCTCAGGTGTTTTTAAAGAGGTTGTTAGTTTTCGTTCATAACAATTTCCATCCATTTATTTGCATTATTCTCTCTACAGTAAATACTGAAGAATTAAGTAGAAATCTCAGAAGGTGCTTGCAGTATCCTTTACCCTACTGTTATCCTTCCTTTCCAGATACAATCTAAATAAATGTGTAATAGAATTATGGCTTAATCACTGAATTGAAAGTAAGGTGAAGTTTTGATATACTAGTCGAATTTAATTTTAGGTAGCTTTCAGATTTGGTTAGAATGAGTGGGTTGGATAATTAGATTTCTAAATAGCATAAATAGAAGTGTGATTAATGTTAAATGTGAAGGCTATGTCAAGTGGCAATGAAATGACATGTCTAAATTCCTTGAAAAGATTATCTTGCACTGCCTTTGCAATTTAAATGTTACTTGCAATGTCATGTTGGTCAGTTTGGGCTGGAAGTTTGCAGCTTCTGGAACAGTTGCAGTGTGCTCTAATCTTCATATTACAGCTGTGTGGAAAGAGCACATCAGAAGCCACTCTTAGGCATCATCAATAGCATAAACTGCTGCTCAGGCTCAATCCTGAAGTCTTCAGCCTTTGTGTTTTGCCTGGCTTTTTGGTTGCTGTTGAATCAGTTTACACTGAAATTGCATATGAAAACAATTTCATATAGATTCTGGGAGGCAATTATAAGTGCCGGTGTCTACAGGTGGTTGTTGAATAAGATAAATAGTAGTTGTACTGAAAACTGGTCTGTTTTCAAACATTTTTTAATTTAAAAACTTTGCAGCCTTGCTGTGTTCCTGAATAATCAATAATCATCTCATACAAAGCTGGTTTAGGGGACATTTCATACAAAGGTACTTCAAAAGTTTTATATTTTTGTGAAATGAGGAGCAAGCGCACATATTTTGAAACATTTGGAATGTGGGAAACACTGGGATAATTTTTCTTTATTGTTGGCATCTTTTAATGAATTTGAACTTATCTCTAAACTCTTTAAAGTTAAATGCATAATCCTTATTTATGCTTACCATTATATAAAATATAAGCTATTTAATTCCTACCTCATTGCATGATGACCACTTAAAAGGATGGCCCTACTTAGCTTGCTCTATGAATTATTGCTTGTATAGTAAAAATGAAAAAACATTTCAGTGTTAGGAGAGAAAAGTGTTGAATCTGTAAATATTCTTGCAAACAAACATTACTTGTCTATCACTACCGTGGCCACTAATGGGTAACAGATATAAATTCCCCAAAAAAAGAGTTTCCTTCTTTACATAATTAAACCAAGTTGTTTTCACTTATGAGTGGTAAAACATACATGTGGGTCTGAAAATGTTTGGGTTTGGTTTTTTTCACTTAAAAGTATTGAAATTCAGATTATTTCTATGTGTAACTCAAGCATCCATATTTAACCTACAGCCCTGTGTAATGGCCCTGTGTTTGGTCATTCCTGGTTTGAATAACACAGAGAAGGGGACCTACTGTACTGAAGTCTTTCAGCTGCCTAGATCCTGCGGTTTTCATTGACATAAAAGTCAAAGGAATGACAAAAATTTCCACACGTGAACAAAATAGTTTTCAGTGAAATAGACTTTCTGGATATTTAAAGAATCCTGTGGAAATTTCCTCCTCACTGACTTCTTCCCCATAAGAATCAGCAAGTAACATACAGATGCTAATCAAAAGGGGCACAGCTTTGTAAATTGGGTATTAGGATATGTAAGAATGAGAAAACTGTTAATTTTTATCAGCAGAAGCCTCGGAAATGGAGTATCATAACTACTGTAGGGGAAAAGATGAAGAGCTAGTTTGCCATTATCCTTTGAATATAAGTTACCCAGTTATCTCATTTACTTAATTGCACGTATTGTTGGCCCATCTTTATGGTCAGATATTTTGAAAAATAGTTTGCACATAGCTAAACAGGAATAATGTGAAGTTATCTGCTTTTGGGTTGAGCAAACTTAATATGTTAATCTTGGCTTAATTTAATTTGTTCTAATGGTAGTGGTGAATTTTTAAATGGTTCATTTGGTGCTTAATTATTGTTTAAGGGATTTAGTATACTTTTGGACACTCATTTTGTTGTCAAGTGCAAAACCCTTTCATTTGGGTACATTTCTTGTCTTTCCAATATGTAGGAGAAACACTAGGAGGTGGAACCTGGTGATTTGATTGCTTAGAGACAGTGAAGGGAGGGTTCTTCTAAAAAGGCTTTTAATGTCATTTAATTTCCTTTGATGTAGTGAGAGAAGCATAGCTGCTGTTTGTGAATGCCTCAAGCTGATGGTCTTTTATTGACCTCTTGGGAGGTTGTAGGAGATGCTGAACCAGTGTCAGGGAAGGAGCTCAAAGGAGGTCATCTGTTTGCACGAAACTCACAGGTTTCATGATCATTTGCATTTATCTGTTTAATAACAGGAATATTTGCCTTTTTCTTTATGGAAAAGCTTCCCAGCCTAAATGAGTTCAGTGAGTTTTGGGCAGCAGAGTTTATGGAGTTGTTATTTATTTATAGAACAAATATTGTGCAGGAGTTGATACACTGCCCATGTTATGATGGTAAAAGCACATGAAAAGTAATGTGTTAACATGGTAAAGTACTGTGGAGAGTGATACATGTGTAGAATTACACAGTTGATGAGAAATCACATTTGCCACGCTTCTTTAAGAGCCTCACAGTCAGTGTTCCCATTAATCCATTTTTCCAGGGAATTGTTCTGGGTGTAGACTGCTTAGTGGGTTCAAATAGTTGTTCTTGGGGGTGGGGGAGTGAATGGTTCATCCACAGTAAATGCTTTTTGGTCTATACTTTATAAATATTAACCCTTCACAATTTGATTTACTTTAAAAACATTTAATATGTAGAAGCCTAAGACACTGTGAGTTGTTATGAGTTACACTACAACTTGCAGTGGTGGGGGACATAATTAATTGGTTTAAACATTAATTCAATTGCATCTCCTGCAAAAATGATTCTGATAACTACTTTATCCCATTCTAAGCCAACAATATCTGTTCTCCTTTCTCCCATCTTCTGTCCTTACTCAGGGTCACCTAGTGTATCAGAGTGATGCATGTGGTACAATTAAAATACCATCTCCACAGTGAACCTCAGAACATTTTATACTTGTTTATATCTAGGAAAACTCTCAGTTCATTTGGTGGCTCTCAGTTGGAAATGCTGTGCCTCCAGGTGTAAATAGTAAGGTCGTGGTGGGGAGCTGATTCTTGTCGAGTGAAGATGAGACTTGAATGCAAACAGTAGGAGATGGTTTGTATTTTCTACTGAAATTACATTCAGTTTACACTGTGACAGGACGACAAACTGAAAAGCCTCAGACCCGTCCAGCCACGCACTCCTGCAATGTGAGAGTAGCACACCTCATTAGTAAGGCTTGGTGCTGAGTTAGAGTGGAATGAATTCAGCTCTCACTGTCTTTCATGGTGTGGATTGAGTCGTATCTCTATTATATGGTTGAGTCTTGGGATCTGAGGGCGTTAGCAGTCACAATTATCACATTAGGAACAGCTACAGTTTGGCACAGCCTGCTGGGAGTCAGCACTGGAAGTTTTTACCAATAGCTTTGCACCTCACAGGTAAATAAGTCCTCAATACTGTTTCCAGTGTTGCCTTTCTGTTGGTGCCTCTCTTTTCTCATCTTCTTCTGAAAACATGGTTAAAATCTCTTCTGTTTGAAAAAGAAATGAAAGCAAAACCTACTTCTTCAATACTTTTTTCCACTTTGTATGGTACTGGTTCCTGTTTGTAAGATAATTGTATCTGTGTTCGTTTTCTCAAGATGGTCCTTGCAAATGAAGTAATGGATCCTTACAGTTTTCAGTGAAAAATAGTTTTCTTTTCCCACTTAAATCTAGTAGGGTCAGTAGGCCATATTTACTCTTCTGTGTTTTCTGATACAAACAAGAGTCACTGGTTCATCTCTTGTGTTATTTTAACCATCATTTTAAAAAATCAATTTGCCCATTTTCCCCCCCTCCAATAACTTGCTTTGAACTTGTCATGGACAATATTTCAAACTGTATGTAAGTTTCTGGATTTAATTTTAGTTGATGTTGCTGGTGTATAGTCTTCTGAAAATCAGTAGGTAAAGTAGTGATCACAAAAAAAAAAAAAAAAAAAAAAAAGAAATCAATAGTGATCACAACACCTGTGCAAGGACATTTCAATTTCTTTATTGTCTACCTGTTCACCTCTGCAGACCCTCTTGCTTCACCATTCAAAGCTGAATCAACTGTAATAGTGCTTTTGTGTTCAAACTAATATTTTGGCCCCAGAATACTTCTTCAGTAAGATATTTTAGGCAGAGACATGCCTGGTTGGGCAAAATGTCAGCTGATGTCAGCCTGTGACCCACTTAAGCTTGTACTTCTATAAGCACATTATTCCTGTTTTATGGAGAGTCATTCCTGTCAGATGTGAGAGGAGCCTTTTTATTAGTGCTTTCCTAGTTGTTTTTTCCCCCTGGAAACTTGTCAGGAAAGCTGAGGTGCTGGCTATTGCTTGAGCTGACCTTCTCGACATCTCTGAGTACTGTCTTGGACACTGGGCTTTGGAAAGCTTTGAGTAAAAGTTGCTGTTTTCACTCTGCTCCTGAAGTGGGATACAGAAGCATGATATGAAAGCAAAATTCATAGTGTTGTGAGAAGTGAGTGCAACCAGGAACTGGCCTTTTACAGTAATAAAACTCAGAATCACAAACTGGATTCTGAGAAACTGTAGTGCTCAGCCACAGGAGTGATCATGCATAAAATTGAAGAACTTTGAGAAGCAGATACACAGTGATACTAGAGAGAAAACCATTGCTTTCTCTACTAAAACAAAAAATTCCAGACAACCTTCCTCCTCCACTTCCAGTCTAGAAAGTTGACTTTTAGTGTGTAATTTCTCTGTCCCATTCAGTTAGATAGCGACAGAGCAGTTACTGTCGTCAGTCTCTGGGAGTACATGGATCTACAGAATCAGAGATGGTCAAGTAAGAGCCTTTAATTGAGCATTCTGGATCTTCATTTCCAAAACTATTTCAAACTTTAAATCCTGCTTCATGCTCTTACGTGCTTGGTCTCCACCGTTTCATCTCATACAACTAATGCAACCACAGATCATAGTGTTTTGAAGACAAAATGTCAGTTAATTTAGCTTCTTTTGTATTACGTTAGGAAAGAATATCTCCTCCAATTTTATCTGATGAAATGTTGATATTATAGACTCTTATTATTTCAGCTGTGGTAAATCTCTACAGCTGAGCAATTCATAAATATTAGAATAAGTGATGGATCCAGAAATCAGCAATGTTAGATCTTAAAATTTGCCACAGTGATTGTTTCTTTGCTCTTCAAATCTGATGGCAGTGCAGTATGTAAACATTAAGATTTTTGAACTTTAGGAATGAAACAATATACAGGTCAATAGTTTTCCTTTTGTTGTTAGTTCTCTGCATAGTTGAGCAGAAAGTGTAATTATTAAAATACACGAATTCTTGGAATATTGTTAGTAACTGCCTTATTGTTGCTGAAAGTCATGTTTATCTCTACAGCTGTAGTGTTAAGGAGCATGGAGTTGATCTCTAGAGCATTTCCTAAGGCCTAGATATATTCCAGGTTGTAGGGTGAAGGTTTTTTTGGGAATGATGAAAAAAAGCCAAAACGCTGAGTTTTATTTTCTACTTTGTGCCCATTCTAGTTGCTTGTGCCTATTTGTTTGCTCCTTACTGTGGCCTCTCTCCTTCCTGCACCAGCAGCGCAAAAAGACTGGAGAATGGAGAGGTTTTGAACAAAATGGTTTCATGTTGCTTCATTACACTTGATGGAAAATGAAATGAAGGGAGGACAAGAGGGATCACCAAGTCCTTTTTGAAGTGAAAAATGTGGTATGGACTTTTCAGAATATGAAAGTTGTGCTTGGAAACCTCTTCCAAGAGTTATCTCTAATGTTTTTTTAACCATTTAGGACTAAAAATAGTATGTGTAACCTTACTGAGTGGAGATCCAGTATGTCTATAAAAAGAAATAATCTGAATTTATTTTTAAATTTATAGTAGTATTTACTGTGTACAGAGCGGATTGAGTTCCATAATATGCAAACACCACATAAAGTATGCTTGTATTGCTGTAAATATATCACAGCAGCAGACTAGTCAGCACAAATAATTTTGATTTCCAAACAGTAACAACACTGGCTTGTATTTGAATCCATCAGCTGTTTGGTAACAGCAAAAAGCCCAGCAATTAATTGGTTTCAAATTTACTAAGAACTAATATTATCCTGTGAAAAAAAAGGACTTTAAAAGAGGGAGTGCTGCTAAACAAGGTGTTATGACTGAATAAAGTGAGCAGACGATTGAGAACTGTCCAATCATTATATCTGTCAATATACTAGTATCAAGTTCTGTGTTAAATATGAGAAGTCTGTTACAACCCAAAATCTTAGAAATGAGTCTGCCTTTGGATATGTTCCTCTAAAATAAGGGATCTGCTGTATAAAGTAAGAAATCTGTAGTGTAAAAATGAGACATTCTGCTGCTTGCTTCTTTTCACCATGCTGCCAGTGTTCTGGCAGGGGGAAAGGGACAAATGGTGTTTGCTTGGAAAAATAAAAGTGGGAGCTCAGAGATGAAAAGTGGGAAAGCTGAAATGGTTCCTGCTCTTGGGGGCTGGGACTGAGGGACTGCCTTCATCCCTGTAAATGTTGTTTTGCTTCCAGCTGTGTGTGGGGCAGTCAGAATTGCTGGCAGCTGTTGATGTTTTTAAGGTGATGTTTCTAGGTGTGCTGGAAATAATGCCATTCTGCACTAGGCTCATTTGGTCTTATAATAATTGCCTGTTTATGCAAAGTAGGGTTTTATTTTAAAGAACGAGAAATAGATGCTCAATGCTTCTAAAATATATACTTCATGATCCTGTGCAAATTAGAAATCTAAGACTCAGATGTCTCTATCTGGTCCTGGCTTTTTTTCCCTTGCCCCTCTCCTCCCTATTTCTAAAATACTTATTGCAAGATAAAATGCTGTAAAACAAAATTATTCAAGCATATATGCATTAATGGCTTATTGCTTTTAAAAATGGTAATGGTCCTTATGGTCATTATTCCCAAATATTATATGTAGGAGTGCTGATGAACCAAAGTATTACTTTATGCTAACTCTAAATACTGTGACATTTTGCTAACCAAAGGAGGGAATTATAAATATTCCAGTTCACTCTGCACAAGTCATTGTAACATTATCAAGATGTGAAAACAGTGTTACTGATTATCTAGTAAGGTAAAGCAGCTTGTACCACAGCCTTTCACTGCTAACTCATACTGGTTTATTTGCTTTTTTTCTTCTTCTCAGAGTATTGTTTCAATATTTCACTTGCAGTGTGAAAATATTATCTATGAAAGCCTGTAGTAATCAAACTGACTTCAACCTGGATGAGATTGGATTCCTTGGGAGTAGGAGGTGTTCCTTTGTTAGATCAAATGGAAATCAAGTAACATGGAAAAGATTTTATGTAAAAATTAAAGAAGGGTCTAAATAACATTATTTTTACAGAGGCTTCGTTGGTGCATCTCAGTTGGTTCATGGCAGTATGACAATAACTGCATTCATTTAGAACAGTGAACAATAAATATTGGTGTATTGTGCTGTTTAGATTAATCTTTTGCCTTAAAGAGCTATATTTAACAGGAATATTACTGAGTTATCCGGTGCTTTCAAAGCCCCTGTTGAGAAGACCAAAAGTCTTAAGTCTAAGTCTTCTGTCCTCATAGGAGGAAGCAGCAGCAGGTGTTGGCAGAGGATATTCCATGGGAAGAAGTAGGTGCTGGTTGAGTGCCTGTTGCTTTATGCCACTGGTTGAAGATAAATACAACAAAGTGTTTGTATGATTCTGTGTCTACTTATGGCATTTGTCATTTATAGGGGGTTATAGAGAGCTGAGTGTGTTGGAACAGAGGCTCGGTTGGACTGCCTTGAGAAACAGAGGAGGAAGCTGAGCACTGCCATTACTACAGCAACAAACACTTTAAGCACCAGCCATGCCTAACCCACATAGGACACTGCTAAAGCCATTAACATATTCATTTAATTGTCATCAGTGTCACCTGTATTTCTTGTGTGCCCCATAAAGTAGTTTACATTGCACTACTTAAATTAATTAACTTTCTTTAGTGTGTATTTGTAACATCTATTTGAATTACAAGCTTTCTACTTTAAAATTACTGCTCTCCAGCAGGAAGTTCATATTTTCAATGTAGGGTTTGACTAACTTTTCTGTTCTACAGTTTTCTCAGTCTACTTGTGAGTTAGCTAGTTCCTTGGTTTAGAGACAAAATCATAATTTCTTTTCCAAGTGTCAATGAGAAATATCTATATTAATCTAGTGTATGAAAATACACTGAAATAGAGGGAAGGACCTTGGCTAAGTTGCTTCATTAGGCTTTCATTAATGTGTTATTAGGCTATTTTCACGACCTAAAAGTGTATTATTCTGTGACATTAATAATCAATAAGTTATAGAATTAAAACATGAGACATATCCCTATTTTGGATCTATTACAGCAGCAATAAAAGACCTGTCAGACAGCTGGAAGCTGGCCAAATTTCTACAACTGCTGCTCTTAAAAGATTGTCTTTCTGGAATAGATGCTGGAGGCTATTAAACATTGCCCATACTTCGACACCCATATGGGGAACAATATGGAGATTAAAACTTTGGATTAAAACTTTTAAGTAGATCTAATTTTTGTACTGTAGTAACACTGAAAACTTGGAGTAAGAAGGATGTTGTCTACCTTTACATTATGCAGGTTTGAGAACACTGACACCACTTCACACCCACATTTTGTCAGGAATCTGTGTGTCTGACTTGGTCCAGTAAATGAGTGAGCCTGGCCCGACCTAGAACCCTCATCTGGCATTTCCAGTGGCATGAACTACTTGAATTCTTCTGAGGTGGTGTCTCACCCAAGAATCAGATGCACTGTTTTGGCTATTAAAGCCTAGCTGTCCATACCAAGTTGAGGGACTGCATGAAAATACCTGTAATTTAGTTATTTATCCAGTAATTTAGGTATCTATCCTCGAGCATGCCATTCCTCTCCAAGGAGATGACATCACTAAAGTGACGAAGCCTGAAGAGTGAATTAGCTGACCAGTCTTAAGTGTCTGTCATAGGAGAGCCAAGTTGCTCCTTTAGGGTTCTCTGAATGAAGCAATGACATCTCTGCTGAGTAGAAGAACAAGTCACCAATGTTTAGGCCTATCTACCTGGAGCCAAATCATACTTAGTCATGCTCAATGATATATAAAGAAAGAATATTTTTGCTCAAAATTTTAAAGTATGAATTTTAAATGAAATAAGTGTTTGTTCTGCTCCTCCATTCTTTCTTTTTAGCTGACTGTCTTTTACTGAGCAGTCTGAGATAAATCTCATGGTGGGAACAAAAAGGGTTCTGGTAGAACTTTTAAAGAAAGCAAGGAACAAAGGAGCAAGGGAAAAAGAAAAAGCAAGAAAATTCCAGAAAAAAACTCAGAATGCAAACACTTGGCCAGGAAGGTCACAGTCACAGCCAAGGACAAATTGAACTGTCCAGCTGGCACTGGCTGCCCATGTTCTTGAAAGTGAAGAGAGAGCCAGCCTTAATGTTGAATATGAAAAGAAAAAATCATGAAGTTGATGGACTCAACTGATGTGTCTGTTCTGAGCACCTTGGTTTTATAACTCACTGTGCTAAAATGTGTGTCAAAGCATAGAGAAGGAGGGCTTTTTCTCCAACACTTGGGATTCATTTTCATTGATAATTTTGGTGCTTTTGATCCCCCTGCTGGCCCTATGAGTGCCTCTATTGCCTTTTTAGAGGAACAGCATCCACAGGGTCCTCAGTTTTGATTCTGTGTCCTCCAATACCGTGTAAAAGTGAGTGGTTGATAATTCAGTGCCATAAATTTATGGTTTCTTTGCTTTGTTTAAGTACAAATCAGCTTTTGTTTTTCAATAGGAAAAGCTAAGGTGTCTGTGTTCTGCACAAAGCATAGGCTCTTAGGTTTTAATGTGAAATTAACTCTCAAACTCCTTGCCAGATGTAGTTCTTAATATTCAAAGAAGCTTTGGCCAAGAGTCCAAACTGTTCATGCCCATTTTATCCAAATAGAGTAAAAACCTTTGAATGTTTTCTTTCATCATCTTGCTCTTTGATCAGTGACACAAGAAGTTGTGAAAATTTCTGTGTGTCCAGGTGTTCTGTGCTTAGATTATGAGGCAACAAGGGATTTTGACAGGTTTAGTTAAGCATTTAAAGCTTGGAGTGAGCATCAAAATCGAACCCTTGAGAGTCTGTCTTCCTGCCTAAACATCTGTGATGTGTGATTTCCATTGTCTTTTAAAGCAGAGTGAAGAGCAAAGGAAAACAGATATTTGGGCTATGCAAAGATGATTTTCTTCATGTGGATTGCAGTGTAAGATTTTGAGAAGGACAACATGTAGTTTTCTGATGCAAGATCCTCTGCTGCCTTAAATTTTCATAGCTTCATTGATGTTGATGGAAGTAGGGCAACAGAGACCTACTGAGGGTTTGCCTGTATTTGGTTTGCAAATTTGCCAGAGCTGCTAAGGAGAGATTGTGCAAAAGATGGCTCTGTTGTATGTGGCCTCTGCATATTTTTACTGAAGTTTGTACATATTAGGATCCAGCTGCCCTGGTGACAGGACCAACCATTTTTTCAGAGGGTGTCATTGTCCTTATGGAGGTTATGGTTGCTGGTGGGATAGTAGAAAACATCCTGTGGGAGAGACTGCTTTGTGTCCAGGTTTGGCTCATTATGGAGTGTGCTTTTTGATCAAGTCCTGGAAATAACTGAAGCCTCTCTTAAGCTGAGCAGTATGTGTAGATGATTTCATGAATGAAAGCATGGGCTCACTGATGGACTAAATTAAATCATGTTGAACAAACCAGAAAGACATAGGAACTCTATCTATCTATCTATCTACCTATCTATCTATCTATCTTTTTAATAGATAAATATATCTAATATCTCATATAACATACAGCTAGAGATAGGCTAGATATAGATCTAGTCTATCTCTAGCTATGTGTTTGTTTGAAAGGGATAAAGAGGGACGTGAGACTAGACTATGTGCAGATTGTACAAAGCACTTGGAGTTTTGAGTTATAAGCCCTGTGGTGGATTACCATCAGTCTGAGACTCAATAGCTGAAGGCATTAGTCCTGTACCTTTGTTTTAGCAAAGGACAGGCTTATCTAAGAAGGTTTCAGATGCCTTCCTGAAAATGTTATAGATACTTCTCCTGTCTTTTGAATGAATGTACAAACTTAATTACTCTTCTGTAAGTTATGAAGTTTCTCATGGTAACTGTGGCTTCTGTCACTCCAAAATTTGTGTCACAAGTTACTTTGCTAGCTGTAAGGGCTCATTTTTGGATTCTTAGGACCTGCCTTCCAGCTCTAGAAGAGAGGCAAACCCACATCTAACACCCAGTTCTAGGCTTTGCCTTTAGGTCATGTTATCCCACTTTCAGGAAACAGAGGAAGTGCTTTAATAGTGGACCTTTCCTTTTTCCAAGGTCAACCTGATCTTCTTTGCAGATACAAGGGCTGTTGAGTGTTTTGAGGGACATTCTGTTCTCACCTCCCCAGACTGAGTGTGACAGCTTTGCTCTTGAGGAACTCATCCTTCAAGAATATTGACTTCATTAAAGCTCACAGCACTCTGAAGCACATAATTGCAGTTTTCCACAGGTTCAACTTTACATCAATTGACATAGTGGTGCAAGATCTTTTCTTTCAAGAGATTTGACTTCTAGAAGAGCAATAATCCATATTCGATGTACTTGATTTTGGTACACCTCATGGGCTTGCCAAACATTTTGGCAGATTGTCTTGGTAGCTTTTCTCCTGGACCAAAATTAGGAAAGGGATCTTTCTGATGGTTATCACCTTTACAAAAAGACTGAGAGATTTATGTCTCTTTTCCCTTGTCCTCTGCCCCTATATCACTGGGAGTAAATTCTCTCTGTCTTGAGTCCCTTCCTGATGTGCACGACTCTTGGGGATTTTGGAGTCACAAAATTCATCTGTCTGTGCTTTTCCCCAAGCCTCCTCCTGTGGAACCAGGGAATTCAACATGCTTGTCACACATGCTGTGTGTGGGAGGCAGTCCTACTTGCCCAGGATCAAGCCTGTGTCCTTTAGCAGTGTCCTTTCAGCAGGTATTCAGTGAGATAGCGGCTTTGTCCAAGAGTGTGCAGATCCAGCTAACCTGGAATTACCTCTGGGATTGTTCTTTACAGGAGGTCAGGGCATATAAATGTCTTTATTAAAAAAACCTTGTCATTCCTGGTAAGTACAAAGCAGTCCTTTCTCATAATCCTAGCCATTTGTAATGGAAACGAGTTCTAGTTGCCCTGGAAGTGTGTTAGTGTACTGAGGAGTGTTCCACTTGAGTAAGTTTCTTTAGTCACTGTTTTGCCAAAAGATATTGAGATTTATATACCAGTCTGAGAGTCTGAATGTGTCACGCTTGAAGTCGCCTGTACAGAAAATGTGCACAGAAACAAGAAAGCAAGGGACAGTAAACAATGGAAATGAGTTTAAGTTGATTGAGTACACTTTCAAGGCTTACTGATAGTCCTGATAGCACCCTGCTGAGAGAGGATCAAGGGGAAAAATGGCATACTGCTGTTGCTGCATGTGTAGAGCAGAAGAAGAGCCTGGTACATACCTTCACCTGTTATAGATACTGTAAAGACAGGTTTCGTCCACAATTGTCTGCAGTAGCTGGATCTGCTGTATGGCCAGATACAGGGAGAATGCCTCCTAAGCTATGTGGTGGGGTGAATACCTTCCTTTATTATCCCCTGGTTTCATTGGCTGTGAAAGGGCTTATTCAGAACTGAGACAACCTGCAGTTCAGTCTATGGATCAGACGTGTATTTTACTGAAATGTAGTTATGCTGCATATATATTCAACTTCTACAAAAAATTAATGCAGGCATGAGTAAAGCTTTAGCAAATAATCTTTGTGAATAAAATGCCTGAAGCATGATCCTTTTGAGAGAATTTGTGCTGTGTTGTGGTGCTCTGTCTAAAGCTGTTATGGCAAAATATCAAAAAAGGAAAACTCAGAATAAAGTATTAATTTTTAGGACATAAAGAATACCATGAAAATTGGATTGACTTCATGTGCAGTTTCACTGTAGACATGAAATAGGCACAATGTTGTTTCCTAGACATTTGTAAAAGATGTGTGTTCTCATGCAGATGCATTTTCCAGCAATGCAAGGGTTTGTCAGGTCTCTTTGATACAGAAATTGCTGTGGCTATGTCAGGCTCTATTTTTAAACATACCTTCATTGGAGAATGTTTTGAAGGTGATATGTTGCTGTAACTTAATCCCTTCTCCATATGATTTGAGCAATTCTACTGGTTATTATGATCAAAGTGCTTAGCCTTTTGTCTGCCCTTTCTGGTACTCTGTTGCTCTAATAGCTATCTTTCTTTATGGGGGAAAAAGATGGAATGCAGATTAGATTTGTCATATAACCCTTATGTAGATTGAGCTCTCTGGTTTATGGTAAGCAGTAAGAAGTTGTGCTGAATTTGAGATGCATATTTGCTGTTTGAACTTGTGAATGAGGAGTGAAATAACTCAATAGTTACTGTGAGTTATGTAGAATGCTGCTTATGTAGTTTACATATGTTATGTAATTGTGCCATAGGTTATCACTGGTAACAAGCCCATTATCATAGCCACACACACTAAATAGTGTGGCTTAAATAGTCTCTCACTTACTTTATTTAGTCTTGTAAAGAAAAATTAGCTATCTTTTCACAATTATTAGTTTGCTAAAAATAAATCCCTTGAGTTGGCTTTGCTCACTGTGGTTACTGTATGTTACAAGGGAAAAGTGAATGCTTTCTTTACTGCAAATTTCACAGGTGACAGCTCAGAATTGTTAATACATGCGAAGATTGCATTTATTAATTCACCTAATGCAGGTATAGGGACAAAGCTGTCTCATTCTGTGACCATA
This sequence comes from Pycnonotus jocosus, assembly GCA_013400435.1. Taxonomy (NCBI): domain Eukaryota; kingdom Metazoa; phylum Chordata; class Aves; order Passeriformes; family Pycnonotidae; genus Pycnonotus; species Pycnonotus jocosus. The sequence goes on from VWYP01003540.1 coordinate 142,847, forward strand.
AGGCATGTTAATCTTTTTAGTTGATGGATTCTTAAATGAACAGATTGGGTGAATAATTGCTCTCCTAATCCTTGGTTTAAAATATGAATGAAAATTCTTTGATATTTATCTGCATAAGACAGAATGTCCTCTAATTGACTTCTTTAACACCTTTGTACTGAGAATTATTTAGTATTCTTGTTCCCTATGCTTTTGAAAAAAATTATAGAAATAGAGGCTTGCAGTTTTGCTGTTTCTCACACAACTTTCAGCTGCCTAGTAAGAAGCTGGGGAGGCAAACAGTACTTAGGTGAAATTGGAATATTTCCATTTTTGCTAGCTGACACGTTTCTTGTGTGAAAGCCTGCAGCTATTGCCTGACATTGTTGCTGGGGAAGAATATGCACAGAGATGTCAAACTTACCTTTCTGATTGCCCTTTTACACTTGTATTCATGCAGTCCTCTTACAGTTATTTTTGTTATAAAATTCCTAACATGAGATGTCTGTTGATTTTTGCTATGGTGAGCAGGCACAGAGTGGAGACTACAGACTGGACCGTGAACTGCAGGTTTGAGAGTACCTTCCATGTTTTTCTGTAGTCTTCCTGAAACTATGTATTTTAAGATGTCAACAATTCCTTTTTCCTTCTTATGTGTTTTGTTTGGGGTGTTTAATTTTTTCGAAAGAGACATTGTCAGGGTCTGATTTTCCATAATATATGAAAATCATATAAAATTTATAATGTTAAAATAATCGGTGATCACATGTGTGGGATGAGACTTCTCACTGTCTTATCAAGATAAAAACGTTAATACTCCTGCTCACTAGTGGATTTTTCTGAGTTTAATGTTTGCAGGAGCGAGGCTTAGCATGTGAGAACATAATTCTGTCACCTTTCATGTTGGTCTTAGGGCAACTTAGTATTTAAGTTAATGCAGTTCCTATGTAATCGACCCTTCTGCTGCTCGTTTGCTGTGTCTGGTAGTTCTAACTTTATTTTCTTTTGTCCATTTTTGGCAACATTTCATTAATTCATTCAGACTGTTTTATTCAGCTCCAGTGTGTCTTGGAGTTCATAGTTTTCACAATATAAAAGATTGTGCTCTTGTGTGAGAGTTGGTCTTGTTTTCAGATTTTCAGTTTCTAGTTTCAGTCTCAGAACAGCTCTTAAGTCCTTTGTATTTGATGTAAAATGGTATATTTTGTAGACCTCGAGCTATAGAAGTGGGGAAAGGATGAAACATGTTATGGGAAAAGGGACTCTGTACACTTATTACAGTCTCTTCTCCTATTATTGCCTGGATAGACTGATACCAGTTGCTGTCAAGTCTTTCCTCTGCGTATTGCACTTTTATTAGGTTCTTCCTCAGAGAATTTTGTCCCCCGTCAAAATTATCTTTGTCCATTTTTGTTTTCCTTTAGATATGGATGAGAATGATCAGCAAAATCCAGTATAATGTTTATTATGCTTATACCATTGCACTAAAATGTGATTTTTTTCATAATTCATAAGGGCAGGATTTCTTTTGATATTTTTACTCCAGTAGATTTATAAGTTCATAATACCGTAAGCTATTCCAGTTTTTTCTGTGTCCTCTGGGATACCGAATATTGAAGATCTTTCCCCCCCCGCCACCCCCGGAGTTGCTACCATCCTAGTATTCCTCAGCTGGTAATGCTTTCCTGGTAATTAGTCAACTATTGTTCTATAAGAAATCTAAGAATTTACTTTTATGGGGTTGTGGGTGTTTTGGTGTTTTTTTTCCCCTTCAATCAGCCAGATGTTTAGTTTTATTTTGGTCTACTTTTTTATTGTTTATGATTGTTGGTGCTTATTAGCATCTGTGTTCTATGAGAAGGAAACATGCTGTGTTCCAAGAGTGGTCATTTGTTCAAGCATCACATTGTCTTTGTAAAATAAATACAGAGTTGAGATCATGGTCTTTTGTGTAGTGGTGGTGGGGTGGGAATTACTGAGAAGCATTTTAGTTGCTTTCTACTGAGTTGGTAATGTGGGTATTTATGCACTGCAGGGGCAGCCTCACTCTGCCTATGTGCTTTCCCAGTTTGCAGAGGGGCAGCTGTGGCACTGGAGCACAAGGATCAATGTGCAGCAGCTTTGGATTCCTGCAGTATTTGCAGTACCTCCTGCACGCATGCCGCGCTCTGGGCTTTGTCATGGCAGAGCAGTGACTGCCCATCGATGAGTGTGCGTGTGGCAGTGCCACCCAAAGAGACAAACCCTTGCCTAATTGAAATACTTCTTCTATCAGCTGGTTAAAGTACCTGAGGTTAGCAAAGCACTAAAACTGAAGAAAACACTACATAAAGCATTGGCAGATTATAGCACTACCTAAGACCTATTGCAGTTGCCTGCTGTGCTGCTCATGCTGTGACTGTCCAGAGGGGTCTTGCCCCTGCTCTTCCATTCCTGGCTGATGGAGGATTCTTGGGCTGGGCTTCAACCATTGAGCAGGATGGAGTAGTTCTGACCATGGTCCAAGTCAGGGACCAACATGGAGTTTTGTCCCAGGTCCAATGATGAGGAAAAGGGCTCCAGTGCTTCTGCACTGTTGTCAGTCTTGTTGGCTGATGTTCTTCCAGGTCTTTAGAGGATCTCTCCCCTTTCCTCCGACAAAATTGCTCCATCATGCCAGGAGATATCACCAGTCTCTTGGCCTGACCATTCCATGAGTCTCTGAATCTTGCACTGCGTTGAGTGACTTCGTCTCATGTCTCATTTTTTGTTCTTTTTGGTCATTTCCTCCTGCTGCTTTTGGGCATTGGTCTTTAGGGTTATTTCTTCATGTTACTTTTGGGACGCTGTAATTTCCAGGCAAATGTTTGATCCCCTTCAATCAGTCATGCACATACTCTATCTTAGTTCCCCCTTGTCACAGCCCAGAGCTATAAAGACTGCTATATATAATTTGTCTGTGACAAGGTCATAGTTCCAAAGAAGGTCTGTGAGATGCATCCACAGTTATTCAAGTGTTTGGGGATTTTTTGGAAACGCTTCCTGGGGTGATGTTAGATACTACATTTTCAGCAGACTGAGTGAAGGAAGAGGAAGGAGTAAGTACCAGAAGTGGTGTTGCAAGGTTTTGAAGATTTATTGCTATGTAGCAGTGAAAGCCTTCCAGCTTTTCAGGTCTGTCCAGACAGGACCAGACTATCACAGGTTCCTCTGATTAGATTTAGACTCATTAAGCAGGCTGTGCAGACTCATGTCTGTTACAACCAGTATAATTTAATTTCATTAGTTAAGTGACTATATACTTTTCAGTGTCGTGGGCAATGGTGTCACAGCATGTTTGCACTCTAATAGATATTTTTATTGGTTTATTTTCATTAGTAGTATATTTTCCACTTCTTGCACTTGAAGAGATTAGCCACTCTGATTTCAGCATTTTCCAGCATGTCTCAGGCTCTCGGCTTACCCTTTGGGCTTAATTATGAATGCATGTCATGTTTGCAATTACATTAAACATAAGCAACAAAATGTTACATGAGTTAAGATGGACAATAGCCAACTTCCTTTCAGAGGACACCAAAGTCAAGGAAATAAAAGCTGAGAATCAAGCTAGATATTTTCTTACTAAAACTGAGGACAACTGTATTTTGAACTTTTAAAATATCCATAACACTACTTAATAAGAATTAGGATTATGAAACAATTGATATTGGGCATTTAAGTGTTTAAGTTTAATTTTTAACTAAAACCATGTAACAATTTTGTATAGAAGGAGAGATTTATTTGTTTGCATATGAACATTCAGTTTAAATATAGGGGAAGACTAATTTATCAGAAAACCCATGCCTTTTGATGAATGTCTTTATTATGACTTGATTTTGAACTCTCTCTTCTTTTTAAATAAGTATGACCTATTTGATTTAGGAAAAAAGCATATTGCTGATCTTTTGTCAGTAATGCTTGATAAAGTCAAACGTATGCACCAAGCATGTTCTTAATAGTTCCCAAAGGGATTGTCCTAGGAAGACAAATGTATGCTATATATTAAAAAAAAAGAAAAAAGAAAAAAAAAGACCAAAATCATCCTGTGTGTTTAAGATATTGTTTGGGAGCCTTTATGCATTCCCTCTTTTGTTACTCCAGAGAATTCTGGAGGTTAAGCAGGATGTACTCCTGGGGAGGTTAGGCTAAAAGTCCATTCCTGTGGAAATCTACATTGCATCTATAGTCACCAAAGCCACAGAAACAAGCTGATCTGCAGCTTGCAGGAAGAAGATCAATGACCTTGGTTGAAAGCTTCATCCAACAGCCAGGAGAGTTTTCAGTTACCATTTTTATATGAAGTTGGTAAGGAAGGCAAATACGTACAGACTGCAACTTGGTGCATCTAAAAAAGTTACAGGGATGCTCCAAATAATATGGAGAATTTATCTTTCAGTTCCTTGTTCAATGATGGTAGCTGTCTTAAGAAGCAAAAGGTGTGATAAGAAGTTTTATATAACCATCAGGATCATTTGAACTGAATTAGAGTCTCTGTATGAAGGAGAGAGAGAATAACATGCCAGGTAGCACTCTGTGTTTTAAGGACTTCATTACCTTTCTGAGTGTTACTGAGAGAGTAACTGTGAGGTGTTGAATGCCTGTGGATCGATATGCTGCCAGGGGGAGATCTGTACCAACCATCAAATGATACTAGAGAAAAGTTACTTTAAGTACCTCTGTAATTCACAGTTAATAAAATGCTGGTCTTATGGGGGAACTTCAATTTAAGAGACATTTAGTGGAAGATCTGTGCAGTTGGACATAAAACAAGCTATTGTTGCTAGAAAATAGAGGATAATTCACTAAAGCAAAAAGGTATTGCATTGAATATATGATAAGTCAATTTTGAGTTTCATTTTGATGGATAAGGATGAAATAAGCGCTGGATTAGAAGCTGATGGTTGCCTAGGGACCAGTAATTCTGATCTGATTATATTTAGTGTAGGAAAATAGAGCACAAGTCCAATCACAAGCTTCTATCAAAAAGGCTAATTTCCCAGAACTGAGCGAAACTGTATTTGAAATTGCATGGGAGGAAGATATTGGGAGTTCCTTTAGAAAGAATAAGGAAAAGGGCACCAAGGAAAGGAAGTGGAGGGAAGCAGTGAGGTTTTTATTCTAAAAAAACATTTGGATCAAGAGAAATTAGTACTGTGTTACAGGCTTATGACTAGAAAGAGGTAGAAAAATCTTAATGTTGATTTAGGGGGGAAAAAAGGCAGAAATGATAAATAATTTTCTTTCTGCATTCTGAAGTGTATATCACAGGTTGCACCAATGAGATTGCAGAAATCTCTCAAATTTTTTTCAGCTCTTTTAGGAACAAAGGACAGCAGTGATAAATAACATAGACTTATGGAATGAGAACTGCTGTTACACTTGCACCACAAGAGATTGAGCAAACTTACAGAAAATTATTGCAGTTGGTTATTGGACTCGTGAAGAGGCATTTAATCACTCAAAAGGTTGCACCTTGGTATCTTACCTGTCTTTACAAACTACACCATTTTTTGAGGAAAAAAAATTGCAAAGGCAACACAGTTTGCTGAAGGCTTTTATGGGACTCACAGGACCCCCATGTTGAAGGATTAAAAATTGATATTAACATAAAAGAAATCACTGCTTGTATTTTGTTGAATCAGTACAGCTTGGCCAGCTATGAACAAATGCAGACTCTTGAGCTTTTACTCCATCAAAGCAAATTCTGAAATGACTGTATTCACCAAGAAAACAACTCAGAATAACTGCACTGTAGCTCTGTAGATATCTTCCAAACATAATATGTTCTGTAATCATAAATGCTGGAATCCTTTTCTTTTTTTGTTATGCTGGGTAATGCAGGCCCATCTCTAATGTCACAGTAGCTGAAGGTGGTGGTCCCTTCAGCAGAAGGAATAAGAAGTGCCAAGAACCTTCTTGTAAGATATTAGTGACAGCTCTAATGGGGGCAATAAGGTGCCCAGTCTGATAAGATAGTTACAAACTAAATTACAATGAGTGTTTCTTAGAGAAATAGAGGACAACTTTACTGCAGTTTTGCAAACAATATAATCAGCTGTTTCAAGGAAGTGTTGGGAGGATTACTTACTGCTAATCCATCTCAGACCTGCTGCTTGTGCTATTTTAAATAATCTATTTTTTGTTCAAATAAAATTATGTCAGATCTGTTTGCATGTGATTACCAATGCTAATTTTTCTTATCTTTTCCAACCTTCAAAATTAATGCAGAAGAAGAGTACATATATTTTTATATGAAGATTAATCCAACTTGTTCAAATAAAATAAACCCCAAAACTGCAAGAGAGCTGTGTCACTGATCATTGTTTCCAAGTGATCCTGTAAATGAGTGCTTGATTCACCTCATGCATTTTTAGATTTAAATTTTGCTTGTCTGTAATACTGTCAGTGCATTTGAAGCCCTGTCATATTCTTACAACCAGCTGGTTCAGAGTATGATGATGCAATGCCAGGACAATCACTTCAGTGATAGGAGTTTTACCATGCTGAACTTACAAACAAGATAAATAAAGTTTCTCTGGCTCAATCTGGTAAAAATTCTCCCTTCCCCTTTCCTTCTGCAACAGGGAAGAAGATCTTCTCTGCTATGTATAAAATGTTTTCTTTTTCCTCTGGGTAGGTTATCTAAGGATGGAAGATAATTAGAGTACTTTTATTTTTGAGGGACAACATTTTCAAAGGTTTTCTGAGAATTATGATGTGTACACAATGATCACTCGGTTCTTACACAGTCTGAGTGCAGCATATTCACAGAAGGAGCTGTGATATTTCTAATCAGAAAGGTTTAATTCTGCAAATGGTGGTTCATACTCTCTTTTTAGGTTCTCATAGGAAAAACAGTGTCAAGTCATGATGTCGACTAATTAATACAAAGCATGGAGGTTAAAAGGTAACACACAGGCTTATCTTATTGCTTTGAGACACACACCTTACTTGTTTGTTATATTTTTTTAGAAAATAGAATTCAAACTTCAGGCTGAACACTGACTTGTAGGATTCCTAATATAAAAAGCTAATAACAACTGCTGTTCAATAAATGCTTGATTGAACTGCAATGAAAAATTGGATTAAACCCCTCTTTATTCAATGCTTACAGGTCATATATTTGCCCCTGATGGAAACAAGTGAAAGTGGTAAAAAGTTGAAGAGAGGATCCAAAAGAATTGCAGTTTTGGCATGATTTGATAACCTTTCAAGATGGTTTTGGTCACTTTTCAGTTTTGTGCAGGATCACTGCAGTTAGATTCAATCTTACAGGTCTCTCCCAGCCTAAATAATGTTATGGTTCTATTTTAGGTAAAGTTTCAGTTTTGGTTTCTGATTATGTTTTTCTGTTAGAGCACTAGGGTAGATTTAGATTTTTCTGTTGGAGCACTAGGCTCAATACTATTAGTTTAGTGACCATAAAGACATGATCTCTAGGCTACAAGGAAATGTCTTCCTACTTCATTGGCCTCAGTGTCCTTGCAGGCTGCATGAGCTCTCTGTCTCAGTTCTGGAAATGCATATACAGGAGTTGTCCTGTTGGGCATGGGCAGTTCATAGATTTCTTTGTTGCACTGTAGTTGAATATGGGAACAGTACTGAATACTTATTTAAGCCCCAGCATTTGTTGGTGCCTGTGACATCTGTTTGCTACCATCTCTGCATTACAGGTACGCTGCAGAGACACCAGGGAGAAATAGTTAATTACTTACATCGAGTACATTTTACTGGTTTATCAACAGGAGAGATACTTGGAAATGTCTGGCAAGCAAACTGTAGAGCTGAGTATTCTTCCCACAGTCCAGTGTGTCTAATGGTTCTAGGTCACTCTTGAGCCTCAAGCGGGAGGTGGGACAGATGCTGTAGTGCCACTTCAAATGGCAGGCAGCATCTTTATTAATTCATGTATATTTAACTGTGCACCTGTTGTGCGTACATCTAAATCTCAATTAGGGAGTGTGTCAGGCAAAGATGATCTGATTTTACTCTCTTACTGTTCTTCCAAAGCTCAGGTCCACTAGTCCTCCTGATTTTATTTTTTCTTCCTGCAGTCTGCTCTTGGATGGGACCACGTTTGTTGGCCTTCTGCCAAGTTCCTACCCATTGAAACCTTTGAAAATCTACCCTTGCCAGTTGTTACATATGAGTCTTGGAGTTACTGACCAGTTCATTATGAGAGCAGGAAAGCAATTTCATTTCTTTCAGTCTCAACTACAAGGCAAATTACTTGCTGATCTTGCTAATATGAACAACAGGATGCTGCATTTGCATGTCAGAGATTGTTGTAACTGGGTAGAGAGTACAGATGGCTGGGTGCAATTCCTGTTTGATTTAGGTATGGATGGGATGGTCCTGGTTCATGTAAGTCCAGGCTTTAAAATTATTCTGCTGTCCATGCCACCCCATCAAATCCCTTCCTGGGATGTGTAGGAGGAGGAAGCAAGGCAGTTGAGACTTATTTTTATTGTTTTCTGGAAGAGAGAGGCTGGTTATTCAGCACCTACAGGTACTTGTTCTCCTCTTACCTGCTTATGTTCTATGGAACAGCAGCTGTGTAGGTTTCCATTTTGATCTCCGATAAAAACCAAAAATACTGGTATTTCTCTTTACTCTTTCACCTTTGGTTTTTCTGTTGAAGGACTTTAAGATCTAAGTATTTGTCCAGAACTGAGCTTTGGCATGTTACTGTCATCTTCTGGTTGAGTGGTGCACAGTCTGTTTACATATTATGAGTTACCAGCATCACAGCTCATGATGAGAGGTAAAGGAGACTGTTGTGGTCTCTCCAGTATCAGTGAGGCTTGGTTGTTGACTGTACCTGCCAAAGGATGAAGCAGTCATTAGAAAACGTCAGGAGAAGAGCCTCCATGTCCTCCTTCCTCTATGCAAGAGAAATGGGGAACAAAGTCTGTTTCTAGTAGAGTTCACTTAACAGCGTGGTACCACTTACTGCTTCAGATCCCTAAAAGAGATTGCACAACTAGAGTAATGATGGCCTTCCTAAGATGTTGCATCATTCCTTAGACTGCTCTTTTTGTTTTAAAGATTCTTGTATTTGTGTTGGCAACACAAAATGAAAACACAAAATGTCAGTATAATTCAAGGAGGTAGGTCATAAACCAAGTCTTATATTAATGTGGTTAATAAAATTTTGTCATTTTATAGGTGAAGCACGCAATTATTTTTCCTTCATACAGTTCCTAATGTCTATTGCAGGAATTCAGGATTTTTTTTACTCTATTTCTGTAGAAATTTGGTAGAAATTATGCAAATATCAAAGTACTGTGTTTCTCTAACTTTTTTACTTACATAAGTGAACACAATATAGGGAACTAAGTGTTATCTCCAGATTAAATGAGTCCTAAAACCCTGATGATCAGATGCAGTGGGGTGCTAAAAGCTACCTACTGCAAATTTAAAAGCTGTAGAAAAAGAGTAAAAAATTCCTACTTCCAACAAATCTGCGTATGCACAGATGAGACAGCGTAATGTGCTTCAGCAGTTAAATAATTTTTATTTTGAACTCTACTGCCTGTTGTGGACAAAACAGTTGTTGTAGGCATTTGAAGGAAACACTTTAACTCCCTACAAGGTGGATCAAAAAATGTGTGCACAAAGTTTTGTAACATTAAGGAAGATAAGTTCCATGTAGCTAAGAGCATGAAAAGCTGAATTAGATGCCATTTTACCCCATATGGAACAGTTCAGGAAGTGTGTAATTTGGAAATGTCAACTACTAAGTAACAGTCTCAGATACCTTAGAAAATACTTATAAATGGCTTACAGGCATTGTACTTTAAGATGAAATTACTGCTGTGCACCTAAATGAGATGCTTATTTCAGTCCCTGAGCAGCTTAATTTCAAGATAGCAAAGGTCAGGGAGGCTCTGCTAATAATCTAATAACAATTGACTGCACGTTTCTGGGAGATTTAGCTGCACCAGAGCCTGGTTGCTGAGAGCAGGATGAATTAGTGGTTACTTAACTCACACACCTTGGAGCAGCATCAGCCACTGAATGTGACTAACATAATGTCATGGAGGAACAGAAGGCAGCTGATGCTTGGACAACTGCGCTAGAAAGCTGGAGCACAGTCACTCTGGTTTTGAGCAGATTTGTCTGTGTCCCACCTGATAAGGATTCAATGAAGTTGGGACTGGGGTATCTGATATCATGGTTTTAGCTGATAAGCATCAGATGATGGTTCTGGAGAGGAATTAGATGTTGAATGCGTTCACTCAAGCAAAAAAGTTACTTCTTCTAGCAACCTTAATCACTCTAAACTTTGCCTCCATCTAACTCTTACTATGATCAGATTGTATGATGAGTATAAATTCTCTTTGAAATGCCCAGATCTTAGGCACCAAGTAGTGGCCAAGAATTTTTATAATATTGAGAGAAAAATAATATTCTGATTACAATACCTAGTAAGAGTTTCCCTGGAACACTGAGTGGACATTTCAGTCTTAAAACGACAGGCTTGTTTACAGATTAATTAAAGTAGTAGTAATATTATTAGTATTCTGTGTCTTTGGGAATTTTCAGGCAATTAATCTTAATATTTCCTAGAGGAATAAATGATAATTTGATGATGACAAATTTGGTGTAGTAATTCTAGATATCATCTTGACATTTATTAGTATGATTTGTTTTCAAGAAGCATTTCTCATTTATTTTCTGGTAATCCAGTGAAGATTCAGTTTGAAAAGGAAACTTTTGGTTTTGAGTGAATAGGTTTGTCTGTTGAATTGGAGGTAAAATCTAATATGTCATGGGAGGGGGAGGGAGAGCCTCACCTTTGTAACTTGCTCTATCCCCTGTCCTGATGGTGTGGGGCTGTGTGGAGTGGGAAGAATTCATCTCAAAGGAAGTAGGGGCTGTGCTCCCACTCAGTGTCTCTGATGTTCACCACACTGCTTTGCCTAAGAGTTAAATTCAGTAGCTTGGAAAGAATCTAGGCTAGTGAAATAAATAAAACCTCTTTCTAGCTACTGAGTTGAATCAGCATGTGAAAAGACATGCTAGAATTGATGCCAAAGGATTGTGTGAGTAGGAGTAGAGAAAATCATTGCCCTTGCTGCTGGGTTAGACGCTAGTCATGGCATTCCAGCTTAACCCAAGTACTTCAGCATGAAGGCTGACACTTTCTCAAAGCAATACCCAGTTGTTCACATGGGTGCTGTCTGGGGTATCAACTCCTGTTTGAGAAAGCACTTGGAGAAAGCAGGAGGATCAACTGAGGAGCTCTGTGGAGTCATGGCAATCCCAGGAATACAGTCATCCCTTGTCTTCCCTCATCTTTTAGGCAATCTGATTTCCATTTTTCCACTTACTAATTTCTTTGAGGCTTTGGGATATTCATTATTTCATTGAGTAGGAGTATGTTGAGCTAAGTTTTGTTAGTAAACTCAATTTGGCAGTGAGACAGTGTATGGAGTTAACATGATATTTCTTTGTTGAGGGGAGGCTACCACAAATCTGGCAGCAGATTATGGTTGGGTTTTAACTGGAATCTCATTGAATATATACTATTCAACATATTTCTGAATCTGGAAAAATGACAAATAGTCATAAAAAAGACATAATTCTGTAGCATCAAATAATTAAAGCATTAAATTAAAACCAAAGAATTACTGAAGAATCTCATGATACTCAGTGACTGTGCAATAATGCAAGAAATAAAATTGTAGCGATAAATTCAAAGTAGCGTAAAGGGGATAAAAATGTTGCTGCTAACACAGTGATGGGCTGTAAATTATCCATTAGCACTCAGAAAAGGGATCTGGAAATCATTGTGATAGCCTGAAAATGCTGGTGCTGTACTTAGTACCAGTCAGAACAATGTTAAAAATGGTTAGGAGAGGAGGTGAGTTTAATCTCCAGCCTCTCTACCCAAATACATTGTGAAAGAAAGTTTGTGGAAAATAAAGCTTCAAAAATGGCATTGAGGAAATATAGAAGTGGAAAAAATACTTATGGAAAATACTTATGGAAAAAATACATGGAAAGGAACACAGTGCTTGTTATTTGATAGAAATGTTAAACCAGGAGGTGGAGAGCTTTGGACTTTCATTATACTGAATTCATATTTTTCACCTTGTCTTGAAAGGATGAAATTGGGAGACCAGCTGTGAAGAGATGTAGCTGAGTGGAAAATTTTGTGTATGACATGTTATGTGAAAGGTTATGGGTCCCTGTGGTTCCTTGTGGATCTTAAACGGAGATTCACTCTGTGCCCAGAAGCCTGAGGAATTGATATCCTCAGTACCTTTCATGTAACAGCACAGTAAAATTCCTGTGCCACTGTTTCACAGGCTGGTTGCTGTATTTCTTACTATCCAAAAGTATGTAATTTTTGTGAAGAAACATATAAGAGTATCTAAATTAATTCAGAAATGGATGGCACTTTTAACAGTAATTTGGTGTTCTGACTCCATCACCTAATGCCATCCATCAAAGCCTTGAAAAAAGCTTTCTTCTCATCTTGTTTGTTTGTACAATTGTGCAAGCACAGAAGCTGAACATCCTCCAAGGTGCAGATGAGCACACTAAAGGAGAGCCTTTGCCTACTTGTCATGAACCTAACCAGTCATGAACTGGGAAATTATTGCTGATTTATATCAATTTGTAATTTCTGATTCCAGTATCATGAAATAAAATGAATAGTTATGGTAGGTGATGGGTTTGTTTTGTCAGCTGCTGACGTGGCTGTGACCAGCACAGGGCAGTCCCCGACCTTCTCTTTCACAGGTCACTCTTGCAGGACCTACCCTGCCCCAGCCTGTTATGCCCAAAACCTCCTTCTCCCCTAGTTCTTGGCTTTGTTAGCCAAGTTTCAAGAGTACTGGGAAAAGTTAGCCTTTTCAGTCTAATCTGGGGTTGTGCAGAGCTGTTCAGAGCCGTAAATGCATGAGCTTCAATTCTGCAGCCTATGGGTAGGGGTGAGCATGGCAGGCTGGTAAGTGAGGGAACTTTTCTTCCAGCAGCTCAGTTTTAAAAAGAAAATTATTAGTTCTGGTTTGGGGATGCTCATGTGAATTTGATATTTAGTAGGATGTTGTGACTGACTTCTCAGGGAGCTCTTGCATTGCTTTCTGTAGTTTCCTGGCTTCAAATGTGGTGTAATCTGAAGGGTAGCCACTTGCTCAGTTCTGAAAACAACCAAACATACCCTAAAGATACTTAGAAAACTGGTATGTTGAAAGACCATAGGAATAGTGAATTTTGGAGCTATGTTACAGGGAGAGGATGAAGAGTGGAAGTGGCGTGCACTGAAGTCCACTAAATGCTTCTTTGGATCTATCTGCTACAGAATTTCTCATTATTTTCTTAATCTGTGTATGTTGCGTTTAGTGTTCATAGAATCATAGAATATGCTGAGTTGGAAGGAACCTGTCAGGATCATTAAGTCCAACTCCTGGCCCTTTGCCAGGCACCTGAAAAATCACCCCATATCTGGGACCATGTTACAAACTTCTTGAACTCAGACAGGCTTGGTGCTGTGACCACTTCCCTGGGGAGCCTGTTCCAGTACTCAACAACCATTTGGGTGAAAACTTTCTCCTGATATCCAAGCTAAACATCCTCTGACTCAGCTTGGTGCTATCTCCTTGAGTCCTGTCACTGCTCATCACAGAGAAGACATCAATGTCTGCCCCTTCTCTTCCCCTCATGAGAATGTTGAAGACCACAGTGAGCTCTCCCCCCAGTCTTCCCTTCTCCAGGCTGAGCAGACCAAGTGACCTCCGCCACTCCTCATACTGCTTCCCCTCCAGCCACTTCACCATCCTTATTGCCCTCTTCTGGATACTCTCTGATAGCTTCATGTCTTTCTAATACTGTGGCACCCAAAACTGCCCTAGGACTCAGAGTGAGCCTGCTCCAGTGCAGAGCAGAGTGAGACAATCCCCTCTCTTACCTGGCTGGTGATGCCCCCAGGACAGGGTTGGCTCTCCTGGCTGCCAGGGTACTGCTGACTCATTATTATCAAAGAAACAGACTTGCATGTAAAAGCAAAAGTATATTAACAATTGAATGGATACCAGAACACATGGAATGCTAATGCTTCAGTTTTTCCATCCTTTATATTCCTATAATTATGAAGTTTGTCCCAGCAGTATTAGTCACTGATATTTAGTGCTAATTTATCTAGCCAGTAGTATATAATAGGAGATGTAATCTTCAAATTATTTTAGTAGCTTGTGTTCATAACTGCCTTATGGAAGTAATTGAATAGATTAAGTGGAAGTGGGCGTACTACAAATCAGCTCAAATTTTGTATTGAAATCTTTTATGTGGGTATCAACATTTCATCTTTACATCCCAGTATCCCTGGGATTCTATGCCACTTCTGAACTATACTTATATGTATATATATTTAAGATGAGTAAAAAGTATGAATAAGACTGATTTTTTTGTGTAATATGTGTTAGTAGACTAAAGGAAAAAAAATGTTAGATTCCAATAAGTTGCACCCTAATTCTTCTTAAAGAGAGCCCAATAGTAGTATGCTTAAGCACAAATCAGGATACCTTCAGTAGGAAGATCTGAAAATAGATCCATCAAATAAGAATAAATGAAGAAATGGATAATGTTCTGGATACGTGCTGGGCTCAAACTTTTTTGTGTATTCAAAAGTGAATTACTGTGCTTTAGTGATGGCAGATGGTATAGTACATATGGGAAAGAAATAGATTAAGGAATAAAAGTCTGGAAAGCCTATTTTTCTAGTCTTCAGAATAATTTGCTGTGCAGTACTGAACCAGGATCACCTGATATTTACAGGGGAATTAGTCAGCATCACTGGCCCATTCTCTATGGCAGAAAACAAATTGTCCACGACATTGAGTAAAATATTTTAAAGTAAAATTAACAAGATAGTTTTGAAAAGGAGAGAATACTTCTCAAGGTTTGCTGAGGTTACTTTTTCTTTACAGTAATTTATCACAAATATTTCTGGTGCCTTTCACAATCCCAATGGTAAATTTGCAAGTTATTCTGTCCAAATCAACACGCAAGCTATGACTAAGATTATCTTTTAAAAGAGTCCCAGGAGTAGCACTGAATCACTCTACATCATCCAGCTATTAGGGAAAGTGGTTGGTATTCTTGGGTGAGAATTTATCATCTTGTTCTGTATGTCTTAGAATTTATTCAGGTCAGTAAGCTGAGGCAGAATTTAATCATAACCAACCATCTGACCCAGCTACATGTGGCTTTGAGTTGCTCTTACTTCCATATGGAGTAGTGGAGGCAACGCGCCCTTTGAAATGAGAAGCGTGATTTGGAAGTTGGGGCGTGTGTTCTCCCCTCCCTTCAGGCAAACTCTGTGTAGTCCAGGTTTAAGAGACATCATGGCACTCCTCAGAAAGCAATAGTAGAGAAAACCATCTTCAGATAATCTGTTTTTCAAGGCCAGTTTGTTATTTGTGAAGTTACACAGCACTCATGCACACATGATATTTAAGGTCTCTGTTGTTGGATCTGTCATTGGTTACACTCTTGCTGCCCTAAGAAACACAAATGTGTGTGACTGTTTCTGTATCCTAGTCAGAGCATTGAAATTATTAATATCTTTCAAAGTACGGTGTACACGCTCCTCTGATCACCTGCTTGCAGATACTTGGGAAACAACTTCTAGAAAAAACCCAGAAAACTGGACACACTTTCATATAACTCAAAATCACGAAAATTTATAAACACAATGTATTCCTTTGACATTTCTAGCATTAATGACTCAGACATTTCATTAGACTTAATTTATAAAGTAACCTTGAAGAATTAAATGGAACTAATTTGTTTCTCAGATGACTCACTGTGTTGCGTATTCACTTCTGTGGAGTTTCGTATCTGTAGTTTTCAGAAAGTAATAAAAAGTCTGTGATCACAGAAGGAATTATTTATTTTCACGAAACATAAGAGCTTAAGCCATGCAGCATTCTGTCTAAAGAGCCATTCATGGAGCATTTGGTTTTATAACAGACTTTTTTTGACTTGTGGATGACTTCTGTGGTTTAGGGAGATACAAAATCAGTCTGAATTGCTCATGTTTATAAATCAGTTTTGGTTTTTTTCTCCCCTCTGCAGGTAGATAAGGAATTATATTTTTCTTTTTATCAGAAATGGTATATTGGTAAATTTTTTTACTTTTTACCTTGTTTATAGTGGGTATTTAGAAGCGCAGACATGAATCTTTATTATTCTTTTTAATGGAAAAGAAGTTTTAAAACATTTTAAGAAATCATTCTTGAAAATATGAAAACTCCCCAAACATCTTGTCAGCAGCAAAAATTCCCATCTCATTTATCCCAGAGGATTAGTCTTGTTAAGAGGCACTTGCACTCGTGTTCAGTGTGCATTCTTGTGCGTCATTTACGTACGACAGGTGCATCCTACAGCAGATACAATCTTTTCATTTCCCTGAGCTATTCTTTGTAGCCCTGCTGTAAGATGTCAGGTTATCAAAGGCACATTAGAAAAAACACCATCTCATCCCTGATCACAGCAACCTCTTAGATCTTTGCAAACACTCTTTAGAGCATCCCTGGGCAATGAGGTGGTGCTGTAATCACTGCACACATATGAGGAAATAATGCACAGAGATTTTAGTAAAAAATTTTGGCCAGAGGAATTTGGGAACTCTGGAGCTGAACATTTTTATTTTGTAGTATCTTGCTGTGTTTTTGTATCAATGGCAGTTACAGCTATCTGGATTTATTAAATAATATATCAGACCTCAAGCAGTCATAGTGGCGATAGTAAAGATGTAGAAAGGCAACTCATGGAGACTACTGGATCATCTGATGTAGGGACCTGACTTTACTGGTGGAGAAGAGCTTGGATCTTCATGATTATCTTTAAAGAGGAGCCTTGATCAGCATCATACAGGGATTGCACAGAAATGTTAAGAGATCATAGTTTTCCAGTTCTTGGAGAGTATAAACCATCCTGAATCTACTTTTCTTCTCAAGTTTTCTGTCTCAGTCATTACTCACTAACTTTTGTGACAGCAGAAATAAAGAGATCCACATGGCTGATTTTGTAGACAAGTATCACTGACGTTCTCAGATTCGTCTGTGCTTTATGTAATTTAATGGAAGAGTACATGATCGTGTAATTACATAGTGCATTTAGCAAAGAGATGACAGCATTACTTAAGTAGGGTTTCTTTTCTCATATTTGCTCTTTGAATGGTGGATTTGAAACTTCAGCATCTTTTTTTCTGTTTCAGCATTCTAGATGTACAGATTTAAAAGTCTGAATATGCTGAATCTCTGTGGATTCTCCTTTCCTTCCTCTTGATGGATCATCTATGGTGTTTCAGGGGTTTCAGGAGGAAGAGAATGCCATGTCTTTAGACTTTCTCCTAGAAGATGGTAGAGAGCTAAACTGACAGTGGAGTGGTGTTTACAATTACTTCACTCAGGCATTTATTTACAGTAGCCAAGTAGGAGAATTCCCCTTTTTTAGATACCATTGCTGGAAAATGATAAACCATCCCAGAGAGATCAACAAAGAATGCAAAACTCCTGGTAGAACAGAGCTGACTTTATGAAAAATTACTCTCCAGTCAGTATAATTCCACTCATAACCCTTTTTCTCAAGGCTAATGATAGCTTTCTTTTTTCTCCCTGATGTTATACTCTGAACTGTAAATGTTCATATCTATGTCTTATTTCTATAGGTTTTTTGCAAGCTTGTCATCTTATATCCCACCTTCTCTGCTCTAGTTCTCTTCATACTCTCTTTCCACTGCTTATATCCCACCTTCTCTGCTCTAGTTCTCTTCATACTCTCTTTCCACTGCCCTTTTTGCATTCTTGAGGGGTTTTTTTTCTTTCTGTCCTATGTATTTATTTTGTTTGCATTCCTCCTTCTTTGGAGTTCTTGTCTGAAGTGCTTACTTGTGCTTTTTCCTGCTGTCTCAAGAGGCAGTTCAGTCTTCTTTCTATGGTTTGACGAAAGGAGAGTGCTGGAGACTCCAAAGAAGCAGGAGGAGTGCTTGCAAAATCCACTGCTCTGTCTTAGCACAGAGCTCCCTTAATTCTGTGCAGATGGTGACTGCAATGTGCCATGAGCTCACAGGAGTTCTGAGAGACAGCACACATGAGATGTGTTGAGGATGGAGCTGCTCAGACCATCATCTCTGGACCAGGCTTGAAAAAGTTCAGGAGGAATTTTTCTGTAGTGAAGCCATCTGGAGCAAGTGGCTAAAGAAATATCCATAGAGGTAGAACATAACTGCCTGCTAGAGAGATCCATTCCAAAACATGAAGATTATGCAATTTGATACAGCAGAGAAAGATTGAAGCTTTCAAGAAAAGAAAAATCCTTCTAAAACTCACAACCTGAGTTTGCCCGCAGAACACAATACTCCACAGATGAGTACTGATGGAATAATACTGCCATGCTTCAGTTGTAGTGTCTGTTGTTGCAGTGCTAGTTTTGTCATCCAGATAACAGTTTGTGTGTGGCATCAGGGCAAAGTCAAGAGACTGAAGAGAATTAGGCTTGTGTGTGGCAAGGCTCCTGGCTGGCTTAAAACAAGCTGTCGGCACACCATTTAATGGTAATAAATGGTCCAGCACAAACATACATTTCTTCAAGGTGATATTGACTTTTTAGTAACTTCTATGATCCTTTTGGCTGGTATTTGTCAGAGGAACATCTTCATTCTGTTTTGAGGTTTGTTTAAAAAGCTGTCTATTGATTTGATTGAAATTCAAATATGTTCTCTTTCTCTCTTGATCTGGGCCATTTCTCATAACAGTTTTTTACCTTCGTGTAGAAAGAGTTTAGATTTTAGAATGTAGAATAAAAATAGATTCATTCAGGTAGCATCAGCTTTTGAAAAATTAAAATGCCATTGTATTACAGTGCATGGCTTTTACTTGGATGCAGGTCTTGTCTCCTGCCCTCAAGAAGGATATAATAGCATTATGTAAAGGATGGAACAGATTCTGCACACAGAAAGAGTAAATTGATTTCTTCAGCTTGAAAAGGAGGAAATGTAGGAGGGTTTTGATAATGTTTGGAAATGATCATGGGAGGAGAAGAACATATAAGTGAAAAACATCCTATTCTTGTATATGTCCAAGAGGTCTTGCATCAGAGAGAAGGAACAATTTCTCTGTAAAGAGACTTTAAAGAATTTTTCAATTTAGAAAAAGAATAACTCAGAAGAATTAAGACTGAGGCATACAAAATCATTAACATCATGGAGAAAGTGAAGAAGGAATTATTATTTGCTTTTTCTCATAGTACAAAAGCAAGGCCATATCCAGTGAAATGATCAAGCAGCAGCTTTAAGACAAATGAAGGGAAATAGTTAATCATTATGTGCATAATTATATTGCAGGGTTCATTGCTGCATGAATGTTGTGGAGGCTTCAAGTTTAAAGTGAATGAGTTCAAAAGCAATTAGACAAATTCATGAAGATACTTCCTTCTAAGGCTGTTAAGCATGATGATGGGAACTGGGAATCTCTGAACCACAATCTACAGGAAGATGAAAGGTTGCTGGAGGGTTGGGCAGAGGGAAAGAATTGCTCTTTGAAAAAGGATGGTACATTCTTTTGCTAAGTATCCAGTGCAAACCACTAGTAGGGATGAAAGCAGCAGGGAAGGGAGTCGTGGCTCCCTCCCATTTGTGCTTTCCCCTTATTTATATGCATTGATGAGATCCTCCAAACCTTCCAAGCCTTCTCTTCTCTAGAGCTGAACAGTCCCAGCTGTCACAGCCTCTCATCAGAGAAGAGCTGCTCCAGCCTTTCATTTTACCAGTGGCCCTTTGCTGGTCTCTCTCCAGTCCTGGAACCAGTACTGCAGGAGTGGCTGTACCAGTGCTGAGTGGGTAGGTTCTAATTGCTTTCATTTTCCCAATATGAATTTGAGAAATTGAGACAACGCTGGTTTTCCTCTTGTAAAAGAAACATAGACACTTGCATATGTACAGTATGATTGTGTGAGATATTTTTGTGATGCTACAAAAGATGATCTATTGTGCTGGATTAATTAACACTTTGCCACAATCCTATAGAAAACTTATTGTTCAAAGAGGAATATTTAATCTGAATGTGTTTGAGGAATGAATTGCTTTACCTGTCCTTGTTTTTAGCTCCTAAAGTATCTAAAAGGATTCTTGACATTTTGAAATGTTGCAGAACTCTGCCATTTGTATACATTTTATTCTTGAGAAAGTCTCATGGGTGTTTTTCTCTGTGGGTTTTGTGTTTTTATATTGTTCATCAAGTGATGAAAAATGCTTAATATTTCTTGGGAAAAAAAGAAAAAACAGGATGCTGTGATTCGCATTTGAGAACTTTGAAGCCATTAGAAATTGGAGTCTAAGATATTCCACTACAGAAGGAATGGGTATGTTATTTTAAATTTTTTACATTTTACATTTTTACATTTTTATGACCTTTTTTGTGTTTGTTGTGGAGACAACTAAAAAGCAAGCTGTCATATGAAACTGTAAACAGAAAACTACTTGATCATAGTAACTACTTAACACTTGGCTATAGTTTTACCATAACACAGAGTGTAGGGTCTCTGACAAATGCTATTTTTGTAGCCTCTCAAAATTTGGAAAAGGAATATAAAGATACCACTTTTACAAATGCTCTGACTTCATAAAGTCTATATTTTCTGTCTTAAAAAAGAAAGTCTCACAAGTTACTGTAAATATAAGTGCTGTTCAAGCAGGGAAACTTAATTAGCTTTTTGCTTGTACAGGAAGAATTAAAAATTAACTGGTGGCGTCTATGGCATGCTTTTTCCCCTTTCCTGCAAGCTCCCCATGATCATTATCTCACTGATGGGAGTTTTGGGGCTGCTCATGCTGTCCTGTCCTTTCATGTTCATGCAGTCATGGATGTCTTATCATTTTTGTTTATTGCTTGCAGAATGATTAACCATTGGTATAGAATTAAAATGCAGCCAGTATATGTGTAAGTGTTAGCATGACTCTGAACCAAATATGCAAGAAACACTTAAGATTGTGTTCCAAGCAATCACCTAGAATAAAGCACAAGAAAGAAATCAATGTATTAAAAATTCTACTGTTACTTGTCTTGCACCAAATTTTTTGTCTATGTTTTCAAAAAAAAAGGGATCTTTTGAGCATTTGTAAAACCATGTTCTAGGTGAATAATGTTTTATGTGAGGCATGATTGTCATTACCTTGTGTGATATAAGAACTTGGAGTTATTAAATGTCAGCAGGTGACAGGTTCAACATAAACACATTAAAACAGCTTTTCACATTAATTAATGAAATATTGATTTTTTTTTTTTTTGGCAAGAGACTACTTCTGTAATGCTAAAAGTCTTGGGAAAGTGCTAAAAGTGTTGGGAAAAAAATAAAAGGTAAAGGAAGAAAAAACTGCTGAGGGTTATTAAACATAAAGATACCATCTCTGTATCAGGAAATCCCTGAACTGAAATCTCTGCTGTGCTAAGAAAAAAGCATTACAAGCTTGGCCTATTTTTATGATCTTTTAGTCTTCATTACTGGACACTGTCAGGAACAGAAAAGCAGATTAAAAAATCTTTGGTCTTATACAGCATCTTCCTTTGGTTGAAGAATAGCTGCATTAGGTTTCAGAAGGGCAAGGCTGGCATAATGGTTGCTAAAAAATTATTTACTTGGATTTTTCATATTGATTTACTGCTTTGTTTTTCCACATCAGAAAGTTATACATGAAGCATTCTCAGCATAGAGTCCTTGGTTCTGCCTCACACACTTGCTTCAAAAGTTTCATCGTTCCTATTTCAGTTTCCTCTTACTTGTTTCAAATAGAGAGTTTAAAGGGAAAAGCAAAATCCACCTTGTTCTAAGGATATCTATTTTATTCTTTGTTACCTTTATCCGTTTCTTTATGATGTTTTAGTCTACTGGGTTACTCTAAAAATATTTCCCTTTCTTGAATGCAAGTAGTTCATGGATTCTCCTCCCCAGGACTCTGTGGCGTCTTCCTGTGTTGAGTAAAGTGTTCTCTTTCATTCCTGGGTATCCTGCTAAGCTTGCAATAAGAATTGTCTCTTCTTCCATACAGCCAATGGGTTCTAATCCTAACCTGATTTTCAGCTGATTCTCTTCTCTTTAAAAAGCTAAGAGCTCAAACCAAACAAAGCTGATAGAGGTAAAGTGGTGCCTGCAAAGAATTTTAGTGTTAGAGTCTCCTTGTGTCATCCTAACCTTTCCCAAATTTTCATCAAGACCCAAATATATAAGCACTTTTAACTAATGTAACTCCAATTAAATTTCTTTATTGCCTGAAAGTCTGCTTGTGCACACTTCTAGCAGTACAAGCAGTCTTAGCAGAGATGTCTGTACATCATACACAAATTTTTAATATTTCTGAGTATCCCACTCTTTGAGGAACCCCTGAAGTGTGTACAGATCACTTTGTGTACAAGTGACAGAATGAATGATGTGCACAATCCATTCCCCATGCCTCCTGAGCAGCACAGACACTGCCCTGAGTGTCTCAGTACAGTAGTCTCACTGGGGACTACTATAGTGTTTAGGATCACTAAAATGGAATGGAACAATTGTGCATTCCTATATTCTGGTCCAAATTGTTTAATCCCTTCCCTAAGGATAGCTGCAGGGTGACAAATCAGGGTAGTTCAGGAGCAAGAGCTTCATTAACTTCTCACAGTGCTGCTCCCTGCACTTATCCCTCTGTGTTTTAAGCCTGGCATATCTTTCTGCTTAAGAAGCAGAAGGCACCTTGTTTTCTCTCCTGTGCCTGTGCATACCTGAAGGGTTTCTATAGCGTCTGTGTGTGTATGTTTTGAAGATAGCTGCTGGTGGTCCTCTGTTAAACCATCTTTGGAATGCAAGGTAGAGGAAGTCACATCCTCTAATGCATCTTCATTACCATGCGCATCATCAGCTCCAAGCAGGCTCTACCTAATCTTAACCCAAGTTTCTGATCCTGTATTTACTTACAAAGCAAGTATTAAAATGAGAAGGGAACCAAGCTTACAAAGCATTTTTCCTTAAGATCGATGTCTTTGATATTATCATGAAATTACAGCAATGTATACACTCAGTCTAAAAAACTCATTTTGTATTGCTCTATCCCTCACATTGCATCAATTCCTAGCCAAATCATAGTATTAAATCATCATTAGGCCTTGTATAAACCATAAGTAGTGGGTTAGGTTTATTTGTCTCTAATCACTGCTTTAGTTTACTGTTACTTTGCTGGGGATCTGCCCTGGAACTGATTGAATATTGATGGGGAACAGTGGTCACATAAAATGCTTTTTGAACTTGGAGGAACTTTGTCTTCTCTTCTGATCTCTAACTAATGTTTTCTTTGCCTGGTTTATCTTGCCTGATAAATGGTAAACATCTCAATCTCACAGGTCTTATGTGATTTCATGATGTTCAATCTCCTTTGTTAAAAAACATTTCCACAGTTTACCCTTTCTGTCTTGCAGCTGAAATAACTTTTAATGCACCATCTGACCTGAGCAATTGCTTTTTACCTGAAACCCCTTTCTTTTTTATAAAGTTGATGATGTTCCATGAAGGAGCTGCAGGACTTCAGGAGCCACACATTATTCAAATGCTTTGTGGGAAGCAGTAGGTCTGCAGGGCATTGAAGCAGTATGAATAAAAAGGCAAAATTACAGTGCTTCATTTCTTCCAAGCTGCTGTGCTCTATTACTCATTCTGAGAAGTCCTTTCCATGCACCCTTCCAGAGTGTGAGATACGCAACAGAAATACATCAGGTTTATAGGTAAATTTCTCCTCTAAAATACTTTTTTTTTCAATTTCTCTAATATTTTGAAAAGAGCTTCTCAGTAAGAAGCACACAAGCCAGAAATGATTTGCAAATCGTGTGCCAGTTACTGTTAGAAATCAAACCATTTAATTACTAGAATTACTAAATAATCAATAGTCTTTGCCAAAACAGGTGGTAATTCTGATAAATAGCTCATGTGGACAAACTTGTTAGATTCAAACATTTGTCATGGACTTGTTTTCAATCACTGTATATAATTTTATCTTACCATTTAGCATTATTTACCTGTTTAGTTGAACATCCTTATAACTTATTTATATTCTACTATAATGCTTATTTCTAGTAAAATTACTTGTAACTCCAAATTCTCATAAATTTAGAGCCAGCTTATAGAGCAGGTCATGTTTCATAGGGATAAACTAGTTCCAAAACAAGCAATAAACCCCCAAACAAACAAAGGAAAAAATGACAACAAAAAAAGACAAAAACCTGTGCTGAGGTGTTTCAATTAATGAACTCTCTCTTAGAAATTCAAGGTAAACATTTTGATTCTTCTTTTGGTTAGTAACTATTTCTACATCTTATTGTAATTTAAATTTCAGGAAGTTTTTTTTCTTTTTTTTTTTTTTAATGCTTATGAATTCTGGGCAGGGAAAACTGCTTCCCTCCCCGATACAAATACAGAGAGAGTGAGGAGGGACAGTAAGGCCAAGCACACACACAATGTTCTGCAAACCTCACATCTGGAGAAGGAGGTCTCTGTTGGACCTGTGGATGGAACAGGTACATTGTGATGATGTGTCACAGTTGCTGATGTGAAGAAATTAGTGAATTTGCTTTTGGAATGTGTTGAGACATCATCTCTCAGGCCAAAATACTGCAGTGGTTATTAGGCAAATCTATAACCAGTGTTATCTCTATGGATTAAAGTAAATGACCTATAGTTCTGCGATGTAGCAAGGACTTCCCAGTTATTAAGGTTATTACAAACCTAACACCTCAGACTAACTTGGGTTTATGTAATTTATCTAATATGTCCTGACTTCTTCAAGATGATACCTGCTTATGTCCTGAGTTCATCAGGATGACATCATGTAAATATGAAAGGCATTTTTCTTTGGACCAAAAATTTGTTTGCAGTGAAGCCTTTTGTATACACTTAAGAGTCTGCTTGGGTGATAACATTATTCAAAGCCATGAGGCAAGGTGCAAGCTGCATCTCTGAGAAGTTGTCTTAGGCAGTCCTCCTTGTGTACTGTGCTGGTCAGTTTAAGGGAATTGCTTCTTAATTACAGGGTTGTCCTTGATAACAGTGAAAAAAAATTGGTTTGGACAGTATTGATTCCAAGCACTTCTGTTTCTCTTTCGGGACATTCCCAGCCAGCAAAACATTCACTGAGGGTCAGATAAAACAGCTTAAGTTTACCCCATGCTTAATTTAATCAATAGGAGCCTATTTACTTTGCAGAATGTTGGCCATGTTAATTCAGCCGTGGAAATATCATCATCATCATGTGCCTCTGAGGTACAATAGAAAATGAGTTTTGGTAAAATATGTACAAGGCTATCCAAGTCTCTTGAATTTCCCCCAGTTATTATTTTAGAAGAGTGTAATATTTTTTGTGATACTTATTTTGGCAAGTTTTACCCTTCTTCCTTTGGCTGCATGTAGTGATTTTCCCTTTGTAAGCATTTTGTTTGAAACACGTCTGTTTTTAGCAGTGTGTCACCCCTCCTGTGTGACAGGGAGGGCTGTCCAGCCATCCTGGGCTAACAGTTGATTAGTGTTTGGAAGACCACTGATGGAAAATTTCACCTTTAGAATATTTACCAACGCTATTCGCAGTGTCTGTGAGATAAAAGAGTAACAGTATAACTTCTTAGAGAGAAATTGGGATAAATTGAGATTAATTGCTTTGCCTAGAGCCACATTTGAGCTCAGCCATGTGGTCCAAAAGTAATGCTCCACAACGGATAGGACTCAATGCTTTACACAGGGAGTCTGTTAGTCTAATTATAAAAGGTCATCAGTGTGTTCTCATTATCTGAAGCAAATGATTAAAATTCAGAATAAACAATAATGCAGCAGAGTCTGTTTCTTTTTTAACAAACACCTCAGATTCCCACACAGATCTGTCTGGTGTTCAAGCTACAGTGTCCAATTTTGTCTTTTAGGTTTCTTTGTTGGCTCTGGGCATTTTCTCAGCTGCAAACTTCCTGACTTGCTATACTAACAACCCATTATAGAAGGCAAAATGTTTTGAGATTGAATTTTGAGGACTTGAATTTTCCTGATCATATTAGTATTACTTTTATGTATGCCATGGCAGCAAGTCCATTAGAAAAACAAACAGGGACTAGAGAGGGAGCTGGTGAAATGAATACAGAACATAGGCAGAAGCAGCACACTCTGCTGCTTAAGACTGTGCTTGAGCAAGGCTTTGTTATCACCTGGGAAATCCCTTCAAGGTGAGAAAACCGAGGAGCTAATAATAATCCTAACTATAAGCCTGGATATAACCATAATCTTAAAATTTTCTTCTGAAAAACATGGCAGAAAAAAGTCTGTGGCTAGGTGGGGAGTATTGCAGGCACAGATGATTGCATTTTACTGCTGTGGAGTGTAAGCAGTGCTTGATCTCAGCAGCATTGCTGTAGTGACCAGTGGTGCTCCTTGGACATGGGTCAGTGTCAGGAATCAAATGAGGGTTGACCTGGCTGCAGTGCAGAGCACATCACATCACACGTGTCAGGATGGGCTCCAGCCTGGCGTTTATGGGATTTCCTTCATATTTCCAGCATCTGATGGGATGAGAAAGGATACTCAGAAAGCAACCAGCTAAGTTGTTGTTATAGACTTGTGTCTATAAAAGAGAATGGTAGAGTAAAATTGGTTTTAAAAAGAGAGGGAAGAAAAATGCTCCTTCAGGTATGGTCTTCTTCCATGGCTTTTTTTCTAAGCAAACAGGGCCTTGGTAGGGCAACCTGACCACAGGGTTGGTAAAGAATTTTGAAATTCATACAATGAAATGCATCTGACATGCCAGTAACAGGTGTTAAAGAAATTATAATTGAGTGGTGTCATATTTCATCATTTTTTACCATTTAATTTCTCAATATGCATGAAATGAAAATGAGCCAATTGATGTCTGCATGTGATCCATTTCAACTTTTCTTTTGTTTTTCTTTTTAATGAGGAAAATTAAATTAATACTCCTTTTTTGCTCTGATATGAAAATTCAATGTTACATCTGAGTTATGATAAATCTAGTAGCATCATATTTCATAATAACAAAACTTCACAATTACAGAAAAGTGATATAATTTAAATAATTTAGCTTTCTGTGGTTAAAGGACTTGCTTCTTCAGTTATAAGATACATAAATGAGAGAAAAATACTATATTTCTAATGTTTTTTTGATAAGTAATTTTTGTAATGCAATTTGGCATTGCAAACATAAAAGAGCATTATCAGAAATTTGTACTTTGAATGGCATGTTTCTTGTCTGTTGGTCTTAGCACTTTTTTCCCCCTTATAATTCTGTTTTTTGAAAACAAAATATACTACATATCTGTTTAAAAAACTCATGTACTAACAATTTGATAGATTGTTGGGATTTTTTTACCTGCTAGTGAATACACTAGCAATCTGGACCTGGAGTGTTATTTATTTTCAGGTATTCTGTGTTCTAGTCAAAAGTTAAGTTCCTCATTTCAGGGATCACAGGTGTTCAAACACTGAATATTCTGTGCTTGGAAAAGCACAGGTTTGAAAACCTGGCTGTTCCATTTTTGTTAACAAATTAAGCTGTGTTTCCAGGAGATGTTTTCGCTGAAGCAGGGAGTGCAGAACTACCCTCCATTTCTCGCTCTCTAAATGTGCAAAATTCAGCTGCAGCTGCTTTGACAAGTTTTCTGCAGTGACCCCTGGTATTGTCATGTGTAAAAGTGAAAACACAATTTTACATTTGTTCTAAGTAACTTCCCGTAGGCAGGCATTAGAGATTCACATTTAGGCAGTTGCTTTTTCATAAGTTAAAGTGTTATTTTCAGTTTTTCTCTTCATCTTATTTTTCCATGTCCTGTAAGAGGAAAATAGAAATTCTTGGCGATGGAATAACAGCAGTGCCTTCTATTCTCTCTAAAAAATAAAACCCAAACCAAAACAGTGAAGAAAGGAAGAGGTATTCTCAGAAAATTGTTTACATAAAATGCTCTAGTCAGAAAGTGATAAAGAATAACTGTTTTTTTAGCAGCAGAAGAACA
This sequence comes from Pycnonotus jocosus, assembly GCA_013400435.1. Lineage (NCBI taxonomy): Eukaryota > Metazoa > Chordata > Aves > Passeriformes > Pycnonotidae > Pycnonotus > Pycnonotus jocosus. The sequence continues at coordinate 170,878 of VWYP01003540.1, forward strand.
TGAGAATATAGTCTTCAATTCCCTTACATGTTTTGTAATGCAGATTCCTTTTAAAGTAGCCTCGCCAATGTACCTTAAATATATTTTAGAATTATTTTACCATGAAATTAGTTTTTCTCCATCGTTGACTTAGTTGAATCCTTCTTTTTGATCTATGCTGGGACATTAGGAGTGAAGCCATGGCTGCACATACTGTTTTAGTAGGTTTCTATCAGAAAGTGTTCTGCAGTAGACCATACCCAGGGAGAGCAAAGGTTATTTAGCATAGCCTGGCTGCTCTGTAACCAGCTCCTTCAGCTCTCACCATGAGTCTTATTTAATTCCCACACTCTATACTTCTGCCATCAGGTTGTATTTACATATTTATTACCCAGAGGAAAAGCAGAGAAGGAATTTCAGTCTTGAGAATGACTGCAGAGCAGCAAGAAGTTCTTCAGGTTGTCCTCGTGCCCTGCTCGTCATTGCTCAGCCCAATTTAAACTCCAGTCTCCAGACTTCCTCTCTAGTAACCAACCTGCAAAATATTGCCTGCTTTTTAACCTTATATTTTAGGTTTTGTGGTTGTTTTTTTTTGTTTTGTTTTGGGTTTTTTTTGGGGGGGGGTGTTTGTTTGTTTGGTTGGTTTTTTGGGGGTGTTTTTTGTTTTGTTTTGGGTTTTTTTTTTTGAGAAGCAATTAGAAGTAATAAATTGGTTTGGGTAGACAATTTTGGCTTACTGATATTTCATTGTCACTGTCCCATTAATGGCTATTTTTCCTATTCACTTGCAGATAGTTAATTTTCCTGCCTTTTTAAAAATTTTATTTTGAAAGTGTTATCTTATAATAGCTGTGGGGAAAAATTCTTCATTGCTTTTGATTTACATAGCCTGTTAAGGAACAACTATACTAAAATCAAGGTGTACTTTAACATTACAAGGTCACTTATAGCAGTTTAACCTTATATTATGGAAAACTATTTTTATTAGGTCTTTGTGGTATTTAATTCCAGTTTTATCTCTCCCACCTTTACATGAAATGCATTTTTTCTTTTTCCTTTTTTTTTTTTTTCTGTTTAAACAGTAGTTTCTTGTCTATCAGAAGCAAGAAGTTAAGTGAGTCTGTAAAAGATGTGGTAGCTGGATTTCAAGGGTTGGAACTAGTAGTTTTTGGAACTAGTCTTCCTCTGAAGTGAAACACCACAAATCACTTTGTTTCTGAAGTAAGAGCATGGCTCTGTTAGGCTGCCCTAATCTAGGTTTTATGAGAACCAGAAACTCTGAGCATAAAAAGAATATGGGAAATTTCTTAAAGGTAGTCCACAGCAGAATCTGATGCACACCGCTAGGAGTGTATTTTATTCTCTTTTATTCTTGTGTATACCTAACATTGCCTGTGTTTGTGTAGTCCCTGAATATCCATAATGCTCCGTTTTCCATGATTAACATTTTAAGATCAAGAAAAGAAACCTTAATTTTTTTTGTGATGTTATGTTATGTTATGTTATCTGTTGCAATAGGTAACATTTGGACAGCATATACAAAAACTGCCATGGCTCTGCAATCCTTTTGTCTTCTGCTTGTCTACTGTGCTGTGTGAAGAAAGGGAAACTGGTTAGAAGGCAATGCTGACTTGTCTTTTCCTAGAAGTGTACACAAATGGACAAAGAAATGGATAAACATTGTATTGTCTACTTATGAATAAAAATTCAGTTAGTGACAGATACCACTAGCATGAGACATCTAGTTTTCAGCTGAGTTTCAGATGTCTTAGTTCAACAAGATCTACTTACTGTCATTGCTTCTATTGTGAGTACAGTCATATTGTTATATAACCTATTATATATACTGTGACATGAATTGCATTTGTTGTATACCCAGATGTCCTGGTTACAGCCAGAGGCACTCACAGGGTGTGCCTGCCAGAGCTCCTCTCTAAGGACTCCCTTCCTTTTCCTTACCATGGAAGCTGGACCATGTGCAGCAAACTAGACCTGTGACATGATCCATAGCAGCCACTGGGGTGGCACCTGGCACATGGATTCAGGAATTTAGAGATGCAGAAGGCTGGTAAGAAATACGTAAACTTGCTCCCTAAGTTTGGAAGCCTGAATCTTAACCTGAAATTAAAGATTCATATATTTGTACCCTGCAGTTTTCTGACCCTTTAATATTTTGGACAGCATGCATACTGCATGACTTAACACTTCAATAATTTGTATAGTACATTTCCATTTTGACACAGCCTGCTAGCAGCAGGGCAGTTTGGCTTTTGTCCGGCAACTAAAATATCTGGTGATGCATGAACGTACAATTTTTTTTTAAAAAAATAAATGCCCACTGATGTTTTTAGAAGATGTGCACTTCAAGCTGAAGAGCTGGCTGGGTACCAGGCAGGTGCTGTCTGTCCAGTGCTCCTTTCTGGATGCCTCTGCCTGTGGCATGTCTTTGTGTGCAGTGGTGAGCAGGGAATGGCAGAGAAGGGTGTGCTTGTGTTTAGTTTCTGTGTCAGCTGCTTGGACGGTCAGCCTGTGACATTGCACATTGATGAAAATCTTTTAGGTCTGTCTGCCTGTGGGAATTGGCTTCCAGACTTGGGATCTTGAATGCTCCACTGCAATCATGTGGTGCCTGGTTTGTGCATCCAGAAACAGCAAGTGCGGATTTGTTTTGTTGGGACTTCGACTTGCTGTTTGGATGGATTAACCAATCCTGCACATAAAATAGTGCTCTGCTTCCCGAGTTAATTTTTCACTGAGTTGAAATTTATTATCTTTTCTAAGCCGCTCAAGACTGATTTTTGACTGATTTTTCTTACCATTCTGTGGTTCTCTGCTTCTGCTTTGCAGTTGTTTCTTTGAGTGGTTTAAGAGCTGTCCAAAAAGTGTGTGCACTGCCAGGTGTCCAGCTGCTCCTGTGCTGCACCCCACTGCATGGCTGTGGCACCAGCCCAGCCTGGCAGCTTGCATTCCAGGGGCCCAGAGCTTGCCCTTGTGCTGCAAACACCTCAGGCATGGTCCTGTTGCTTTAAAACTTGCAATGTTCCCAGAAGCTCCTAGGTGTGGAGAAGAAAATAAACAGGTAAATAAAGCCCTTATTACCCCCAGCCTTTGGAGCAGGAAAAAGCAGGGGAGTTTAAATTTTGTGAGTGAACTAGTAAAAATTCTCATCAGTCACAGATTTTTAGATACCTTTTTATTTCTTTAGAAAGGTAAATATTTCTTTTTAGAGGATTGCAGAAAGGAAAACTATCCATTAACTCACCTCACCTTTCTCTTCACTAATGTATTATTTTGTGACCTATACATGGTGCTGCTTTGCTGTATCTTCTGGTGTGTCAGCTGCTGACGTGTATTGCAGGCAGAGAGTAAAATTAATTACAAGGAAAACAAAGCATCTACAAATACTTGAAATCATTCCTGTGAAATGCTTCTTAGCTTTGTTGGATAGTGTAAAAATAGTATGTTGTTAATGTTGTTTTGAGCCTGTCTGAACAAATTTACCTGTAGGGGAGAAAGGAAAATCTATCTGGATTGCACCCAGGCAGAATGGAACACACCAAAGCATTACAGCACTGTGTAACAGCAGTGTGTGAGCAATAAATCATCTGAGTAAACTCTTACTGGAGGGTAGAATAATGCTACTTGAGCTAACAGGTATTTGTTGTTTGTTTTGAAAGCTTATTTTCTGCTTAATATAACCAAAGTTATGCAAGCTCACTAAGTGACGCTAACAGTTAAGAAGGATGTTTACTCAATTTAATGCTAATTTGAAAGTTATGATTAAAAGTATTGTGTGACTGTGTGATGGATGGCAGATGACATCTTGAAGAGTGCATTGAAAAGGAAGAATTATCCTAACTTCATGTGAGTTGCAGTGAGTTCTTGAACATTCTATTTCCATTAAAGAAAAAAAAAATCTTCAAATTATAACAGGTAATTCCATAAAAACATTGCCTCTGTGCTCAATGGTAGCCCAAGAAACAGAATGTTGGGGGTGATTATATGGAGAATAAAAAAGCAAAGCAGGCAGAGCTGCAGAAACCTAAAACTTGTGTGGTTCTGTCCCCCCTCCATCTTGACAATGAATAAAAAGAACTGTAGAATGTACAATGCAGATGATAAAGAGAAAAAAAAGAAAGGCGTGAAAGCAATTTTGTACAAGTAAATGATTAAATAAAGATGGATTTACCATCCTTGGAATGAGAGGTTTGAGCAGTGACTATAATAAGACAGATGAAAAAGGTGAGCAGTTTGAGGATGACTCTCGCCAGAAGTCAGAGGCAACAAACAAAGCTAATGAATGTTGGGTTAAGAACAAAGGGAGATGCTTCCTGTGTTTTGTGTTCAAGGAATATTGTATGCTCCAGACATTTGCATGGGTTCAGAAAACAAAGTGAAATTGAGTAAAATGGAATAAAAATGTGTCACTGAACACAGAAAAATCTCTGTCAAAGCACACAGGTAATATGCCTGTGATTCAGGACAGTGCTGATCTGCATCCAGCTGCGAGCATATCCCTAGAATGTGTCTCTGTGTGATCACTTTGTTCTGTTGTTGAAGATCCTGAGCTAAAGGACTGTTTGGTCTCAGTGAGACTGCTCTTCCATTTCTTTTGCTGTGTGTGGGAGGCCTGAGTTCAAAAGAGCTGTGTAGTCAGGTTCACACAGTTGTAAAAGACACTTGAACAGATCCTTACAGTATACCAGCCCATCAAGGATTATTGACTGGACCTTTCTCATCTCCTGCTTATTTTCTGTTCATTACCAGAAATTAGTCTCAGCTTCCTTTGCTTGTCCTCAAAAATGTAATGTAAGAGGTTGCAGAGTATATTACATACTATTTTTACTTTTAATATTTTATTTTATTTTATTTTATTTTATTTTCCATAGATTTTATTCTCTGAGAACCCTGTACAGTTCCAAATAACATAGGTACAGAAATAAATAGTAATAGTTGTGTGTGTGCAGATGAGCTTTCTGTCACATAAGGGAACAGAAGGAAGGAAAAGAAAAATTAAGGAGGGGGTAAAAAGTCTACTGAGATCTAAAATGAGATGTAAAGTGATTAAAGCAGAGAGGGAAATGGATGTCTAATTAAAGATAAGGAGTTCTCATGATGTGACCTTTCATGCCTGCTGCATCTTCGATGGTCAATGCTAAGTCAAGAGAAGGGCTGATTCAAAGGGCAGCACAATCCAAGGCTGGTTGCCTCACATCAAAGAATAAGTTCAGAAAGAAGGAGAAGGCAATTTTTCGTTGAGCATTAAAAAGAAGGAGCAACAAATGTAGATGTGAGGGACTGGTAGTGTGGTTACCTTTGTCTAAGTCTTGCAGAGCTGTAGCACTGTGACATATGTGTGAGCTGCAAACAGACAATTTCACTGCTGAAAATGTAGGCAGGGGCTTGTGTAAAGGCTATTGCAGGGCAGTAGTGAAATAGGGGCAGTTTGCCTTCCATGCTGTAGGTTTTAGAGACTGGAGCTGTAATTCAGCTCTAGAGGAGAATATGTTGGGTTCCCAGATAAAACACTAGATTTGCCCATGCAGACTTGGCTGAGAAGCTGCACCTCTCATCTGTTAGATGACATATTGGCCACTCCTGATGGATATGCAACCACTGCATGAATTTGCAGAGAAGAGGATAGAGGGCTGTGCAGCTGAGTGACAGCTGAAGTGTTTTCTATAGCACCTTTTAACTCACACACACATGCAGACAACTGGGAGGTCTCCTCCCGGGGCCACCTTTCTGTGCTGGAAGAAAAACTGCTCTTAAAGGTGGCAATTTCATGCAACCATGGTGTCCCTGTCATTTCTGTCTCCAGGCTCCTCTGGGTGGCCTGTGGGATCCCAGTGAGTGCCGGTTGGTGTTTTCCTGACCAAAGAGCAGTCAGCCAGCTCTGTCGGGGAAGAATGGACGTCTTCACTGGCCTTGGGATTTGGGGTGGGAGCACCAGCTGCATTTCTTTCTCAGTGAGCTTCTGGAGGGGACATAATGAAACCAAAGTCCCATTTCACTAGCATCACATGCTTTCCCCTCAACTCATGGCATGTGCCTTCTATAAATGAACTGCCTCATGTATCAGGGATCTATGACTAAGGGGGGATTTTAAGACTCTGCCTTGGTCCCTCCCTGGCACAACAGCCTCCCATTTCCTTCTGGGTCTTCTTCATCTATTCTTTGCCATCTAGTTAGGCTGGAAGCTGGCAGGATTCCTGGGGGAATAATACTGGCCTGATTTATAGTGGCATTTGAGAAAATGGGGGTAGGCAGGGTCATGGTGAATTTTGGACAGTTGTCCTCTGCTGATGACACCTCTAAAAAGTCTTCCTTGAGAGGGAAGTGCTGCCTTTCATCCTTTACTGGAGTGCCATCAATCCTTTGTTATCCCTTCAGGCTTTCTATTAATTAACAGATTTTCAATTGTAAATAGCTGGCTTAAAAGCCTTTCTCCTGTTATCCTGAACATCCCTAGCATTCATATGAGCTACTGTCCTTTTCTCTATTACTCTGAAGTTGACTATTGTGATACCTAAGAATTTTTTTCTACATAGATCTTCTACCTGTTGCCTAAAAAATAGTTATATTTTGGTGCTTCAACACAGTATTACCCTTTCCTGTGTTCGTTTCAAAACCTTTTCCAGCTTTAGAATGTTTCCTGAAGAGGTCAGATTTTTCCAGAAAATCAGGAACAACTGTGTTAAAACAAACCAGTAACATCTTTCCAATATCCCACATCTGGTGGTGCTGCACAGTGGGCATCTGTCATGGGTTATTTTGTGAAGCACTGCAGGGGTTTATGGTCTTTTTATCTTATCTGTTGTAATCGAGTATTTCTTTGAGTATGTAATCTCATTCCATGGATAACAGATGTAAATATGTCAATATCTTTTCTGCATGTATATACATGCAACAGCCTCCATGGTTAATTATACATGATTTAGAAATTTTGAAAATTCCACCCTTAATAATTTATTAAATGAAAAATAATTTTAAATTATTCTTTATTAATTCTATATATACAACTTTTGTCATTCAATTTAATTCTTTATTGCCTTGTTCTTCTGGATAATAAAACGAAAGCAGCCAATGTAATGTGTCTTCAATGGCTGATTGTGTACCCTATGTACTGTGTATATTTCTGTCCTCCCCATCTTAGTTTTCTCTATCTTATGAGGCACCTTAAATACTTCTGTGTTTTTTCCACTTGGTCACTTTTAAATTTTACCTATTACTTGCTAGAGCTTTTGCTTTTGAGATAGATGACAAGAAGTACCAATCATTTATTCCTTGTTAGCATGTGTTACAGCATGATAAAACCAAATACATAATTAGATTTTGTTAATTTGCCAAGTATGATCAAGTGCTTGGTATATTTATATATAGGTGTAAGTGAACAGAAGTTGTGTGCTGCATTACACAAAAGCTTGGGAGAAAAATAAACAACAAACTAGAGAGTGTACTGCAGAAATGTAGATTCTTTGTTCAGATTTTTTTAATGTTGTTTATCAGTTTTCAAGTTGAGCTGAAAACTCCAGGCAAGTTCTGTAGAAGAAATAATGATAACATATAGCACAAATTTGGATCAATTTAGAAAATCTGGTGCTTCACAGGTAGAGGACTGTTGTTAACCCCATCTACTTGACAGTCTCTCCCAATAACAGAGTGGTCTTGTTGAGCCTCTTCCATGCACTTTTAGGGGTATTACTGATCAGGAACAGGTCTTTGCTTTGCTTTGTCTCTTAAGCATTCCCAAGGAATTTAGGCAGCACATAAGGTACTGCTTTAGCATTGCACACACCTTTTTCTAACTTAATTGCAAGCCTGGTTATACACTGCTTCTAGGAAAACAAGTTTACTGTTCATATTGTTTGTGTGCCTCCTTGTTTGGCCAGGACACATGGTATGTAAACTCTGCCTGTTGCCTTTGGCTGCGACTCCTGCTGATTGCATCCAGCAATACGTGGGGAAGATTGCAACTTTCAAAAGAGAGGTAGTGGCAACTTGCTGTGCCAGAGAAAAGAGAATCCTTAAATTAGATCTGAAGTGTATAGAATGAAAGGAAAAATACACTTCCATCAATATCCTCAATGCTTTCCCCATGGTGTTTCTATAAAGTGGTGGTAAAAGTTTAAATTTATTTGTACTAGTCTCATTAGAAGTCAGCAGTTCTTTTTAGCATAGAAAATTGTAAAAACACCTGGTAAATTATACCCTGAAATAGGTTAATTGTTAGCTTTTTGTAATTATAATCAAGGGCTTTTATATTTACTAAGGAAAAGTACTGCGTGGGAGTGTTGATAGTATTACTGAATATAGAGCTCTTGATTTATTTTCATCATGTTTTTCCTTTGATCTGATTATTCTGAATGACAAATCTGTTATCCATGTGAACACTGGGAATACTGACTTTGGCTTGCTGTGTATTCAATTCTAACAAGTAAGAAACTTGCTTGTAAATATTTCTGCAGCATAGTTTTTGCCTGTGCCCTGCTTTGAGCAGATGATGGTATTTTCATCTTGCACTATGCAAGATGCTTTTAATTAGTTTAGTGTAGTTGGCTATAAATCATTTGCTGTCTTTGAATGCCAGAATTGATGACTGCCATTACAATACTCTGAAGAGGTGTGAGGGAATCCAGTTTAATGAAACCGCCACTTGGCCATCCTTATTCTATCCATTTATGTTTTTATTTTGGTAGCAGCAATAAAAAAGTTTGTGGTTCACAGTTGGATTTGTGTTCGGGTTAAACAGCTCTTCTTAGATGTGAGTGTGTACACATGCACCTGCAGGCAGATAGCTAATGTGCAAAACCTTACACAGTTGTTTCAAGAGAGTAATGATGACAGAGGGTAGTGATTTTCTAATGAATGAGAAAGTTGTAGAGCTGCTAGTTCTTAACACTGGAGCTTAAATGGGTAGTATGGGGGGTAACTCTTTGAGTGTTACTCAGGTATTTTCTTTCCTCAGTCCATTTACATAATTCTCCTGAATATAATTTGTTCAGAAGTATGTCTTCACCTATTTGAAAATGCTCATTGCAATATAGAAACATCAGAGTCAAAAGATGATGTGAGCTCCTAAAATGCTACAGATTTTAAATGGAAGAAAAAGCTCTTGGGTTCATGTCACACTTTGAAATCACATTTTAAACATCTGCTTTGTGTCTAGCCATGAGAATATTGTAAAATACTGTATTGCTAAGGCTATAGGTGGTTAAAGAACAGTATGGACTCTGGATTAAACTTGGGATCTTTTGAGGATACATTAAAACACATTTGTTTTGGCATCCTTTTTTAAAATATAAATTATTCTCAGAAAAACATCTGAATGTAAATTTTAGAAAGACAAATGTGATCTGATTCACTAAATAATGTATTTTCTTTATGAGGAAAATCTCTTTTCCTGTTGACTTTATTATTTGATTAATGCACTCAAAATATTCAGGGAAACAATAAAAACTGAGACAATAAAAACTGAACTAACACTCCTAATCAAATACATACCTCATAATTATTATGGGATATGTATTTGATTGGGAGTGCTAGTACATAAAAGAATGTAGATAAAGATTCTGCATTTTACTGTTAAGATATCACAAAAGAGCTGCATGTAACTCAAATACAGCTTTTTTTTTTGGTCCATACCCAGTGGGAGTAGGTATGAAGGAGACTGTATTCCTTTCCCTTAAGTCTTTTTTACTCTCTTCCAGCAGCATTTTTTGCTGATGCTTCTCTGTGGCTTTATTACCCCTGCCTTTGCTATTGATATTGAATCTATGATACATGTTTCGAGTAATAGTAGAGTAGAAAAATGCCTTCCCCTCCTTGTGCACAACCAGCAGAGCATGGCACAGAATAAAGACATTGCAAGGCATCAAGGCCACAAGGCAAAAGTAAACAAGAATCATCCTAATGGCTGAATGCTTATTAGTTGTTAAATATTTACTTGTCAGCAGTGTATTTATATCTGCTGAATTTAAAGAAGAGGAGGAAGATTTGAGTGGTGTTTGTATTCATCTGTGTTTTCTCAAATGTGTGTGTTAAAAATTAGATCTCCAAACAGAGCAGGAAAAATGGGAACTCCAGATGTGAGGATATTGGGAAAACTGTGTATGGGCACCAAATTACTTTATGCTTGCTTCCAGTTAAAACAACTGTCAATATTTTCATCTGAAAACCTTTGGGAGAAATTGTAAGGAAATGGGGAAGAACCTGCTGTAGAGCAATCTAAAAGTCTAATGTTTTACAGAAATGGCTTACCTACCCATAACTAATAATTTGTTGGGTTACGGTGGGTGATGGAGAGCTCTTCTAGTCATTATAGGGTTGTGAAAAATGTAGAAAATCTCAGTTCTGTGTACTCCAACAGACAAAGCTATGCAAGTGTGGATGCAAACTGTGAATCTGGCCTTCACTGAAAACTCAGTGTACACCACAAGGCAGATACCAAGCAACGACAGGGTAGGTACATTTCTCAATGCCTCTCTCCCCAGTTATTACCTGCTATCTTGTTTACTTCTGTTGAGTATAGGGCATGTAGGAGGTGATGCAGATCTGGGAATATCCATCCAGCATGTGAGGATGACAGGACAGAGTCACTTGGCATTACCCCATCTGAGCTCTTTGTTTGGCTCTCTTGAAAGCTGTCACTGATGCTGACCTAGAATTAAGTGAACAGTGTGCTTGTGTGCTTGTCTGATGTTCTTTAGTTGGAGTTGCTCCATTGCTCTTTCAATAACAGTTACCCAGTTATCAGTACTTAGCCAGAGTTACAGACTCATAGAATGGGTTGGAAGGGATCTTTACTTAAAGGCCATCTAGTTCTAAATGCCCTGCCATGGGGAGGGACATCTTTTATTACACCTGGTTGCTCAAAGTCTCATCCAACCTGGCTTCAAACGCTTCAGGGGATGGCACAACTTCTCTGGGCAACCAGTTCCAGTGCCTCACAGTAAAGAATTTCCACCCTTGCAATAAAGAACTTTCTCCTAATATCTATTATAAACCTGTCCTCTTACATCTTGAATCTATTACAATTTGTCCTATCAACTTACAAAAAGTTGCTCTCCAGCTTTCCTGTAGGCCTCTTTTGGGTACTAGAAAGCTGCTGGAAGATCTTCCAGAGTGTTCTTTTTTCCATGGTGGGGCTGGAGAAGTAAATAATTTTGCTGTCAGCTGTTATATTTGTTTGCTGATTCTGCAATTTATTATTTGAGAACTAATCATCTTGTATTGATATGTGCAGGCTAGCAGAGTAATACTTTTATCCATGTTAGGAGAATGGGGGTTGTCGACACAGGGTCATTCAGGAAAACTAATCCAAATTGATTTTTAAAGTAGATTAATTAAATTAGTTTCCATCTCTTTGAATTCACTAAGTGGCCAAGTTTGAGTTACTTAAATTAGATCAAATCCTTGTTTAACCTTTCTGCTTTAGAATTCCAATGGCTTTAATTTTATTAAGTCACTTAAAAATTGAGACAAACTTAAGAATGATCCCTTATATTCCAAATCAGAGATTTAGATAAAATTTAACTAAAGAACTTTAAATCCAAGTGTTTTGTCAGCTGGAATTCAAGTCTAAGTGTTCTATGTGAACAAGTATCTGGAAAAGAAAGTACTGTGCAAATGATTTGTGCATTTTTAAAATTTCGAAACATTAATAGTGTCCGAGGGAATTAACATACTCTTGTTATGGCTGTAAGTCTGCTTGTGTCCTCAATATTTCATGCATGAATTTCAAGATGAAAAAGAGAGCTAATATTTGACAATGAAAGAATTAATTTTATCTGCTGATAAAAATCATAATATTAATTCACTGTAATTTGAAACTGTGTATGGAAAATACCTGATGCCAGAGCTATCAGAGCTTGCCCAGCACCAACAGCCCACTGTTATCCATCTGTATCTTATGTCTGAATGTGTTCCTGTGTGTATCAGTTGGTAGGGAAGCTGTATGTGCTACATTGTTTAACCTTACGATGCTTTTAATGTGGGAGATAATGATGTGTGCAGCGAACAGATTACACAGCGGCTGGTAATGATATGTGTGTGACAATTCCCTCATTCCTCTGCCTCTGGCGATGGCCAGGAGAGCTGTCCTGACCTTGACAGGGGCTTGCAGAGTAGAAGGACTAAATATTTAGTTATGAGCACTGAGGGTGAAGTGAGGTCTCTGATGTGGACTGTTAACTAAGGTATTAGTCAGACTAACGTTGTCTCAGCCAGTTCTTTCCTGATTTATGTTGCAAGACTCAGTGGCATATTGCTTATTTATCACTGATAAACTGTTTCTGGATAAAACTTTTTAATTTTTTTTTTATATATATCCAGTTTCTGACTGCTGTGGGCTTTTGATAACATTGTGATTTATATTTACCTGTGTTTTTGCCTGACAGTGGTTGAATAGCAATAAAATTTCTGTTGATTTTGGGTGGTCAGATGAAAACTTAAAGCTATAACCAATGTATTAATCAATGCCATGCATCAAAATGCTCTCAGTCAAAGAAAAAAATTGATATAAAAGTTATTTTATTTTGTTATCTTAGTGAATGGTATAAAATATTTCCTAGGTGGCCTTATCACTGGTAATGCATTAACGTTGGCTCATCCTCCTTCATAGTCTGTTGCTAATCAATAAATTATTTTGACTTGTGGTTTGGGTTTTTTTCTCCAAGGAATGTATAATCTAGAATCAAATTAATCTTTATGGAAGAGTGAACCTGCATGTTTTCTGGATTCAATTATGTTCATTTCTTCAAATGTACGATTTTGTTTGGCTGGAAAACTGCTTTCTGAATTTATAGATGGTTTCAAAGCATTGTTTTAGCGCTGCATAATGATAAAAGCAGTTTAAATTTATAGCTTATTTTTGAAATGGGAAACCAATAGTGATGGTAAATTGTGAAGTCTGCCCAGATGAGCAGAAAGGTTGCTTGTAGAATCAAAAAATGGGAACAAAACAAGTATAGTACACAATGCAGCAGGTCTGTTACTGTCCTAGAGAAACACATCATGCTATCTAGAACCAAGATAACAAGAAATTTGTTGCACTGTTCAACACCTTAATGGTCCACAATTCTGCAAGAATAACATCAGCTACCCATGGCAGTAGATCTGTGTTGAAAAGAGCAAAAACATCTAAAGATACATGCTTGAAAATTATACTGTATTTTTTCAAGATAGAAACACTGAATGGCCCATTTCCCACTTTCTTTCTTTTGAAATTCATCTCCCAAGCTACTTTGATTTGGCTGCTTTCTGAAATGTTTCCTAATCAATTAGTAGCAGTAGGATATGAACTGATGACAAATTACACATAATTTGCATTGCAAAATTAACATACCAAATGTTTTGAGGTATAGTCTACATGCTGAAGCTTATTCATTCATTTTGAAGTATCCATAGCTGTGAAAGTATTAGAATGCAAATAAGTGTCTTTAAAAATAATTAAAAACCAAAACAAATATTCAGTAGCTGGTTTCATGATGAAATTAGTGAACATCTTGTTAATTCGCTCCTAAGTCTTTCAGTTTACTTGTAGTGAGTTTATGCCTATAAAGTTTCCTTAAGGAAAATGTTTGGTGTTGACATGTTTAAGTTTTTTCATATCATAAGTTTTTGGTTTAACTATAGTTTTTTCATATCTTGATTTTATTCTTTCTGTACCTTTCATCCATCTCTCCTTCCTTCTGCTATTGGTGATAGTGTTTTGTTCCACTTTCATTAAATATTACCTTGCTTTTTCTTTAATTACAAGAGGTGTTTCTGTTTTGTCAAAGATAAATTTGCTGGTTCTGTTTGTGTTGGTGTTGAGAGGGACAGTACTACTTCATGTCTTCTGATTAATTTATCTCTTAGTTGTAATGCTAATCTAGTTAAGACATGATTAACTGTTATTCAGTGGGCCTCATTTTTTTTTCCTGTCCAGTCTCTTTTGACACTCAAGTTAATGCTTTCTTATTTGCTGTGTATTTACCCAGAGCTTATATTTGATATTTTTCTACACTCTAGCAGTGGGTTTGGTTCTTCAAAAATTATTTTCAATAATTTAAAATTGAAAATTTTCAGAGAAATCTAGGCACATGGAGCAGTTAATTAGGAAAGTGCTCTTGAAACTGCTAAAAGAACCATTTTTGAAGCACTTTAGAGTGAAGTTTTTCATTTTTAGTTGTGCAATTTTTAGTTGTATAATTGCATAACTGCTGATGAAGGTGCCTCAGGTTTCAGTCCTAATTTATTAGGCCAAAGTCTTAGACCTTTGTAGTAAAATAAACTTAAGATAGAGCCAGTCAAATACTTTAATAGTGAATCAGAACACTGCAGTCTTCAAACCATGTCTCTGGTGCCAGTTAGACCTTGTCACCTCTATCCCGTTGTCTCAGGCCATTTCTTTCTACTTAGAAACTTTGTAACAATCTTTGTAACAGGCCAGGTAGAGAAAAGTTTCTATCTCATGTCCCATGAAAATTATACAACAGATTCAAATGCTTCAGGACTTCTGATTTTAGCCCTTTGAACACGTTGTGTCTCTTCCTTCGGTTATGGAGCTGATCTACACCAGGCAACTGCCCCTTCTATGTTCTTCTATGTGTGATGTTTCTTCTTATTTGCCTAGTGTATCATTTAGGCATAAAAATATCATCCACCACAAATACTTAATGTAACCATAGCTCAGACTGCTCAGTTTTCATAGTCATCTGGGAAGAAATGTCAGCAAGAATGCAGCAGAAATGATCTGCTGGCTGATCTAGGGTGAATGAGTAGGGATTTTTAGTTCTTTCTTCAAAGCAATAAGATTTTGTGATTCCAGTAAGGAAAAACAGAGTTCTGGAAAAACACAAGCTCTCAGGTTTGCCCCCCAAGACATTATTTCTGAAGTGCATTTATTCTGTTATCTGGTCTAGCAGTTGATTTTGACTACTTGAGAGATGATGCCTTATCTAACATGGAATTTCTACATACCTGAGGAAGGAAAAAGAGGAGTAACAAGACTCTTCTGAATAAAGGAGAAGTAATGAAATTATGAAGAGGAGAAGAGGTTGTAAATATACTTCAAGGGACATAATTCTGTTTGAAGCCCCAGGGGAGTGTGAAGAGGACAATGCCTGTGAAAGTGAAGGCATGCTGCTAGGCGTGGGCGCTCTGTAGGTAGGAGTGTCTCTTAGGATAGGGCATGCAGACAACCTCAGTGTGTGTTGAAGTCACCTGGAGGAAAGTGAAAGAAAGCTTTCAGATTTGACCTTGATGTAGCTGGGCTAAATCCTTTCCCCTTCAGTTCCTCACATTGTTTCTTACAGTTGTTTGTGACTGTGTTGCCTACTTTGGATGTGGTAAATTAATATTTTGAATAAAGATGGTTTTCAACAGAACTATCTGAAAACAAAGCAAGTTTCCTAAAAAACTTAAAAGAATTTACAGTATATTTTAATTTTCTGTAAATAACAAACATTATTCAATTATGATTTTCCATCAAAGTCAAGCAATTCCTGTCCTATTATTTGACCATGAACCAAGGGCTTTCAGCTTTCTTCTGGTATAATTTGAAATAAATCTTCTTTCTTCTTTCTCTTAGAAAGGACATAATGTTAGATCAACTTGTTCTTTCAAGTTCTAAAGGTCCAAATAGCGAAGGAATAGGAAGAATAGGAAATGGTTGCTAGTGCTTATTGGCATGCTTTTATTTTTCATCCTGATTCAATTAAGCTTACTAATTACTGCTCTGTTTGACAGTGTTAAAGGGCTAGGGGTTGTTTTACAACTTAATAACCGTAGTATGATTCTAAACATCCTTCTGTTAAAAAGGACAAAAAAAAATCATTACACTGATATTTTTGAGGGGACTTTTAGAGGATATTCTCAGCATATACTCAGAGTATGTTGCTATGTTGACATGGTGAGGAGCTGAATGCTGAAAGCAGAGATTATATCGGGAGCATCACGCATGTGTGGTTATGACAGCTGGCAGGAGCACTCAGGCACAGCAGAGAGGGCAGGAATGTCCACAGAGCTGCTGCCGATAAAGATTAGTGGGTAATATCCTAATTTCCTCCAAATGAAGGGTAAAACTAAAAGGTTATGTGAGGGTGCCTGCGCTCAGTGCAATGAAAATTCTCACCACTGTGTTTTGCCAGCTCCTATCCCCTGTCAGTCAAGGTATGCAGGATGTCTCCCACTGAAGGCAGTTTAGGGGCAGGTTTTCCTAGTATTGGGATAATAGTATTTAGATAAACTGTATTCTTAATGTGATTTACTGCTTCTTCTCTTCAAGCAGCAACACAGCAAGAGTGGGTTTTGGTACACTGTACCTTTGTCCTGTGGCATGGTAAGAAGTTTGAGAAGCATTGAGCATGCTGAAGCAAGAGGCTTCTGCTGACCTTTTACTGGGGCTGACTGAAGCTGTTGGGAGGACCTGGAGAAATAGCTTTATGACACATTTGGTTTTGGCATTGTTTACTTCTAAACATCTTCCCATTACCATGCAATTTCCAAGCTGAACCTACTTGATATTGACAGGTAATATTTTAATGGGTAGATTGATTGGACTGGCAGAATGAATTAGCCATCAGCTTGACAACCATATAGCATTACGTTGTGTATCTGTTTACTCAGCACTGGGTGAAATGCAAGAGTCTATTGAAAATCAGATTTCCATGCTGCTTTGTCAAAGCAAATTTAATCACAGTTAGAACATGTGGCATCCATCATTTCCACTTCAGAAGGCATCAGCAGCCACAGATCAGCAACAACTAGCAGTGCTGCCACTGCTGTCTTTGACTCACATGGAAAATTAAATTTTAGCATAGATTTTTGATAAATGATGCAGTCTTACCCATCAAACATGATTACTTAAGTGTTCTCTATTAAAGTAATCCCCAATAGCTTTTTATCTAGAAGCAAGGTGTTATTCCATTTGGCTTTGAGTCGCTCCTCCTCATGTGGGATAGGCCTTTGGATATTGCCTTTGCGGATTAGACAGCTGCTTTCTGTTTGTTCTTGGAAATCCCAGATCTGCCTGGCTGTCTGCTTTTACCTGCATTATAGTGACCAGCTCAGTTACATACTGTAGTTCATTCTGTGTTTTTCTCTGAAATTTCACATTAATGCATCTCTTTCTACCCTCGTGGATATCAGGACAGCAAATTTCATTAAAAGAAATCTCAAGATAACCTAAGGGATAAAACAATACAGAATGCATGGAAAGATGCAACCAGTTGCTTTGTTCATGCCTCAAGTGTGGCAGAGAACATTTAAAGTGTCCAGATGTACATAATTTGTTTAAAAACCTTGCAAATCTTAGTCCTGCAAATTTTACTCTAAAAAGTTTTGAGTTCTATTAATTTATCATAGACACTGAAATGACAGAATTTTAAAAGCTAGTGCTTCTTTTGAGGGGGATCTTTTTTTCCCCCACTTCTGCTTCTATTTAGAAAGTCCAGGCATTTGTTTTGTAACACCACTGTCTATTCCTATTATTCACATTTAATTTTAATTTGATGTGTTCATGCCTCCATAACTGAGCCCAAAGCCTTTTTCTTTCAGACTTGAAGATAACAGCACAATTTTTCTAATTCCTACTAATTGAGCTTTGATTCTCTAAGATTGTCTCAGGTCTTATACTGTCCCTTCTAATGTCCTCAAAATTGATGTCATCAAGGGAAAGGAGCTAATAAATCTTCTGAAAACTATTTTTCATTAACAGCACTGCTCAAAAATACCCTGCTGGTAGAGTATTTGAGTACAAGTAATAATGCTTCTTGTGGGTTTGTGGGGGGTTTTTTGTTTTGTTTTGTTTTGGGTTTTTGGTGGGTTTTTGTTTGTTTGTTTTGTTTGTTTTGTTTGTTTTGTTTGTTTGTTTTTTGTGGTTTTTTTTTCTTTTTGTTCCTCAGCATATTCAGCTGTTTGTAAGGATTTTGTACTTACAAATATAAAATTTCAAAATTGCTTTCCTTTATATTGTTTTTATTAGTGTATCAAGATTTTGAATCAAATGCCTGAAGATGGTATTTTGCCTCTTTGGTTAAGGTAAGTCACCTTGTGGAGGTGTTATTCTCTCTTGACTGTAGAAGGTGCAAGGCGTGAGTACTGTTGCCTGGGAATGTTGAGCAATAAGCAGAATTTGAGGAGCAAACAAACACTGCCTCTCTGATAGGTGCCACAACACAGATGCATTGCCAGCACTGCCAGTCCAGATGTGTTGCACAGCTGCCGCTGGGAAAGCTGTAAGGAGTGATTGGGTGGTGCTGGTTCTGTGATTTGAACTGATGCTGCACAAATGCTGCAAATTGTGTATTTAAAGACCCATGTGCCAAAACTTGTCCCTTACTCTGCCAGGTAGCTGCCCACCAGATGAGCTCTGAATTTTGTGTTATCTGAAGCTGGACATCTGTATCAGGGACACTTGTGTAGAGTGGCAGCTGAATACATACAAGAACTAATCAATCCCTAAGGGTACAACAGTTTTGTCTCTGTCAAACTCATTTATTTTTGTTTTTCTCAGAAAAATATGAAGCTGTTGAAGTATAGCTTACTTTCAATATCAAAAGGTGTTACTTTGCAAAGGCTGGGTGGTGTTCAAGATTTATGACTTTTCTGCTGTCTGATTTGCTGGTCTGCATGATTGATACTCCTATGCTAGCTATCAGATCGTCCTTTTCAGACCAGAGTTTCTCATGTCAATAGCTGGTGCAATTTGTAATTAATTGTCACTGGCCTTCCTATTATCTGAGTGGGTTGATAAACATCCACTGGGCAGCACGTCTTGCTTGTTGATCCACTATCTTCTGTGTAGATCTTAAAACTTAAAGGTACACTCAGAGTGACAAAACCTCAAAATATTGAGACCTGAATTCTGACACCTAAATTAGCTGTGATGAAGTTTAGCTGTGTTGGTGTCTGATCATAAATAATGAGTGGAGTGTGGACTGGGATAGCCAAGCACAGTATGACTTTCCATCCCTCGCTATAGCTTCCACACGCAGCTGACCCAGTTTGTGTTCCTCCTGATCTTGCTCAGTGTGACAATTCATTTGTTTGTCTATCTGCATATGCCTGAATTGAGAGCTAGGCTGCTGCTTTGGGAAAGACCAGTGAGGAGAAACTGTTCAGTGTATGCATTAGCTTACTTCATGCCTGCAGAGTATTTTCAGAACAAGGCTGTTCTTGGATATGAAGCAACTTTTTAATGTGGTCTGTGAACATCCATCTGAGCAATCGTGCCTCCAATATGTCTGGAATGGCAATGGACCCATGTGCTTGGGGTTGCTGCATATTGGTTTTATTGAGACCAGGGATGTATGGGGTTTTTGATAGGACAGAAAATATATTTTAGTTAGTGCGCTTCATTCATTTCCTTTCCTGAGAACAGCCTAATTAGAGTTGTCTGGAATAAAAGGGTGAGTTGAGGCAGAAAATTCATTTTGATTGCAGCCATCCAGTCTAGCAAAAAAGTAATAGTGCTGCTTCAAATTTTTGAATAATGGAATAAAACAAACAGAATGTAGCAGAATTGTAATGATAAATAACTTTTTTTTGCTTGTTTTAGAACTAATAACATTTTCCTACATTTTTATTGCAAAATTTCCAGACTTTTTGCATTGCAGTGTCCCCAAACTATTAAATTCATGAAGCTCAAGTTTCATGACAGATATATTAATATAACTGAGGAAAAAAACTAGAAGGTAGTATTTTAGATTTGATAACTGCTTTATATGTAGTGCAGAAAAGAGAGGAATGGGCTTTCTTGGTGTTCTGAACAAAGCAAAAATCCTGGTCTTTCTTACAGTCTTTTTATTGAGTATAGAAACTTGCGTCTAGTTGAACAACGTGATGTTGGCATCTTGTTTGAATATTACTCCACTTTACTGAATCAAAGGCTTTTCCAGGATTTTATGGAGCTTTCTGTATTCACATGGTCTCAATCATTTTAGCAGTAATGTAACAATTTCGTATGCCTCTTGCTCTGGTATGTATACATCCATCAAGTTTTAAATTGCGTGTAATCTTTTTGCAGCAGTTTAACAAGGGAGGAATAATGCACGAAACAGCAGTAAACATTTACAAGCCAGTGCTTGCCTATTATCACTTGGCTAAATGCATTTTAAAGACCAAGGCATCCTGATTTGCTCCAGTGACAATCTCGTAATTGTAGCAAATACAATTTAGAGCACACGGCTCTGGAAGAAAAGATGCTGGGGAAACCTTGGGGGATGGAGATCTGGAATTGGAAATAACTGCTTGATTGCTCATGGAAGCCTGTGTTTTTAAGAAAGCAAGACACACTTTCTCTGTCAGTTTAAGATTTTTTTGTTGTCAACATGGGAAAAAAAGTGGAAAACTTTGATGAAAGCACACATCTATTGTGGAGTAGAGGACCAAGATTTTAATATAAGTGGTGACCTAAGTGTAGCATGACCTGTGTTATCACCTGTCTCTAAAAAAAACCCCAACCTCTCTTAAATTTTTGTTTGGGTAATTACAGATCCTTGTGCTTCAGAAGCTTGGGCTCTGGTTGTTTTCTCTCATGCAAGTGATTCCTGACTGTAGAAGCCTCATTTCAAAGTCATTCTCACTTGTCTTGGAGTGTCTTCAGGGAATTACAGAGGAAAGAGAATCGAGTTACATGACATGTGCCACGAGTTGGCAGGTTAATTCAGTCAAAATCAGCTTCCAACTCATCCTTTTCTCTTGAGTGATTTAATTTGAAGAAAAGGTACTGGACTTCACTCTTTTTCCAGTAAACCAGTGTGTGATGAGTCTGGTACTGTACATGGTGTTCTACCTCTGCCTTAAAAGCAGTCTCTGTATTTCCCACAGAAGTCCCTACCTAGAGTTTCTCTTCAGTTACAGCATATGATTCAGACACCATCTACACTTGACTTTTTTTCCTTTTGCTAAACACAGAAAGTCACAGACGTTTCTGTGGACTCTTCCATACAAGATCCCTCTGCATTAGGTCACTTGAGTATGCTCTGTGAAGCAACATCTCGTCAGTAACCATCAACCTAATCAGCCCTACTGTGCTGTGAATTGCCTGGAATTACTAAATCACAGGGAGGAACTCTTCCTGTTCCAGCTGCTGCCATTTCTTGCCTCATACAGCCAGTATCTGCTCTTTCCAAGGGCAATTAGTCAGGCTTGAGCCCTATTTTCCTACCCAGCTGCTGGAAACTACAAGCATTTCCTGGGAAGAGAAGCCATGGGATGGGAATAATTTGCACTGGACAATTCCACTCTTTTCTGTACTGCTCTGTCTTAAGCTCAGGCAGTCTTCCAAGAATTTCTAGACTGAAGTGAGGTTAATTTCCCTCTTTGTCTACCAAGAATGTTGATACATCCTTGTGCATGCTTATGCAGTAGCTTGCTCTGGCAAGATCAGGAACAGCAGGGTTAATTTCTGGGTGATCCTAAATGTGAATCTGTTCATGGCAGAACAAGGTCTTCTACGGATGAAGGCTTACTCCTGCTTTCCTCATTTGCTCAGTGAACAAAGCTTTGAGTCAGACCTTTGAGGTACATGTACATAGATCTTTATCCTATAATAAGCTCTCTGAAGAAGACAAAAAGCTTTTGAACTCAAGGCTGATTTTATCTGAGTCAAAGCTAGAATAAGTAACTTCTTAAATCCAAAAAACCAAGAGTAGATAGATAAGATGGAATGAAAAGAAAGTATATAACATTTTTGTAGATTTCAAGCCTCTGTGTCTGTTCAAAAGGTGTTTGCTTCTAGGCAGTTTAATGGCTCTAAATAGCAGTGAATGCTGCACTGACTCCTCTGATATTGAGGAATTTTCCTTCCATCTGACTTTCTGAGGTCTCGATGTTGGCTCCTGGCTCTGGGCAGTCTCTTTGTGAAGCTGTAGCATGCCCAGTCTGAGCTGTGACTTTCTCTTTGCAGACACTGCAGTCTCTGTAAGGTGGACCCTTCTTGGTATGCTCGGTTTCTCAGAAGAAAGGTTGTCTCCCCTTCCTTTCTCTGCTTTGCTGTTGAGGAAGAGTGTGCAGGGTCTGCCTATACACCCCAAATTGCTCCCTTGCTGTACAGTGCTAGCAATAGGTACCTTAGTGAAGTGATCTGTTGGTCTTTGAAAAGGTAAGGAGAAAGGAAACGGGAAAAGGGAGTCTGGATGAAAAACTACTCACATCTTGCAAAAGGAATCTTGCCTTCAACAAATGAATATCAAAACACATAAATCTGAAATAAATAAGATGTTGTGACTCCAGTGTTATTTTCTCTCCTCAATTTGTCTGTTGTTTTCTTCAGTCTCTCACCTCCCAGATACCCACCCCTGCCTTGTGATGTCAGTATCCAGTTAGTCTTTATCATTTTCTTGTTGTTCATGATTATCCAGTGTTGATACTCATCTTCCATTTCTACCTGTTCCGCTTGTTCCTTTGATGGCCAGAGAACTCTTGCTTCCCCTCTATTTTGTGGGCCACATACTCCTTGGACACTGCCTCTGCCCAGCCATATCTGCATCCTTTCTGTTATTCTGGGGCTGTGTGCTGGAGCACGCATCTCCAGGGCAGTCACACTGGCTCCCACACTGCCTGCCATTTCATACCTCTTTGGCTGAAGGAAGACTAGGGATTTTCAAGGCTCTCTCCCCAACTGCTCCTTCCATTCTCCTGTGAGGGCAATGTTTTGGGATTTCTGTAGTACTTTTATCTCTGCCTGTAGGACCCACATGAAATTTAAATCCACATTTATATCCAGTGAAAATGATGGCTGGACCTGGAGTGTGACCTTCTAGTTGGACATCATTAAATGAGGCCTGAAACTAGAGCTAATAACTTGTTGTTAATAATTATAGCAGTGCAGGAGCTTTTGAGTGTGCAGTAGATTAAAAGTAATAATGTAGACTTCCCTGCCTTTGGCTGAAATAGAGTTAATTTCTTCCGAGTAGTTGCTGCGGTGCTGTGGTTTGAATTTAGAGTGAAAATAATGTTGATAACAGACTGAAGTTTTAGTTGTGGCAGAGTAGTGCTTACCCTGAGTCAAGGACTTTTCAGTTTCCCATGCTCTGGCAGCACGGAGGTGCACAAGAAGCTGGGAGGGAGCATGGCCAGGAGCAGCTGACCTGAACCGGCCAAAGGGTCACTCCATACCGTGGAATATCACACTCACTATATAAACTGGGAGAGTTGGCTGGGAGTGACTGATGGTGGATTGGGGATGAGCTGGGCACCCATCAGGGGGTGGTGGGAAAACTGTGCTGTGCAGCACTTGCTCTGCTTGAGGTTCATTACTCTCTCTTTTTATAAATCTCTCTTTTCATTCTGTTATTATAATTATATTTGATTTTATTTCAATTGTTAAACTGTTCTTGTCTCAACCCACAGGTTTTACCTTTTTTCCCTGATTTTCCTCCCTGTCCCATGGGGGTTGTGTAGACTGAGTGTCTGTCTGTGTGATTTTTAGTTGCCAATGGGTTAAGCCAAGGCAGTCCTTTCGGTGTCCAAGGTGGGGCTCAGTGGATTGAGTTAAGGACAAATCTGCCCAGAATGTGTTAGAACAAAATTTGTTACAAGCATTCATTACATTTAATAATCACTGGTCACAATGATTTCTTTGCTCTCAAAGTTGATGTGGCTGTTCCTAAAGTTGCATTATGTAATCCCTTTATTGCAGTACACGTTCCCTGTTGTGTTGTTCAGTACCTGTGGGAACTGGACTAAGGCTGCCACGTTGTACTTTGTAACAAATGGTGGTTTATGATGTGATAGAATTGCTGGTTGTGAAACTAATCTGGTATTTGTACTCAGCATTGCAGTCATATCTGTACTCCAGGAAGCTATAAATAAGTTTCTTTTACCTTTTCTCCTCTGAGATCCAAATCATGGCAGAGACACTTCCCTTTCTCTTTTCCTTCTCCTCCAGGATAATAACAATAACTCTTCAGAATTTTGAATATCCTTGAGATGTTCAAACCAGCACATTCCTATTGCTATACCTTCTGAATGCATTCCAGGTCTTATGTAAGGTTAAACAACTATTTAAGAATGCCAGCCAGAGATCTGTCCTGAGACTGGATAGTCAGGACTGGCAGAGTGTGTGGGATAATAGGGGCAAGTACTTAATTCCAGCAATTCAAAGTGGGTATGTCCTACTCCCTTCAACAGGAACTTGTGGCAAAGGCAGGCAGGTGGTAAAACACAGCTGATATCACTAATGGATTTTTCTCAATCCGTTTGGTGGCAGAGTGCAGGGCACAGTTTGCTTTCACTTGTGGGGGTGTCCAGTATACTGGGAATTGACATTCCCAGGGGTGGACACACAGCCCTGCCATCTGCCATGGACTGATCCAGGCTGCACTGGAACAGGGTGAAGCTGGGGAAAACCTGCAGTACAGTGGTGGCATCATCATGTGAGGTAACAGAAGAGGAAGTTTTGAGAAGGAGAAGAAAATAGTCCAAATCCCTCAGAAAGCCAGTTTTGCCCTAAAGCAAAGCAAGGTCAAGAGACTGAAGGGGGAGATCCAGTTTTTAGGAATTAATTTGCAAGATCAATGTCATGAGGTCCCAATAGATGTGATCAACAATAATAACAATTTTATTTCAGTCATTAAACTGGTCTTACCTCAGTCCACACCCTGCAGAGGATGAGATGAGTGAGTCAGCTGCTGCATGGTACTTAGTTGCTGGCTGGGATTAAACCCTGAAAAATCAAGAATCAGTAAAACTAGTATGGCATATCAGGAGCTGATTTGGGCTGTACAAGTAGCTTTTGGACAATGAGAATGTAATACTTCCATAAGCTAAAAAAGTCCTAGGACTGTGAGATTTCTCATTCCCATGGCACTAAAACAGACTTCTGTAAAGCTTTCCTCCACTGAAATTAGCTTTTTTATTTTCGTACTAGTTAATCATATCTTTGTATTCAACTAGGACAGTAATACTCTGAACTTATTAGCAATTATTAGAAATAATAGGAAATAATATTTTGTATGCTGTTACCTCAATTATGGTTGCTTATGCTAATTCTAACATTTAGTTTAAATACAGAGGGTTTATTTTAACTGTGTAACACTTGGAGAAAAATGGAATCTTACAATGTAGGTTGGTTTGTTTGTTTCTTTTTAGAAAATAGCTTTAGATTATATCAATGTGGCAATTATCTTTAATGAATCCATAATGATTGAATACATATGGAATATTCTTAATATGTGTTGGGTAAAGAGCAACAGTTAGCCAATTATAGGACTAATTTGTCTTTAAGCTGTTTTATTTTGTAGTAGTTTATCTTCAAACCTGTCAATAATCTAGAGGATATAATGTAACATTGTTTTGAAAATAATTCTTGTATTGGTTAAAAAAAAAAAACCTGTGAAAGTGTTTGGCTGTATGTGTCCACCCCAAATGACTTATTCATTTGTATACACCCACACTGTAGAGCTCTGACACAGTATATCTGAGCTCTAGATTCCCTCAACTTTCATTTGACTAAGAGAGATGAACTCCAGATTCCCTCCACTTTCACTTGAGTAAGAGGGATGTTTTCAGGGGGGAATTAATCCACTCTGAAGTAGGCAGCTGTCTAAGCCATACATACTAAGTCCTGTTATAATTGGCAAAGATAGCATAGCAAACCCTTAGCAATAAAAGCCAACACATAGAAGAGGTGAAGAGAAAGTATATTCCTCATGGTGGAGCAATATTGTTTGAAAACTAGGCCTGCCTCAAATTTGGGAGAAGAAGCAATAGAGCATGCATCTCTGTATTCTGTGTTTTGTTTTACCTGTGCACCTGCAGCTGGCAGTGGTGTGTGAGTGTGTGTGCTGTGCTAAGGTTCCTTTTTATTAATTACATCCTTATACCATCTCTCCTCAGCAGTTCTTCACTGGTGGATACAAAGGAATGAGATGAACAGATTGAGAGGAGCTGTTATTCATCTCTGTGTCATTCTGTGAGGCTGCACATAAGACTTTGGTGTTCTCTTTCTGATGTTGAGAAACTGGACAGGAGTTGAAGGAAGGCTACTGCAATGAGCAGGAGCTAGAATTTGCATCCTGTGTGAGTGATGTTGGAGGAATTGGGCTTTTCCAATAGTGAAGAAATGCCTTGAAAAGCATTTACAGATATGGCAAGGTCTTCTAAGCAGTGATGGAGAATATAACAAGTGGCAACAGCAGATGGTGTATGAGTCTGTTTAGGCTGCACACTAGAGAAAGAACTTGAGTAGGTGGCACTGGGACAAGTCACCCAACATCCCCATTCTGGGACGGTTTTCAAGACTTGGTTTGATAAATCTCCAGGTGGCCTAATGGCACAGTGTTGGTGATAGTCTTGTTTTGAGTGGAAGGGTAGATGGGCCTCAAAGTTACAATGTTCCATGTCACTATTTCTACAGTTTTGTGCTTTTCGTTTTACAAGATGATGTTGCTCTGATGTTCCTTCTTCCTGGCTCACCCTCAGCTATGTAGAATAATTTGACTGCTTGTTTGCATCCAAATGATTCCACTTCAAAAAGCATTAAGGCAAAAAGATGAGAAGAAACTGGCATTCTGCCTCTCCTGAAAGGTCCATGTGTTTTGGTATTAATATTGTTCATTTCTGAACGAATCTGCAACTGATTTTTTTTTTCTGTCAGTGATAGGAAAGTTCTCAGTCTATATAAACTGCATGGGAAATTTGCAATTGGAAATTTGCAATCATAAATTTGTGATTTTAATTGCAAGGTAGTAGGAGAGAATGGTAGTTCTGGACCTCCACTATTTATGTCTTTCTGTGTGTGCTTAGAAGCAGACAGGTAATCAATGTACAGACTTAAACATAGATGTATAAATTTACTTAATTCGTACTACCCAAGGGACTGTTGGTACAGTAAAACACTAACAATTAAAACTTTCACATCAAGCTTTATGGATCCAACAAATCCTCTCACTGTAGTCTGAATAAAATGTCAGTTAAAAAAACATAGCAATGCCCTCTTTACTAATTAAACAGTCTAACCCAGTGTCATAACCATTTAAATTCCCAGGGAATATTTTATGGAAAGAAGGTAAAATATAGTACTTGACTTCAAAGTGCATCTGCAAAAGGGCTTTAAATATGTTTCCTTTTAAACCTTGGCTGACAAAATTCCAAAGAAAAAACATTGTTTGATAAAGTTTATTTGGAAAGCAGATGCTTGCTGAGTCAGAGTTCATGGGATTAGAATATTGTACACTGATTATATCAGGCAGCAGCTGTGGCTCTGATTCATGTGCCAGGTTTGCATTAAAAAGGGATATTTCTTCTGGGACCAATCAAAAATACTAATATTTGATCAAGGAATTACTAGCTGAATCTTTATTAATTGCATAGTGAGATGTTCTGTGACCTTTATTTAAGATGATTCTTCAGCAGCTAAAAATTAGCTAATCTGTTTCATTTAGAGTAGACTAACCTCGGAAATATCATTAGGAATGAAGCATATGCTCATCAATCAAAAAACTTTTTTATGGGAAGAGCTCTTAGTTGATACTTCTTAAGAAGACAAAAGAGACTTCCCAATGAAGTCCGTCAAAATAGCAAATGAAAATGAAGGACACATCTGGATTTGATGCAAAGATAAAACTTCATCATGTAGGATGGAAGTAATTCAATTGCTTTTTTCATGTTGCTGTGGGGATACAGAGCATGTTTTCATAACCTCTGCAATCTTGAGAATAACAGGTTCAATAAAGATGGAATTTCACTGCAGGATTTTATTTACTTTATTCGCTACACTTTCTCAAGAAATCATGTAAATGACTTCAATCTCCACTAGGTATGTCTTGCTAAAAGATAATCATAATTATTTTCAAAAAATGTCAGACTCTAGTTTGGGGAAGGCAGTGGTGATAAAAATGTATAAATGTTGCTGTGTCTCGCTCTCTGCTGCTCAAAGCACGTTGACTTCATTGAAGGCTCTAGTGTAAGGCAGAGGTGAGGCTAAGTCAGCCTTCCTCAGTCTTGAGGTTCTTCTTCACCAAATTCTCAAGTTTAGTGTATTTGGGACTCACTTTACCAGCTCTATTGTCTACCCAAGTATAAATTTGGAATTTTTCCACAGCACTAATGTATTGTTCAGGCATAGGAAAATAAGTATTTTTTTGTTTATTTTCATGGGCTCTTTCATTTTCATGAACTCTTCACTGGTTTTTGAATTTAATTTCTTCCTAAAAATAGTCTTTATCAGTAGAAAATATGACTGTCCTAAGATGTTAAGGAATCATGGTCATTTTTGTAGGAGGCAGTTTCAAAGCTGGAAGGAAGGGAAGATTTTTACCTGGTAACTGTCAGCTTGTGAGTTACTTGGACTAGCAATCTGGTCATGTTTGGCTTTTTAGAGAGCTAGCAGAAAGAGGGTTCAGAAACAGCTCAGGGGGGGTTCCAAAATCATGTGGTCATCATGCTTTTAACATAGGCCTTTCATTGAGTTATATTTGCATTCAAAATTGGATGAAAACAAAAGTTATTCCCTTGATTTTGTACAGTGCTTTAATTTTTAAGCATTTTTCCAAAATTATGCATTGTTGACTGAACCAGTTAATAGGAATAGTTTAGTCCATTCTTGTAAACAAAATGCTCCTGGTATAGCAAGCTGGAGGGTATTTCTGTATTTTGTTTCACTCGTTAGTCTTCAGGCAGAAAAATTAATACAAAGTCAGCCTGTTCTTTCACCAGGAATAGATCTATCATGAAGGTGTTGCCACTGTCTGATAAACTGTTGGATGCAGTGGGATTTCTTTTTCTCAGTTTTTCAATTTTTCTGCTTGAACTGCATAGAAAACTTAACCAGCAAGCATACAGTAAGAACAGTGATAAAAAGCTTAGAAAGCTGTAAATATAAACCCAGAATTCTCTGCTTCACTTTACTGCTCCTTCCTTTTCTCACAACCATTCCTTAAGAACGTGTTTCCAGTGCACTCATTTTCCACTTGGGGTGCATGCTGGAAAGTGAGTGAGGGTGCAGATGGAGTTCAGGAGTTTCAAGGTCCAGAATCTGCTTGCTGATTTTTTTCCTTATTAATATACACCCTACTTGGATTTTGATAAATGTACTTTCTCTCCATTTTGTAGCAGCAAGGAGGGAAGGACAAGTATTTTTGACTGGTGCAGATGACATTGTTTGAAAGGATTTTGGCTGCTCCTAGCATTTCCTCATGGTTGGAGACACCATCTAGGAGAAAAATGCAATGCTCCTGCTGAGCAGGGAACATGCAGTGTATTGCACATCAATCACTGAGAATATCTCTTTTTCTAAGCACTTCGCCTTATGTCTTGTGGTCTTATTTTGGAAACAAAAACCCAAACACATGAAGGCACCCCTGCCATTTGCAGTTGTGCTTGGAATTTGCTCAGGTAAGTAGAGCAAGCAGAAGTAATCAAAAGCATGTGCAGAATTATCTCTAGTGATGCAAGGGTTCTGTAGAACAGCAGCTCTGGCCACATACTAGATGTGCTTGAAGGGACACAGCCTGAACTTTGTCCCTTCTGCTTTAAAAGTGGGTTTAGTTGCAGATTTAGCAAGGTCTCTGTGAAGCTGGAGATTTTGCTTGGCTTGGTCTTGCTTTGTTTGGATTTTTACATTGTAGTGCAAAACCTGCAGTTCTGTTCCAAAGAAATTCAACTGTAAACTGAATATGAAACAACAATATTTAGGATAAAAGAACCAGTAGTTTATTTCATTTTCATTGCTATTTCATCTCTGCTGTTTAAATACAATGTATTAGGCTTGCTAGTAAGTCTGTAAAGAATTTGATAATCAAAGGTCTTTGAGGTGGATAAATTAAATTTCTTCAGTGACTATTTATTGAGATTGTGTTTGAGCTCTATAGGATTTACAACAGATGCATGGTTTACTAAACAACCCTAAATTGTGGTAAGTCTGTGTGGTTTTTTTGCTGCTATAGTTTTCAAGCTTCTAAAAAATTATACATTTTAAATGCATTTAAATTGATAATCTAGGTGTTCCTCTGTATAAAAAGACACGTATAAGCACTCAACATTATGTCCATAAATAGGACTACATCAACCCTCTTGTTATCAGGAAGCAAGGAAATGGCTCAGTTGTTCTTGCTAGTTTTGAGTTTTCCATCAATGAGATCAATACCAAACTTTTGAAAGACAGAGATTTTTTTTTTTTTAAAGTTTTTTTAACTTTCTCACATTTCTTCTTTTGGTTGATCCTGGCCTCTCTTCTCATCAAAAGATCAGTAGATTGTGAGCAGGACTCAAAATACATTTGCATTTCCCTTCAGCCATGTGATTGCCTGTTGAGCAGATTTGTTTTTGATGCATATAGGTGTTCTGGAACTTGAATTGATGCGCTACATGACAGTTTTTATGCTTTAAAATAATTGGTATGGGTTTTTTGCTGGTAAAACTGGGAGAGGGAATTAATGAGAGATACTTTCTCATTTCCTGTTTCAGTGCTAAACTGCTCTGGACTTTTTATGTTCTTTTTTCCTGAATTCTTCCTTATCCTACCTAATAATTAGTAACTGTGAAAAATAGCTCGTACTTTTAGAAAGAGATGAGGTTTCTTGTTCTGATGATATATGGTAGAGCAGTTTTATTTTGCATTGTGTCTGTTGTACAGTTTGTACCTCAAGATTTCAGTAATTAAGCAAGGGAGGAGATGAGGAGGAAATATTCTTGTGGTGAGAAGGTGCTCTAAGGTTTCCTTGGTTTTTATCAGTGAAGACATGCAAGACTGCAATTCTCTTTTCTTGTTTAATTTCAATCAGGAATCTGAATCATATTTCAATGCCAAATTAAATGCTGGTGCATTTATAGTTTGGTGTATTTAAAATTTACTTCTGTTGTAGTAGAAAGTGGTTTTTTAGCATCCCTATCAACAGAGGAATCTGCTTTTGTAGTTTGGAAGGAAATGGTTTGGGGTTTATATGTATTGTAAAAGTAAGATACAAAGACTAACTCACTGCTATCTCATTCTTGCAGGTCTGTGATTACAGCATCTACTTGCTTTATTTTCAACAACTTTTCATAGCAGTGTTTAATTCTGTAGGATCATTCAATTTGCTTCACATTTCTGTTCTTGAAAGACTATGAGTCTGATTTCTCTTCTGATAAGAGGGTTCATGCAGAAGTCAAGGTTTCTAACTTCCAAAGACTTTTGAGTCCTAGTAGCACCTCCTTCTTGAGAGATTTAATGAAGTTTGCAACGTAAGTGCCCTTCACTTTTCAAATATAATGAATTGTCCAGTGAGTTAGGACTATGTAAGGGTGAACTCTCCTACGTGTGATAACTTGAGTAACTCTGGGTAGAGCTGGAAGAAAAGTGATGGGATGATCACACTCATAAAATCCTCCTTGCTTAAGACCATTTACTCCACAGTGCCAAAATAACAATTAAAGAAGTGCTTTGTTGGTATTGGTCCTAACCACGATGGCAGGAGCACACCATTTCTCTGTTCTGCTGTCTCCTGTGCACACCACATCTGTGCAAGGATGCTTTTGAGTGTTCCTGGCAGCCTATGAAGCTGCTTGAGTGCATGCTAATGATAAGTATATCTTATCCAGGCTATGCTTAGGCTTATGGAATCACATGTGTTTTCAATGATGTTTTTCAGAAGAGAAGAACCCGGTCTTGCTGATGACCCTTTCTTCTCCTGCACTGTCAGAAGTGAGAATGTTTCTACAAATGATTAAACGTCTCTGTTTAATGTGCACATCACTGAACTCCAGCAATGCACATTATAATGTATAATGTAATGATTGAGGAAATGGTCTGAGATTCTTCTTTGAAGAATACTTTATTCACTATTGTTTTCCAGTATGACAATGAAAAGTTAGTAAATGCAGTTTTAAAGACTTTGGAGTTATTCACCTGTTCTCATTGAAGAGATTCAAAGCCTGGCAGGTACCTGTCTTTAAAATCTGTAGTATAAACGTCACATAAGATTATATTTTCAACTAAAACTAAAGTCTGCAAAAATGACATGTTGGACAGAGAACAAATGGAACAATATTTTCTGTTTATGGGGCAATTCAATTCAAAATAGAAAACTATACTTCCATAATATTTTTCTTCTCTTTTGTTAAACTGTAGGCAATCAAGTGTTTATCCTAAATGCAAACTCACATAGCTACCAACACTTTTAGAGAAATGAGTGGTACATAAGCATTTTATTTTAAGATTTCTTTTTCTTTCCTCAAAGTTTGTGTCTCTTTGGGTGAGTTACCCAGATAAAATTTTGTCCAGAAGAAATAAATATGGTGACAGGTATTATAGTACTAGTAGTTAAAAACAGTGTTAAAAATTTCCAGTGCAAAGCAAAGTGGCTATAGATACCAGCAATATAGGTCAGGCAGTAAAGGGTGAGATTTTCTCATCTGACAGCTAGAGCCATGTGTGGTATGAAGTTCTTCTGGCCATTCTCTCCTCTGTCTGCTTAGTCTTCTCCCTCTCAGTAATGCAGGTGTGCAGGTGTTCTCCCTTGCAGTAATGCCTCTGAAAACTGCTTGTAGCCCAAATAACTGACTATTTTTAGCTTTCCTTACTTTTTTCAGTTCTAGCAGAACCAATTTCCCATCTTCTTTTGCAAGAGGAACAGACTTATCTGTGAGTCTTGATTTTGGTAGTCTTTTTCCTGGTGTGGAAAAGATGTGAGAATCTTAACTCTACTTACGCCTTTTTCTTTTCCTGTGCTGTCAGAAATGAGACTGTTTCTATAAATGATTAATCATATCCATTTACTAAGGCTGTGTCATAATTTCCTGTAAAAACATATGGGAAGAGATGTCTGTCTCTATTCTTCATCATTATGTCTACAGAAACTGAGGAGGGCTAAAGAAGCTTTTGGAAATTATTTGAATTGTCCTGTGTGTCATGAAGCAACTTTTAGGGCAAAATTTCTTCCCCAGGGCTGGCAGTTGTAGCTTTAGAAGCCTCTCTGGTGTCCAGCCTTCTAGAGGATGCTGATCCAAAGCATCCAGGATTCCAGAGAACTTGCTAGGCAGGATTTTACTCAGCAGTATTAATGATCCTCAATGAAACAGGGCTCTGCAGGATTTCCTAAGTGTCTGTTGCATATGACACAGATTATTCCCATCATGTTGCTGGAACTTGAGGATCATAGGACTTATTCATGTTCTATGTGTCTTTTTTAAGGCAAACCTTATAGAGAAAGTCAAAGCTGTATGGTTGTAAGATTGTTAGTCTTAGAAAGTGAGAAAGGTTGGATGCTGGGATTACTGTGTCTTCCATTTGTTTGCATGATAGAATCACGCTGGGCATCAGGTGGCTTCTTGGCAATCTCTGACAGTACTCTTTGCAGGAGTTCAAGTGTTGTCTTTGCAAATATGTTCCATTGGAGGCCATCTGTTTCTTGTATTTCACTGCTTTTAGCACTCTTTGAACTCCTTATTTTATCAGTATTAGTAGTTGTAGGCTGGGTAATGTGTTGTGTGCCGTGGACCTGACACTGTGTGGTGTGTGGCTCACTCACTACAAGCTCAGAGGTGTAGGTACACCTTTAAATGTGTCCAGAATATGCAGAGTGAGGATATCTTCCTTAAGTGATCCAGCATTCTATTTACCATTTAGTGGGGTATTTTCCATTTCTGTTTGCAGTGCCCTGAAGTGCCAGTTTGCAAAGTTACTGTGTGCCCTTGAGCAGGGAATGGTGCTTGTGTTTCTTGTTCATTCATGGTGTTTTGTGGCTTGTAGTTATAGTCTTATGTCAGAGAACTGCATTGGCAGAAGAACTCTTAAAATACAGTGACAAACTCAAAAATCACCAAGCTTTTACTCTCTTTTTCCAGTTTGTGTTTGGGTTGCTTGTGTTGTGGAAGGAATTAGATAATCACAAATGATTTGAACATGGGGTACCATACCCAACACCCTTCTAGCTCTTTCCTCGAGGACTCCAGTATGATGAAAAGCTAATCTGCAAGAAAAACTGTGAGTATTAAAAACAAATGAGTAGCTGCTGTGCTCCCTCTATTTCTCACTTATGACCCTTGTCTAGCCTCCTAAACAAAAGAATCTAGCAATCTGTCACACAAAGTATTCCTGACATCTCCAAAATGAGCTTCTCCCCCCATCTTTTTTTCTTCTTACTTAGATTTAAGTTGTTGCATAATTAAAATCTCTTTGACATCTTGCTTACAGTCATATCCTGTTGCAGGCTTTGTATCCATCTGGCTCACAGCTGATGGATCTTTATACAAACCCACTCTCCTCACATCAGACACCACTTGAGAACCCATGACCTTAAATATCACCACAGCTACATTTTTTAACCCCCTACCAAGAGTAATAATAGAATCCCCTGACTTGGAAGTGACCCACAAGAATAATCCAATCCTAAGAATTACACCATATGCCCGAGGGCGTTGTCCAAACACTTCTTGAACTCTGTCAGGCTTAGTGTCATGACTACTTCCCTGGGGAGCCTGTTCCAGTGCCTCTCCATGCTCCAGGTTAAGAAACTTTTCCTAATATCCAACCTAAACTTCTCCTAACAGAGCTTCATGCCATTCCCTTGGCAGTGACTCCTGTCACTGGTCACCAGAGAGAAGAGATCACTGCCAGCTCCTCCAGTTCCCCCTATGAAGGAGCTGCAGACCACTGTAAGGTCCTCCCTCAGACTACTCCAGGGTAAGTCTACTGAATAGGGTAAGTCACCTCAACCACACCATATCGTGTCTCCTCCAGACCCTTCACCATCTTTGTAGCCCTCCTTTGGATGCTTTCTAATAGCTTTATATCTTCTGTTGTGGTGCCCTAAACTGCACATAGATTTGAGGATGAGGCCACACCAGCACAGAGCAGAGCAGTCTCTTTCCACTCTCCAGCCTCTCATTCCTCAGCCTGTACTTACATCCAGGGTTTCCCTGTTGCAAGTGCAGAATGTGACACGTGTTACCAGCAGAATTTTGAGGATTTTGATCACAGGTACAGGCCTGGTGGCTGCAGTGGGGTACACCTGTCTGAAAGGGGAAAAGGATCTCTGCTCAGGAGTTAACATGCTTTGTTGAGAGAGCTGTAAAGTAGATTTGAAGGGGGGAGGGGATAAGCCTGGTTCACTAGGGATAAGCCTAGGGGCGGCACACTGATTTTAGAAGGACAGTAGCAGAGGTAGGAAATGCAGTCTTTAATGGTAATGAAACTGTAGCAAAGGGAGAGGGGAAAAGCTATTTTTTTGATAGAATGCTGCCTGACAAAAATAGTCGAAAGGCACTTGCAGTTGGCTCTTTTATGAAGTCTTTATATGGAGGTTTTGATATAGATTTCTGAGAAGAAAGACCTGAGTGGCTCTGCACTCCCATGCACAGTGCTGCCTCCCAAAATAGGTCCACCCCTCTCCACGTCTGCTCCTTCCATGCTCATGCAGAAACAGGAAATTCAACAGTGGGCAGACTCAGGAATGCATGGACAATGGAGCACCTTGGGGAGCCCTGGTGGAGGGCATGGCCCCATGGGGATGTGAGGTCACAGAGCCCCTCTGACTTGTTCT
The DNA here is from genome assembly GCA_013400435.1 of Pycnonotus jocosus. Classification (NCBI taxonomy): domain Eukaryota; kingdom Metazoa; phylum Chordata; class Aves; order Passeriformes; family Pycnonotidae; genus Pycnonotus; species Pycnonotus jocosus. Next base: position 206,307 of record VWYP01003540.1, read on the forward strand.
GTGCCAGCTGTGGGCAGTGCTGCAACAGCAGCAGCAGCATGCTGCGACCATGGAGGGTCATGGTCCTCACCCAGAGCCTCCTCCTCTTTCTGGTGGTCCTGCAAGCCCAGGACACCCAATGTGCTCCAATACAAGGGCAGGGAGCAGGTAGGCAGGCAGCTGCACCCAGCCCCAGGCTGGCAGCAGCAGGGCCAGGACTGAGGCTGGGTGAGCCAGAAAGGCTCCATGGTGCAGCATGGGGCAGACACACCATGAGGAGGTGTGGGGGGGCTGCAGCTACTTTGGGGTGGAGGAGGTGTTCCTAACAAGCAGAGAGGTGGGGAGTGGCAGTGTAGGGGCAGAAACTTGACAGTGGGTTCTCCAGCCCTTGGTGGTGGTTAGCCAGCCTCTAGTGTGTGCCCTGTCACTGCATGACCTCCGTACACATTCTGTATTTAGGTATGACAGTGGAGAGAACGTGTAATGGGTGTTTGGTTGTAGATGTGGCAGCTTTTCCATCTCTTCAGGTGGATTCTGTGCTGGTTCCCAGCTTGTATCCCATGGGTGAGTATCTGAGACGCCACTGCCTTCAAAGAGCAAGCTTTCATTTTCCACATTATTCATGTGAAATGTAACTTCAGAATTTCTGTTAATGTCCTCATATAAAGCTAAAACAGGGAATGATTCCCATCAGACACCTGAAGTTACAAAGAAGGTCCTGAAAGACTTGGAGGAAAGTGGAAAAGGTTAGTATAACTTACTGTGTTAACTGTTAGGACCTGGAGCTGAGCTTTTAACTTCCTGTAGCCCGTGCAGCAGGAAGGGATCGGTCAGAGTCTCACTGCAGGGACATTTGATTTTACACCTTGCATGGGTTGCAGAGGCACAGAGATGGTCCAGCACAGTGTCTGCTACCAGCTGAGCTCCTGGATGGGTCTCGGGGGCAGCTGCTGCCGCAGTTGTACAATCACTGGTCAGAGTTGCTTTGTGCAGATGTGAATATCCAGATGTCAGGAACAGGTGTGTGCTGAATTTGTGTTCAGCTCATGCACAGCCCAGCTTCAAGGCAAAAATGACAACCCATGAGAGATTCTGCAGGCACTTCTGCTTGTGATGGATTTTCAGCCAGCAGACTGATAGCTGTGGTAGTGTGGTAGTGTGACTATTGGTGGTGCTTGTGGAGCATGTGAGGGATGTGCAGAGGAGCCAATTGCTCTTGAGCCAGGAGAGGGAGAGCACCCTGTCAGTCACTGGAGGAGAGGGGGCCCTTGGCTGCTGGAAGGGAGGTGCAGACAGTTTTGGTTCACAGGGACCAGCAGGCTTTGTCAGGGCTGCAGGCAGTTTTGGGGAGGAAACAAGAGCAGCTCTCTGAGGATGACTGTTGTCTGTACTGTGTGGAAGTTACTGCCACCAGTGTGCCAAAAGATGGTTGTAGTCATGTCTAGATAGGAAGAGAGATTGCTCACCTCCCACCACACCCAATTCCCAGGAATTTCAGAACTTTGCTCTTTTGGGAACGAGGCCACTTGTGAGATTATTTGTAGCATAGAGCAGAGTAATGTGTGCTGTTTTCTCTTCTGCAGGGCGAGAGGTTGAAGAAGAGGCCAAGCCTCGGGATTCTGAATTTCTGAACATGTACTATCTTCTAGGGCTTACAGTAGTCTTATGTGTGCTGCTGTTTTGGATAGTTGTGTGTTGCATAGGCATGTCATGGCTGAAGGAGAAAGACATGTGAGTTGGCTTTTTGCTGCAGTTATTTATTGCTGGTTTGACAAAGCAACTGCTGGCAGTACTCTGCTGAGATTTCCCCAGTGCAGTCCTTTAACTGTCCTCTTAATTAATATCAGTGAGTAGTCATTTCTGAAATGCATTTGCACAGAGTGCCTCAGAGACATGGAGCAGCACTGGGACAAACTGATATTGACTGTCTGAAAAAGCAAAGATCAGACTAGAGGTAGAGGTGAAGCAGAGTCAGGAGAAGGACCAGGATGCAGATCTTCCAACTCTATTCACTTGCTTCAGCTGCTCTCTGGCTGATGGTGCCTCTTCACAGGACAACCGAGTATGTGTGGATTCACCTCACCTCACATCATCCCAGTGTCCCTGTAACCAGTACCAACAGGGATATTGTACCTCAGAAGACTGTCATTTTCGCAATGAATAATATATTTAATTTTTTTTTTGCCAAAAGCAGTGAGTTCTTGCCTGTTTTAGGTGTTCCTGTTTGGGTAAAATGCACAGACCTGGCACTAGAGCTCTATCTGTGAGAGAGGCTGTCAGAGACCTGCACTGCACTGTGTGACACCTTTGTATCAGCATCAGCCTGTTTTCCTCACTGAGGCCATCATCAAGGCTTTCCTCCACCAGAATGGGGACTCATTGGGGAGACATGAGGTGCAAAGGCTTGTCCATGAACTTACTTGAGATGTTGCCCTGAATCAGGATTGTCTGGGTAGAGAGGGAAGGAGATGCTGAGAAGGATGAGTAGCCAGTGCTGAGCACATCAAGGAGGGCTGATGGGGGGTGACAGATCAGGTGCAGCAGTGTCCCCCACCCCAGAGCTCAGAGATGAGAAATGAGTGGAAAATTGGAGCAGGGCTGAGTGGCAAAGGAGAGTGCAAGCTATGTGCTATTAATCACAAGGGTGGCATTAAAAATGAAACAGAGTTAAAAGAAATAACAACAAATAGAAATATTAATAATAACAGTAATAACAAATGTAAAAAGAAAGAGTTTAAGCATTGCAGACTGTCAACAAAGGGGAAGACCACCCTTGGAATACATCTAAGTCACACTGGCTGAGTACAGCAGACCCCGTCCAGGCTGATGTGGAGTCTGGCTTGTAGGTTCTTTTCAGAGCATGTCAGATGACATAAGGTACAGACCACAAAGCCAGTTTTGTGATGCCTCTGCCCTGCAACTGTGTGCAGCCAGGCAGAAAAGGCTTTAGACATTGTTCTAGGCTGCCTTGCAGGGCATTATAAACACCTGTCCCCAGCACCCCTCTGCCTGTGCAGAGCCCCCCATGTCACCCAGTCAGCCTAGCTGCTGACCTGACTGTGCATTCCCATTCTGTGCACCTGCAGGAGCTTCCCCCAGTGGCTGCTTTTGCTCATTCAGGTGTCAGCAGCCAACCCTGAAATTGTTAGCACAGGGAAAGTGTTCCAGAAGATGGCAGAACAGTTCTCTGAGGATGGCTGTTGTTTCTGGTGTGTGTAGGTTATTGCCAGCAACAAGCCAGAGGGATGCTCCTAGAGTTCTTATCTCCCACCACACTCAGTTCCCAGGAATTCTGGAACTTTGCCCTTTTGAGAAAAGGCCTTTTGAACTACAATCAACAATTGGGGTGGGAATTATGGCTCTTGACCCTCCATACGAAAAACAGACTCGTAAAATCAGAATCACAGAATCTCTTGAGCTGGAAGAGACCCACAAGGATCATCAAGTCCAACTCCTGGCCCTGCACAGGATACCCCAAGAATCACACCATGTGCCTGAGAGCATTGTCCAAATGCATCTCGAGCTCTGTCAGGCTGGTGCTTCCAGGGAAGCTGCATTTTCTGTCCAATAACACAATATGCACAGCAAGGCTGATGCAGGTGGGAGCTGCCGTGCTCATGTGTGTTTCTTCAGGGGGTCCCTGTCATCCACACCAGCTTGTGCATGTAGGTCTAAAATGTCCCACACATTTTAGAAATAAGGACACAATTTTTTTTTTCTACCACCCAGGCACAAAAAAATCTCCAGGAGGAGGAATAGGACAGATCTGAGGGAAGAGAGCCCTTTTTTGTAATGTATCAGTATTATTCCTGTCACCAGGCTAACACATTGAAGGCAGTTCTGCTGAAAAGCCATCCAGATGCAGTGAGCAGCTGAGCAATGGTGTAATTTAATGCTGGGCAAACAGCAAAGGGTAGATTTCTCAGTGAGGCTCTGCACTCTGTGAGTTTGGATGTGTTCAGGAGTTTGTCTCAGGTTAGCCTATGTGGTGGGGTTTTTTTGTTGGTTTTTTTTTAGCTATCATACATTTATAAAAATCTATTTATGGAAATACAAGGGTTTCATGAATAAATGAGATGGCATATTCCTTCCTTCATTTTGTGAATTACAGTATCAACATTTTAGAGTCTGTTCATGAATTAATAATTATTTTAATCAATAAAAATAATTACAGTGCTAAGAACATTTTAACAATGAATGCTTTCATGCCACTTTCACTCCTTTTTAATTAAAGCATGACAACTCATATTTACCATTTTCATCATGATCTCTCTAAATGGTGAAATTTGTCATCTTTGACTTGGGCTCTAATTATAATTCTTTTAGATGGTTCCGATTTCTCCTCATTATTCAATTATACTTGCTCCAATTTTAAACTGACAAAATTCTCCTCTCTAAATCTCTTTCATGCTGTAAGAATATCTTTGACTTTATAATATCCATTTTAAATATTCTATGCTAGCCAAAATAAATGGAAATTAAATATATGAAATAAAAAAACAAATATAAACTGCTGACTATAAATAAATACAGCAGAAGGCCAATTATTTTCAGTTTAAATGCATCTATCTTACTTCAGTATAGCATGAAATATTAATAAAAATTTGCTGCAAATACAGAAATTGTAATAAGACCATAATAAGCTTGCAAAAGCAGCATGCAAACTTAATTTTTGTGCCTGTGACACAGCCTCCAATTAAATGATCTCCTACTATTTTTTTTATACGGAATCTCTTCCTTGCTTTTACACTAGATAGCATGGCATTCCCTTAAATATAATAACCTGCTATGATAGTCTTCTTCAGCCTATTCTCCATAATTGCTTTAGTATATTTTTATAATCTTGGCCAGGTGAGAAAAAATTTCTTTTCCTACAGTAAGATTTGTTTGCCTCACAAATTCATGAGTTCTGTTGGTGCCTCAGCAATGTTTTGCCTGGTGTGAGCTAAGGGAGTGAGCCACTGAGGAACTACAGGGGAAATTACTATGCTTGAGTTGATCACAATTAGGCAAGTAGGACCTAGGTTTTTAAATTCTTTGCTTTGTTAAATACCATGCAATGCTAAGAAATCTTATGAGCACTCTAAAGAGCTTTATACTTATTTCAGACTCAACCTTCAGGTACTTCAGGAATTGACTTAGCGTGGGGACCTCCTCATGTGTATTCATACCGTGTGAAAAACATGTAATTGTGATAGGAGGATCAGTGCAATGTCTCTTTGTACTCCTCACAATGGTTCCTTTTTACACCTTGCTATTATTATTTCTGTCATTACATACCTTTGGTACAAAACATCTGCACAACAACTTACTTTCCAGGTTTTCTTGCAAACAGTGTAAGTAAAGAGGTCCAAGTATCAACGTGGTCCAGTTGCTTTGCCTGTCAGGTGGTTTTATCTATCCTAAGGATGTTTTCAGTTGACATTTATGGTTTTCAATCACTGCATAACGTCTGCCTAAAAAGCCAAATACCTCCTCCTGTGCCTGTCAGGAACTGTCACGTACAGCCAGACTGCTGTTTCAGGAATTTATTGGGCATCAATCTGCAAACAGATCCCACCATTTAAATCCAACCTCCATGCACTACTCTGATGGGACAATTAAAGACCAAATTATAGTTTGTGTGCATGGAGGGGAGTAAGTTAAATTGGCAGATGAAACCAGATTCCTGCTGTCATATCTCTGGAGTGCTTGACTTAAAGTCATCACAAGGTTGTTTCAACACAGTTTTGTGCCTGCACTTTCCAGTAGTTTTAGAAGATCCATTAGGAAGAAAGCAGCAAATAATTCACTACAGAAATAGATCATGAGAAGAATTAAAAAATTTGAGGTGCACGGTTCAGAGCTTTTCTGCTAAATCTAATTTGGCAGTCAGCAGCTGCTTTCTCTGAATTACTTTTTTGATAGCTTTATACAAACTGGCTTACTATGCTGGAAATCCTGGGGTTAATTCCAGCTCTGGGAAAAAGTGTGCTTCTGGGTGCCCAAATCCCTGCTGCCTTTTACCAACCACTTCTGACCTGTCCTGCTTTGTGTTTTCTTTCTGCCCAGGTAGTTTTTCAGACTTTTTCCTTGCTTCTCCCAGCTTTTTCTCCATGGAGGCTCTTCAGACTCTGTCTAGGCATTCCTGTCTGTTCCTGGGTGCTGCACTGTCTGCACACTGGATTACACTGTGGTATTTAGTACCAATATAGCACCTAAAAAAGGGGGAACAAAAGTATAAAACTTGATAATAGTTACATTCTGTTCTTTATCCAGAGGGCAATGCCTCATTGCAAAATATGTATATAAGTGCTGCTTTACTTGTAATTGAGATTAGTTGGTGTATGAGACTTGTGTTGGCTTTTTGCACACAGCAGATCTAATTTGTGGTTTATTAATTGCATGTTAGCATCTTAGTGCATTTTAATAACAAAAATTATTTTTAGAAATTTTTCATTTTATGTGAGTCAAAGAATTGAGGAAGTGTATTTTTAAAAATATTTGCAGTCTGGTTTTTGCAAGGAATTTGGACTGGATTGTCATGTATGCAAACAACTAAGAGACAATTACAATCACTGATTTTTACATTTTCTTTTTTTTTTCAGTGGCAGAGAACATGTTTTTGTGAAATCCAAAGCAGCAGTTGCCTATACACAGTTGTTATTTCAGTATGAACAGTAATTGCTTTAATGAAGCAGAGAGGAGCTCAGATACCTATTTTCCTGGCACGTGTTCTGCAAGATACTAAACACTTGAAATGTTACACCCACATCCAATGTCAAAATGCTTTTCCTGTGTTATTTCTTGAACCCAAAACATTAATGTATGTCCAAAAATTAACTTAAGCAAATATTTCCATTTAGTGGATTTATCATTTGCTATTGGCATTTGCTATTGCTACCTCAAATTATTTCAAGACATCTGAGAATACTTTGCCATGACGTGATACAGCTTTTCCTTTTAAAAAAGGCATAAAAAATAATTACTCTATAAGATATAACGTTTATGAGGTTGTATGAATGGTTACATAATGTGCACATGGTGAAAGCTGTGCATTTCATGTTAAATACAAGAATAACTGTGCACTGGGAGGGAATATTTAAGAAATCATGAGAACTGTGAAGGGCCATCTGCTTCATGCTCCTTTTTTATTTGCTGGATTAACCCACTGCAATATTTAAACAGATAATGAATTGCTGTTTCATACACTCATTAATTGATTTTTCATGGCACGAACCTACCTCATCATGAAAAACATTTTCTTTCTATGCAGGGGGAGGACAGAAAGAAAAGACAGAACATAATATGACAAATGACATGAGTACACATTTCCTGTTAACCTTTAATTCCAGTTTTTCCTGTACTTGGCTTTGTTTTCAACAATGGTCCTAATGCTGCTCTGGATTTACAAAGGAGGAATGGAGAGTGGGATCCTATCACTGTGCTCCCTTTCTTTCTTTTGGGCAATCCCCTCCCTGAGAGTAGGAGAGTGAGGGAGGAGAGTGGGGAAGGTGTGCTGTGTTCTGCTTACTCTGGCTGCTTGCATGGATCTCCTGGGTTGTTGCTGCCTAAGTCTTCATTTCAGCAGAAACATGGAATTGTGGAATCATTTGAAGGTTGGACCTTCGAAGTTCATCTAGTTCAAATCCCCTGCCATGTTCAGGGACATCTTCCAGTAGATCAGGTTGCTCAAGGCCCCGTCCAACCTGATTTTGAACACTTTGAATAGCTCCTAGGCTGCTCTGACCCTTCTCTTTGCTGAGATTAACAGAGTTGACAGGCTCAGTAGCACGAAGCTTGTGCAAAACATTTTTCATGTCTTTCTTTTTCTCTTCTTTCATACCAAACAGAGGCAGTGGAGAAGGAGTCAGTGTGTGGTTGCCAGTGTGCTTTGAGACTGGACCTCAATTTTGTGCTTTGTTGCAGCAGCAGTATTTGAGTCTCACAGTTCTGTAAATATGCATTATTCCTCTGCCTAACCAAATAAGCAATGTTCCTTTGTTTTGTGAAAGGTTTCCAGGGAGTAGTTTTTTTAATGAATAAGCATTTCAAGGTAGTAGGGAAAGCCCTTTCAGTGAAGGCTAAGTCCTGGATATGTTTGCATTTTTTAAAAAAGGAGAAGTAATGTTGAGTGTTATGGTGTTATTTTTAAGATGTGAGGATGGCTGAAGAATAATTTACCATAATATTAATTGAAGATAATAAACGGCATAGAACAATTTACCTAAATAGGCCTAATAATCATTTTAATCTTTCTAGTGTGCTTATGGTTATATTGCAGGAACACAAAGCAAGTTACAGCCCTTAGAATCTGATGTTTGCAACAGAAATATGTTGCACACATTTGAATACGTTGTTAGAAAAGAAAAGCATCTGGTTTAGATGACCCACCAACCCTGGAGTAAATGCAGTTGATCGGTCCAGAGCTTATGTTTTCATAAAAATTCCTGTTATCTCAGAGTCTCATTTCTGAGTGGAAACAGCCCATTAAGATCTCATTGCTAGGCTGAATGCATGGTTCAGATTACTGTTTTTCCCATGTGCACCACATTTGTTTACACTGAATTTCACTTGCCATTTTATTGACTAATCACTCGATTTCATGAGGTTTTTCTTCTGCAGTTCTCTTCCCTCACAGCATAAATTGCAGGCTCCACAGTGCTTCTGCCCAGAGGCAGACTGTTTGCTATCATGCAGTTCAGTTTGAACTGTCTTACCATCCTGCTTTAGCACCTATTTGTGAAATAGGAGCTTATCCTTCAATTCCTCCTTCTGAGTTAAGTTTTGCAGGAACTCAAGCTCTTTTCCTCTTCTTGTTTTGGAGAAAAGAATATTTAAAAATTCATGGGCTGAAATGCTTCTTCCTAGATTTCTTGCTCTGTGTGAGAACATTTCTCTTTCATAATGGGCAGTTTCAGCATTTGTTTTGTTTAGGAAAATGACTTTCCTGAAAATATGTTTCGTCCAGTTTGGACAAATTGGCACTCTCATGCCTTGCTGTTCACCTTGTCAGCCTTCTGTCATCTCTGTCCAGGTTATTCTGCTGGCCATCTGTTAGGAAGAGAAAAAAGTGCAGTATGAGTTCTCCTTGGACTCTTAACTTCAGCAGGAACATTTTATAGCCAGTGGCTGCAGGGAAATCATCAGAGAAGGTCGGTCTCCTGCCTGCACCTTCAGTTCTGCAGTCAAGAAACTGCAGAGCATAGAGTGAGAACCAATGAAGCTTCTTGGCAATAAATCATCAGTATCCAAAGGGTTTGTACATGGGATGAGAATTTACCATACAAACATCCTTGAAAATTCCAGAGGTTGCTGTACACACTCCCCATTGCATTAGAAAGGCACAGTCAGTCTGAGCTTATACCTGACCAGTTGTACGCTGCTGCTCCTAGAGTCAGAGTTCAAGGAGTGTAACTCAAATAAATCCTAGTGAGTAGTGTGGAGTTAACGATGGGAATGTGATCTCATTCCCCTAACTGCAAGACAGCTCCGTGGAGCTTTGTTGTTCAGCAAAAGGCTTCGATGGATTACTAAGATTTGTTTCTCAGGTACTGGCTTCACTTGCACTGATCACACACCTCTGTGCTATTTCTGCAGGTCATGACTTGGAGTCGGATACTTACTTTTATTCTTCTAATCCTTTCGAACCCCTATGAGCTTAATGATGACATAAACAATAAAAATTGGCTTAAAAATATGAAAAAAATGTTCATGCAGTTTAAAGACATTTGCAAGCCTGTGCATATTAGGTGGTGTTTTCTCTGAGTAGTAATGACTTGTTTTGTCAGTCATAAAAACTCAGACATATTTAATACTGGATTGCAGTAGGGAAAGTGACTGGTGAAAGGGATGTTGTGAACTTTCAGAAAAGAGCAGGGCATGTTGGTTACCATCTGGTACAACTGCTGCAGACAATAACATTTGAAAATACTTCTAACTGAAAGTTAAGTGAATTGGCTTTGACCTACCTGGCTATAAAAATTATTCATCAGTGTAGAATAACTATTAAGTACTTTTGGCATGCAGTAACTTCCCCAATTGCAATGAGTTCATGGACTTCATTAATAGTGGTCATAAAAACATAAGAAACACTTTGGTTATTAATTAGGGAAAAGTCAATTAAAAGTGAGAATTTATAATTTTCACAATATGACACATGTTCCCTGAAAGATTTAGAGTTAACAAGCAAGTATATTTTGTTTAATTGTCATGGTTAATAAGAAAAAAAATCAGTCTGCCATAGCGATTCTGTCATTAAAAGTTGATAACATTTTGCAGAAGTGGTGAAGCCCTCCAAATATGCAAGATTTCTAATGGTAGCATGTGGCCCTCTGTGATTACCTGTACTCCATAAACAAAAGGAAATAAGTACTCTGTATCCCATACTCCCTGTGCAGGGGATGGCTCTTCTTGGCAGCTACTATCGAGATTTCCAATTTTAGACTGTAAAATCAAGGTTAAACTTTCACATGTCTCATATAGGTGGTTGTCCCATCCCTGGAAATGTTCAAGGCCAGGCAGGATGGGGCTCTGAGCAACCTGCTCTAGTGAAAGGTGTCCTTGACCATGTTAGAGAGGTTGGAACCTGATGATCTTTAAGGTCCCTTCCAATCCAAACCATTCTCTGATTCTATGATGATTCTGTGTTGCATGATGGTGGCTGATGAGGGGAGTCTCTCTTTTCTCTTTCTAACAGCTGGATAGGAGTTACATGAACAAATTCAGAGCATCTAGGCTTTAGATTATGAGGCCTTTAGATTATTGAGCAGTGGAGAACTGAAGTCACATCAATAATTTAAAATGCCTTACAAATTTTTCGATCTTATGAATTAGTAAATAAAACATAATAAAGTCTTTAGATGTGAAATAAATGAAAATGAAATACAAAGTCTACTTTGCTTTACTAATTATAATTGTTTATTGTGTGCTTCAACATTATTATTCTATTAAGTCTTAGCCCTGATTTGCTGAGACTGACATTTTTTCGGTCCCTGAATTATAGTAGATTGCACACTATCAAACTAAGATTTTAATGAAAAGGAAAAATTAGAAAAATGCACAATATGCATCAAAAATAGTTTGCTCTGGAGCATTTACGATACTATTTTAAATTTTGCTTTTTTGGTGCATTATCTCTTCTTTCCTTATACTTCTATGTTAATGGAAGAAGGGTCTTTTTATGGGAGGTAGAAGTACTGTCAATTCAGGTTGTGAGTGCTGTGTACTTTTAGTACTGTGATTTTCAGACTTTCCCCCATGTACCAGTGGGAAAACATTGGCAAAGGTCTTTCAGTTGTCTTTTAAAGCTCGAGGAAAAGATACGTTTTAGATTTCCCTGAAAGTTGAAACCAAATAACAGTGAAAAGGTTTGGGCTGGGTTTTTGCCAGCTGTCTCAGAGTATGAAGCAGGAGGGCACTGTGGGGCCATTTTGGAGTCCATGCCCCTTCCCTCCTTTCAGGCCCTGAGAGTTTTGAGACTGCAACTCCAGGCTGACATAAGAGATATAAAAATGTTCCTTCCAATGGTTTTGATGCCCTTTTCGTGCTGGCCCTGGACCGTCTCTCCATCTCTTGTCCTGTTTCTAAGGCATCTAGTTTTAATGATAAAAGTCATTGTAGCAGCCATTCGTCTTTTCCAGAGGAAGGCATCCCTGGTGTATGCATCACATTCCTAGAGGCAGATGGTTTTACCAGGTATGGGTTTGCCTTGCTTGAGGATAGTTTACTGTAGGAACTGCTCTCAGACAGTGCTGTGGACAAAAAGGCGAATGGTTCACCTTCCTCTTCCATGCAGCTCCCTGACAGTGCCTGAGCAGACTTGGCCCTCTCCAGTGTGGCCCTGTGACAGCCTATTGCCTGCTGTGGCATCCAAGTGCCTACTCAGTTTCTTGCTATAAAGCCCTGTTCTTGTTTATGGCAGCAAAGCCGAGTGCTTTGAAAATCCCTCCAAAAATAATTTTGCTTCATCCAGCCTGTGGGATGGGATGAACGCAAAAGAAAATGGAGCTACTGGTGGGACAGAGAATCAGGTGCTGGCCCTCATTTTGTAGTGTTGACAAGACTTCCAACATCTCTGAGGTTAGGTGGGATTCTAGGTAATGTACTCAGATTTATGTGCCATCCTTCAGTGTAAAATGTACAATGTGCCTCTTTTCTTCATCTTTGAACTTCTCTTGTGAGAGATACTGGCTTCACGTACAGAATATCTTTGACATCTATCCTGGGCTGCACACATATTGTATATCTGATTGCCCTCTTGGCTGTTTCTGAGACAGAGCATGATCTATTCATGAGAGGGGGCATGGGAGAGGTGGCTGTTATTCAAGAAAAGTGAATCTGAAAACTCAAGAGGTCTTACCCAGATGTTGTTTCCATTTCTGTTATTTTTCTGCCTTTTTTTAGTAAGTTTTCTGAAGCCTGATAACGGTAAACACAAAGGATAAACAGGGAAAATACTTTTGGTTTTTAATTGCCCTTATTTTGGAGACTAAGGACTTACTGAAGAGGTTTAGTGTGCCCTGTTGTCCACCCATCTGTCTACCCCATAGGCAGGACAGTGATGTTTGAATTTCTGCTGCACCTGACTCCATTTTGCGATTCTTTGTTGCTTTTCTTTGGTTAAGCAAGTAGAGCTAGATTTCATGAGATGTTAACTTTGGTGTCTGTTGTGCTATTAATTTCCTATTCAGGTATCCAGAGAAAAGCTATGTGTCAATGTGAAGTATTACAGCTGCATCAGCATTACATTTGTCATTTTCTGCATGTGTAAGGAGCTATGCATTTCATTTAACAGAAAATAACAAAAAGACATTTGGGTAATTTCGAGGTGGTGTCATAATCCATAGTGGTTTAGGATTGTATCTTTGTGTTTATAGCAGACTAGCTTGCTCTTTATCTTGTGGGAATGTATTGTATTTAATATTTTTTAAAAGTTCCTTTAATTAGACTTAAATGTAATATCTTTGAATTTGATCTTGCCTTATAGGAAAAGCATGAAAATATAACATAATTTATAGTTTTAGTAATTTGTGTGCTTATCTAATATTCTCATGTCTTTTACCATTATCCCTGTAATTTTGTGTCCCTCTGACACATCTATATTCTTTTTCAAAGAGTCTACTTTAGTGGAACTGATCATGTTTGCATGTTTGCAATCTATAAGATAAAATATAGATTTATTGTTTTAATTAATTTTCAGATTCATCACATCATCTGAACTGAACTTCTACATAAAGTGGGACTTGTCAGTGAACTATCCAATATAAATTGCACTCTTTTCTCATTAGAATGGTTTAGTGAAGAATTCAGAAATATGAGTATTCTAAGTACTTTTCTAAGCTTTATACATTGTGTACAATAATATGTTTAATGTTTTACATTTATTTAAATTTTTCTAGTGGCCTTTTGGCCGACTAGCTGAAATGTTTTCTCTAGTTTGCAAAATTTTGCTGCCCCTATTAATCTACCCTTCAGATAGATCACAGAATTTTTAGGGGTTTTTTGTGGGGGATTGGGTGGGGACATTTGTCCATTGGAAAGGTCATCAAAGTGCTAGCATGCTGCATTTAATATGCTGAGCAGCAGACTCATAATAAATTCTTTTACAAATTAAACTGCACTGTAAGCAAAACACTGGATTGCTGAAAAATTGAAAAAAAAATTCTGTAGCAGTACTACTCATTTTATGCCAGAAGACTATGGAAGGGGCTTTGGTCTGGAGACATCATTAAAGTTGGAAATACATACTTAGATATGTCTTGTCTTGAAGTGAAATCTCGATTTGGATGTAAAAATTTGTGATCAAGCCTAGTTAATTTTATTTCATGAAAACTCAGAATAGGTGATATGATATAATTTCATTTTAGTGAAATGTATATAAATGGTTTTTTTCCACAAGGCTCCAAAGTCTGTGTTTTAGGTCCAGAAGCCTTCTAAGATGCTATAAAGTTACTTATTTTCTCAGGTACAAGTAATTTTAAATGATGTCAAGGAAAACAGAAGGTTTTTCTGCGTGTGACCAGCGCCTGGATAATAGAATCTGCAGTTCTTATCCATTCTGCCCCTTTTTATCCTGGGTTCCACTATGGTACAACTGTAGAATCTGGGTTATAATCTAGAGGAATCCGAGATGTCAAATGGTTGCTCATATCCATGTCAGCCAACTGTACAGTCTCACTCAATACGTGGGTTTTGCTTTTTTTCAGCAGCAAAACCACCCAAAACCAAAAGAAAGTTAAATAAACATCTATCTTATACGGTAATTACTCTTTGAAAAAAGACCACACACTGACAAATTCTCATTGGTATATATTTTACATTGCTTTAACACCAGGTAGGTTCTTTTTGTTTATGGTGCGAAGGACTGTCGCTCCTGGGAGCTGTTCAGCATGCACTGAGGGAGGAGACAGTTCTGGGGGAGTGTTTGTCATCTGTTGCCTTCAAGCATTGTAAAGTTTGCTATGAATGTCAGAGGTAGTGGCCAGCTTTATTTCATGTACACTAGAAGCCAGTTAAGTCCATCAGATCGTTTCAAGGTGCAGGCCATTTAGTAAGTTTGGGTCACCGCTGATGATGATCAGATTTGAACAGGTGTTCTGGAGGTGAAAGTCTGGACATTAAATTATTAATGCTTTGCAGTCTCAAATTTCCTCACTGAAAGTGTCCTCCCCTCCCTTCTGCTTCCAGTAGAAGTTTGAGTAAAGTACATGTGTCAGGTCAGGTCTGCTCTCAGCTGGTAACCTGGGGCTTGAGTTCTCCTTTCCTGTCCTCCCCTCCCTGCCCCCAAAACGTATTCTAAGTCGACTTTTTTTTTCTTTTTTTTTTGTTACTTTCACTATGTATCCAGCCACTGTCTGCTTCTACAATATTGATATCTTTTCTATTCCCTGCAGGAGTCAGTGACTTTATAGCTGAGGAGCCAAAGATCAGAAGTACTCTTGTATGTTTGGAGATACAATTTTGTCTTGCTCTATTTCTCTGTGGAGTTGGGTGTCTGGAGGAGCAAAATGTCACATGGCACAATATGATTTTTTTTTTGTCCATTACTTTTTAAAGTAGTAACACTACAGGTACTCTGTTTTGTAACATGTCAATGTAGTTACATCTTTAAAAATAATCTTTTATACCCAAGAAAGGAAACATCACACAAAGACAAAGTCTGCCTTCATATCAGAGACAGAGAGAAAACATCTTTCAACTTAGATTCGTGTAAAGCCTGGCATACATAGTTTGCAGTGATTTTACTTTCAGGGAAAAGTCTTTTCAAATAAATGAGAACTTGCTGCAGATTTAAATGACAGTGTCTCTGTAAAAGTCAGATCTGATTCTTTGCCCTTTTCTTGACAGTGGTTATAGTAAGCAACCCGAATGTGGTGTGTTCCTTTGAACTGAGCAGCTTTAAGATACACTGAGGAGGCTCCTTTTTTTCACTCTGAAAATTAGACGAGCAGGATTGTAGCATTCCCATCCCCATAAATGGGAGAGGAACATGTGCCTCCTTGTGTGTGCCTTTCAAACAGTGTCCCTGCTACAATGCTTAAATGTGCTCAGTAGTTTATCATGCAACATATGCCAGGTTTGTTTTCTGTGATTTCTGTTAATGCCTTTTCAATAACTGAAATACGTTAATAAATAGTTGTTTATTATGACTAAAGGAGTAACCATATATTCTAAATTTATTGAGTGCTGCCTGGAACTTTTTGGTTGGAAGTTGGTTGCGAAAAATTACTGTCAAACTCATTTACAGCAGAAGTGCAGTTCCTTCTGGGAACACAGGCATTTGTGTAATCTGACTCTGTGGCACTGAGCTATGCTGTATGTAGTGTATTTATGATTGAACAGAAAGTTTCAAACAGCAGCCTGTGAAATTGGATTTCAGATGTAATGTACCATAAATAAGTGCTATAAAGAATGCCTTTAATGCTATAAATCAGTTTTTATTGGTTTCAGCTATCTCATTCTGGTTATTGTATTACCCACAAAATCAATGGGAATCAAAGAGCTGGAATATATTTTATTTTAATGTCCCATCTCCCATGGAAATGGCATATGAGCCCTTAGATCACCTTTTGGGTAGGTTGGGCAAGGCTGATAAACTGCAGGCAATGAGAGTGTTTTCACAAAAAGGTCTGTGTAAGTAGTAGTTGGATAACACTTGAAATGCTTTGGTATGACACTTCCTCCCTGTAAGGGGATACTCGCCTATCTTTCTGAATGTCCTTTCCTTTTGTTGTTTCAGTAAATTTACCAGTTTGATTTGATTACTGTAGTTCTCTTCTTCAAAAAACAACATCACAAAGGTACAAGAACCATATGTCACTACTCTTGCACCCAGAATTAGGAGCACTTTGAGGGTAGGAGATCTGGTTTCATTACCTGTAAGCATTCCCTCTACTGAAGGCTTGCTTGATCCTGGGAAAAGAGCAAGAACATTTCCAGCAGCAGTTGTGAAGCAGAAAATACAGTATGAGCTCAGTTTAAGAACATATTCTAGTGGAAGAAGGGAAGGTCAGGCATCATGGATCTATGAATAGATTTTTTAAACAAAAACCAAATCATACTATCCTATGAGAATGAAGAAATACAAAGAAAAACTGTTTTCCAACTAAATAATTCCAGCCCAATTTAAAACAATGTCTATGTTTCCTCAGTATTTCTCCCTTGCTTACATTAATCTCTCATATACAGGATACAGTTAGGGAAACATGCACTTCCGGAGCTCAGTTATTCAGGACTGGAAATCTGTGGCAGAAGGCAGAACACTTGCCTTAATGTCTGTTAGAAACCTTCACTGTGGTAAAAGATGAAAGTACAGATACACTACAGCTGGATGAGAGGTCACTGGTAAATGTCTTCTGGAGTGTTGTACTTCTTAGTGAGGTTACATGTGCCCAAAAGTAAGGATGACTGAAGAAGTAAACTTTTTAAAAGCTATTATATATGGGTTATTTACACCACTCTACACATCAGCTTTGCATTTTTCCCTGTCAACCAAAGCCAGTGTAATTTATGTGGCAAAATTAAGAGGAGAAAGTAGACAAAGAAGAATGATCCCTGTGGGGTTCGGGTGGTGTGTAATAGGTTATTGTTGGCAGAAGTCTGAATACTAGGATGATGGTAGAGTATAGGAGCCAGAAGAGACAATTTACTAGTCTTTGAACCTATGAATAGCGTTAAACTGCCTTTGAGTCCAAATTGCTGATGTTGACTTACACCCACATCACCTCACACTGGAGTTTAAGCCTTTATTACAAGGATTGAATGACACATTTTATTATTTGCAATAGTATAAGCAGTTATTCTCACTGGAGCGCAAAGATGTGTGGCTTCACGAGAGGGGAGTGTTAATCATTTACATGCAGATGTGTGTGGTTATCTGGGGGAGTGGGTTAAAGAGACAGGTGTCAGACCTGGCTGCTTAATAGGAATGTAAGACATGAGCGATGCCAGGGAGGCAGAATAAAATGCCTGGCTGCCTCAGGGACGGTTATAAAGTTCCCTATCCCTACAGTAATTTTACAGGTGGTGATTATAGGAGATGTAATGATTTCATGCAAAATACAAGATAATTAAAATGTTTGATTTGATCTACAGACCTATGGTTAATTTGCAAGCCAGCTGCTGACCAGCACTGCACCGTGCCATAGCGAGCATCGCTCAGAATTACACCCTTGGTTTGAGTAGTGCTGTGTCAGGCATAAGTTTAGATGGTCTTCTTGCTGCTACTGATTTGGGTCAACCTAGTACCTGGGATGATTGCTAAGTCCAAAAGAGACAAAACATCTTTTCTTCTAATCAAAAAATGGTGCAGGTAATGTCGCAGAGTCTTTGTGTGCTGCTAATATGCAAAACAGCCAGTTGTAGATTGTTGTGTCACACTTGGAGGGAGATAGGTGAGGAATGCTCTGATAATAAAAGCTTACTTAGATGGACAAATGAAGGGCTTCTCAAGTGCTGAGGGTATGTAAGCAACCAGCTTTCTGTGTATTGAAGAGCAGCATAGCATAGTGGAATATTTATTTTCCTCTCCTGAGGCAGAGAATTTAGGTGTTACCACCTGGAACAAAAATAAGACCCTGTCCTGACACACATCAGGTACAATTTCCTCAATCAGAGAATAAAACAGTTCTTCTTGAGGGTTGTGTGAGCACCTGGTCCTACACATCAACCTCTATGGTGTTACAGAAACACTAACCCCAAAAAACCTCAGTGACAGACAGATAAAGATAGCTGAAGTGTACACTTGAGATTTTTGCAATTACAGGTATCACCAGAGGATAGGATCAAGCAACGTGGTTTTAAAATATCTAGAAAAATGATAATATATGGAATACACATGCACATGTTTATCATTTGGTGCAGTGAAGTGCAGCTTGGAGCTGTGCAGTGTCCCGTCTTCCTGAGTGGCATAAACTCCTATGCCCTTGTTGGGAAACATGCTGGGATATGGGAGCTGTGGGTCAGGCAGGGGTGTAGATTGCCATCTATCAAAAGATAAGGTGATAAACTAGAGGATTCACTGGGTTAGTCCCTTAGGTGGGTTCAAGTGCACTATCAGCTAGTTGTAGCTGATTATGGAGGCAGGATACTGCCATAACCAGGAGCAGCAGAGCTTTGGGCACACCGTCCCCCAGCCGTGCTTTTTATGGTCAGCTCTGGTGCTGCAGTCTTACTTTAGGCTTTTAATTTTAGATCTGTCCATGAATTTGGAACAAACACTCATCCTTTCCTTTTGCTTCACATGGCTGTGAAACTAAGAAGAGAGTGATGTAAATGACACAAAATAGCTGCCTAAGTCTGTCCTCTCAGAACTAGAAAAACGTTCTCATCTCACCAAAATTTTTACCATTTTATGTCCTCTTCATCTGAGCACTGATGTGCATTCTGATAGTGGTGGCCATTATGAAATTAATTATTTTCCCATTTAAGAGAACAGAAACCACAGGTGATCTCTGCAGGCCTCATCTCTGGCTACTCTCAAGGATGCAGCACCATGCTGTTCCAGATGTACTTTTGAAGTTGGGGTGATTGCTTTCCAAGGAATTTCTGCTGGGTGCTCTCCTGGATAGGGTTAAGCATGACATTTTAGTCCATAAAAGTATGATGTTTTCCAGCATTTGCTAATTGGTGCTTTGTCACAGACTAGGACTGAAAATTACAGTGGTGAGGGGGTCAACAGGACCAAGTGGCAGATCTCATAGTTTTTCAGAAATACCACATCAAAGTTCTGTAATTCATGAAGTCCCAGTTCATCAGTCCATACAGTGAGATACACTGAAAGCTGTATGACAGAAAGGTGTGGATGCAAGGGTGTGTAGCATGAGCTAATGCTTCCTAGAAAGGCTCCTGCCAGGACCATGCAAGGAACTCCACAGCCTCTTCCCTGCTCCACCATCCCATGCATCATTAGAGCTGGCCAGACATGTCAAGCATGTGAAGCAAAAAGAAATAAAAGGACACAGTAGTGGGTGGTTAATGCAGGAGGAACATACACTGCTGTTTAGGAATACAAGTGGGCTTGTGGCAGGATCTCTGAATAGAATCGATCTGTGTGACTTCCACAGGTGTGCTGCAGAGGGACACACAGATGAGATGTCAGAAAGTCACTGCTCGAGTGTTACAGAGCACTCCCTTAATGCATATTGATTTGGAAGTGTGGCAGGAAACAAAAATCGCAGGTTTTGTAGTATGTAAAATTTCAAGGGTGTTAGCAACAATGTTAAAATAGCTGAAGTTAAAATTGCCATGCTACAAAGCAGCTTAACTTGAAGTCTGCAGAACCAACATTTTGCCATTAAGCACCCACAACCTCGCTGTTTCTTGTCTGAAATTGCCATTGTCAGCTGCAGAAACAGAACATTTTCCATACACAGTACATTCTGTTTCAGGAAGCTCTACCAATTAAAAAAAGCAGTTTCTGCTCATTCATTCCCGTGTGCTATGCTGATATGAACCCTTTTGAGGCCACACATCTTAGTTAAGGGCCTAAACCGGCTGAAGGGTAGCCCAGCTCAATTCCACTGCCCCTCCAAAAATACCAGAAGTGTTTCAGCATATTTAAATGCTGAACAAGCCCACCAGGCACAGAAATGCCTAATCCAGCACAGCCCTTCTGTTTAATCCTTTAGTTCATGCCTTGCCCTATCTTGAGTTTTTGATTCCTGTCCTACATTAGATCACTGTTTTGTTCTCTCCTTTATCCAGTTGTTGTTTTTCTTTCTACAGAATTGCTAATTTTGGGAAGGGGAGGGAGAAGAAATCTCTACTTTTGCAAGTCGCAGAAGTGGGGGGGTTTTTTTGCTTTTTGGGGGGTTTTTTTGTTGCTGTGTGTGCTGCTCTGACTGTTCTGTTCTTTCTGCGTGTTCCTTCTCCACCCATCCCGAGATGGTTCCCTTTAATGAGCGGCGCTCCGCAGAGTTATTTGGGTAGGTCTGTTCTTTGGTTCTGCAGGGTGGCACAGATCAGAGGCTTTGCTTCTGAGCAGGACACCCAATTTTAGGTGACAGTTTTTCCTTTTTCTCCTGTAAAGTCAGTGGTGTGCTCAACACTGCAGGGCAACCTTTTTTTTACCCCACTTCGTTCCTTTATCACCACTGACAGTGCAAAAGAAAAGATGAAAAAGGGAGCTTCTCTGAATCCTCAATCAGATAAGAAGAATCCCCAAAATAGTAACACTTGTGTTAGACCAAGAGACTCAGCACTTTCTCCTTCTATTCTTTTATTTCTCATTTCTAGTCTTTCTATATTCTACTTTCTAGTCTGTTTTTTACTAAAAAATAGAAATTATCTAAAATATTTGTATTTTTCTCTCCTGAAATCAAGCGTTTGAATATTGATAGTGTTTATCCAATTAATTATTTGCCAGTTAAAAAGAAAAGGTGGGCATGACCAACCTAGCTGCCCAACTGGACAAAATTTGTTTCTTGCAGTGGCTGTGGCTGTTAAATATTTATTACAGGAAATCAGCAGCTTTCCAGGGGTTAAGCTAAGCAGCCTGTGTTAGTGCCCTGTGCAGTGACTGAGAAGCACTGGGCTGATGCTGTGGCAGGTTTCCCATCACTGTGTGTGTGTCATTGGAGTGTGCCCTTTCTTTTGTGTGTGTCTCTCTGGCTTTGATGAATGCCAGGGCAGGGGAACATGAGCTCTTACCTTTTGTCATGCTTGGGTGAATAGCAGTAAATTTGCCTATTGATGCTGATACGGTTTTTCTTCACAGTCAATTGAGAGGAAAGTGTAGTCCAAATGAGGTCAGCGACTACTCCCTGTGTGTGATAAAATAAAATATACAGAGAAAGGAGTAGGCCAAAGGGCTCAATTGATGTAAACAAGTGACAAGCCCAGGCTAGAATTCTGCTTAGAAACTGAGACTTTTCAGGCATGTCTTAATGAGCTCAGCTTCACACTCAAAACAGGAACTCTCACAGATTCCATTCTGCATCTGCCTTAGCCTGCTGAACTGGCTTGTGCTCTGCTGACTTGGAGACAGAGCGTGCCTCCAGCATGTATCCTCAGTCTTAAATTATCCTATTACACTTTTTTTCAAAAGCATCGTGACTTACTATTTTTCTCCAAAATGTGGTAAATTGGTGATCATAGAGTAGGGTCTGAAGCTACTACTTGGCCTCTAAAATGAAAGGATTTTTTAAAAAAAGGTTAATGCTGAGATTTTAATTGCCTCTTATTTATGAAAGTCACATAGACTTTGGGTTTAAGCTTGACACAAGCATGAGGCATATACTCACCTTACCTGCTTTCACACACTTGGTGCAAGTACCTGCATTAGTGATGCAATTGCTTATACTCCCTTCTAGTCAACAGAGGAAGGTAGGCCCCTTCACAATTAGATAACTGAGATGCAAAAGATACTTTGGAGGTAGTTTTAGTGCTAAATTAGTCACCTTACCTCTTTAGTGAGCTATATTGGTCCTTAGCGCTTTGTTTCATGTGAAAAGAAAGATCACTGCAAATTATTTTAACTTCAAAATGAATCTTTAAAAGAATTACTGAAGTTGCAGGAAAATTGTCAAGGTGGTGGCTACACTAGGCATGGTTGGCTAATACCTTTACCAAAATGTTCTCAGTCTCTGATAATCCCTTTGAGTTTTATTCAGAGAATTGAGAAATGCTATAATTTTCTCTTTAAACGAATCAGATTTATAACCCAAGAGCAGGAGGCTGCAACAGCTATTTGTAATAATGTATGTGTCAGTAGCCAGAGGTTTATACAATCATGTAGGCTGTATTTACAAATAAAGTTTAAACCAACCAGAGAGCTTCAATTTTAGGATTATGGAGAGATTCAACAGATAAATAAAATGCATTTGCTTTGTAGCTTCAGGAAGCCTGATGACAAGGGAGTTTCTTGTTTAGGAGGGTGATTTGGGAAGAACCACATGTATAAATCAGTAGTGCTGAGTAGTTACTGAGTAGTCCTGAGTAACCAGTGGCCTCATTTGTGCAAGAGTGTTTTGTTTTGCAGAAGACCATAGAAGATGTATTTTTATGAAAAATTTGAAGGAAAATGGAGATGCAGTTTAAAGGTTTTGATTGCACTTTGCTTCCCTGCATAAGGGTCAGCCAGGGAGAAAGTGCTCCAGAGAGAAATAGCAGGGTGAGTCCTCAGGCAGAATAAAAATGTGGCTTATGCTGGGGTCAGGAAAAGTTTAGTAGATGAAAATTAATGAGATGGATGGGCACGGGGCAGTGACTCACAGAGAGTCAGGTAATGACTTGGACACTGGCAGGGTAAGTCCAAAAAGCTGTTGTACAAGCCCTCCTTATCGGTATTGTGGTACAACAATGATGGACAGCATTGATCCTGCCAAAGGTGGATATACAGGATAGGAAAGTGTAAGTGGATGGCCTTTCTAGAGAGCATTTTGTGTCCATCCTCACGTGGATGTAAGAGGTGACAGAGATAAATTGACATGTCTCTGTCCACCTTCATAGTCTGACTTAGTAAATACCAAATGTTTAGATGTAGCTGGAAGTTCTGTGCCCAAAATATGGAGTAAAATTAGTAGAGTTTGAAATATTTTAAGGGAAACAGGTGGGATCCCACTGCACCTTTTTTTTTTCTTTTAGAAATTGGAGGTAAGGGTAAAAAATAAAATTTTGAAGATAAAGGAAAAGGTGAAAGCATCATGTATTCACTTGAATAAGGGAGTTTATCTATTGTACTTCAAATCAGATAGAGGGAAGAGAAACAGGTATCGGTATGTAATAGAGGAAATTTCTAAAATTGTACAGTTGCCTATGGTTTCTCAAGAAAATAGAAGAAAACAATTGCAGTGACAGCTGTAATGATGTATCTGCCGAAAGGTGTGTAACAGAGTCTTCTGATTTAAGAGCTAACCCAATTTGCCCAGCATGAGTTTGAAATAAAAAGGAATCCTTCAGGTTTGTATAATCCTAGATAACTGAAGATAGCTGCTGTTCAGTGCTTTATCTTCTCTCTCCTACTAGGACAATAGAGACTGACCTTAAACCTTCAGTATTTTTGCTTGGGAGCATCAAATTGCTACTGCATGTGTAGACCTGCTGAGAAACAGTAATAGAAACCTTGAGGGAACCTTTCACTTCTCAGAGACTGAGGATTCGTTTTTAATGCCCAGCTCAAACATTCCTTTTGTCCATATTCCTACACTTATTGACAGGCATGAGATCTTTATGTTTTAACTGAATATGTTATTATTAGAACACCCAAACTGATTTTTTTAATCATTAAAGTGTTGTAACTTTAGAAAATTAACTTTCTATGGCTTTTTTTGCTATATGGGGTGTCACTTCAGGTAGTTAACTCAATAACTGGCATCAGGCAGTTGCTTCAACATTTTTTTCATTTTTCCCATACTGGTAGTCCTCCTGAGAATCCCTAAATGTGTGGTTTTGGTTACTGGGGTTCGTTTGTTTTGTTGGTTGGTGTTTTGTTTTTGTTTTGGGGGTTTTTTGGGTTTGTGTTTTGGGTTTGTTTTTTTTTTGTGTTGGTTGGGTTTTTTGGTTTTTGGGGGTTTTTTATTTGTTTGGTTTGGGGTTTGTTTTTGTTTGGTTTTGTTTGTGTTTGTTTTTTGTTTTTTCTTTTTTTTCAGAAATTGATGGAGTAACCATACTGCCTTTGCTGTTTTTCCTTGGGTTTTTGTTTGTTGATTTAGGGGACCTTTCCCCTTTNTTTTCCTTGGGTTTTGTTTGTTGATTTAGGGGACCTTTCCCCTTTTCCTTTTCCTTTTCCTTTTCCTTTTCCTTCTCCCCTCCTCCTCCCCCTTGCCACCTGGTCAACAAACATACACCTTAAATTCTTTGCCAATTGGTCTCTGTTCAGGGGTAGCCAAGGAGATTATAAACCTCCAACAAACTGAGTTAATACGATTTTTGTTTAATAAATCATAGAATCATAGGATGGTTTGGGTTGGAAGGGTCCTTAAATGTCATCCAGTCCCAGTCCTCTTACCCCATCCAGCCTGACCTTGAACATTTTCAGGGATGAGGTATCCACAACTTCTCTGTGCAGCTTGTTCCAGTGTCTCACCACCCTTACAGTAAAGAATTTTTTTCTTAATACCTCATCTACACCTGCCCTCTTTCAATTTAAAGCCATTCCCCCTTGTACTGTCACTACATGCTTTTTTAAAAAAACCTGTCCAGCTCTCTTGCAGAGGCTGCCTTAAGGTAGTGGAAGGCTGCCTTAAAGTCTCCCTGGAGCCTTCTTTTTTCCAGGCTGAACAACACCAAGTCTCTCAGCCTATCTTCATAGGAGAGGTGCTCCCGCCCTCTGATCATCTCCATGGCCTTTCTCTGGACTTGCTCCAACAGATCCATGTCCTTCTTATCCTGGGGACCTTAGAGCTGGATGCAGCACTCCAGGTGGAGTCTCACAAGAGCAGAGGAAAGGACAGAATGCCCTCCCTTGGGCTGGCCCACATTTCTTTGTTATCGGCTTTCTGGGCTGTGAGCACACCTTGACAGGTCATGTGCAGTTTTTCATCCACCAGCACCCCAGGTCCTTCTCCTCAGGGCTTCTCTCAATCCATTTCCCACCCAGTCTGCATTTGTGCTTGAGATTGCCCTGCCCCATGTGAAGGACTTGGGTCTCGTTGAACTTCATGAGTTTCACACAGACATCTCCTAAACCTGTCAGTGTCCCTTTCTTGCCTCCAGCATGTCAGCCTCACCACATGGCTTGGTATCATTGGCAAACTTGAACTCAAGTCCCACTGTCCAGGTTACCAAAAAAGGTGTTAAACTCTACCCAAACAGTACTGTTAAAAAGTCCTAAACAGATCCCTGAGGAACGCCAATCTTCATTGGCCTCCACTTGGACACTGAGCCACTGACTGCAAATCTTTCAGTGCCACCATCCAGCCAGTTCCTTATTTGCCAAGTGGCCCATCTGTGAAGTCCATGTCTCTCCAGTTTGGAGACAAAGATGTGTGGGGACAATGCTTTGCACAAGACCAAGCAAGGAGCTCCTCCTGCTGGTGGGGAAAAACCCACATGCAATGAACCCGGCAAAGAATTTGCAGTCTAGGTTGTGTGCTAGGTACAGACTGATTTCTTAGATGTTTCTGGTTAGGAAACATATTATATTTAACTTTTCTATGAGCAGAAGGATGTGTGTGTGCACTAATGCTGTTATCCTGTCATACTTCCTGTGGCTGTCCATGTGTAAGTTATATAAGTTAACATTTCTTGATACCTGTTGGTCTTTGATGGATATCAGGTAATAACATACAGCCTTATATGGTTTAAAGACATGAATATTGTAATTTTGGTGTCAATAAAATGCCTTTTCTGTAAATAATGAAATCATGCAGTGAAAGCAAACTTGCTCAAACTATTGTGTTTCTCATCTACTGAAAGGGAAAATTCATTCCAAGTACCAGCCTCAGGAAGCAAGCTCTGAGGGAATTCTGCTTTTTGATATGCTTCCCTTTCAATACTGAAGTTGTCAGGACTGCTGTACTATAGAGTTTGATATTCTCGAGCAGAGTTTAGCAAATTCTGATAATGGGACAGGCAGTGAAGACAAATACTGAAAAAAACCTAATTTTCTTCTTTGTTGACTGAAAACTTCAGCCAAGTTGATTTTCACTTAAGAGAACTCCTTCCATTGTTTGTACTCTCTGAGGTAACAACTTAATAATAAGATGCTTGTGTGTCCTGAGACTAATGTTACCTGTCATGTGGGGCTGTATTAAAATGGGAGGAAATCCAAGCAGGCTATACCCTCTTCTTAGGCCCCTGGAGGGAAGAACTTCGAGAGAATCACTTGTGAGAGAGCACAGGGGCTGCTTCTGGAGAAGAGAACATTGGGATGGCACCTGTGAGAGTAGTTGCCATCCTTTGAGAGTGCTGTTTTCTCAAATCACACCTACCTCCTTCCTCCTGGGAATGAAGGACTCAGCACAGTGAGCTGAAGAGCACAAGGCAATCTGCCTAATGTAGCTTTTTATATCCACTTTGAGTTGTAATTTCTGTGGAGGACTGTTTGTCCTGTTCCGTATTGTTCTGTTAGAAGGCGGTGCTCAGGGGTTTTTATGAAGTATAATTATACAAAAATAACACTTCTGAAGTATCAGACATACTTGCTTAGTCACTTCTAGATTTATCAGCTCCAAAAATCAGTTAGCAAATCCTGCCCACTTGTATATACGATGTTCTTTGAAATTAATTTTTGTACAGGTTGAACTTGTAGTACTCCTACATAATTTAAAAATACTAAGTTCCTGCAAAAGTACTTTGAAACCAAATATATTGAGTAGGCCTGATTGGCTTCTTAAAACTTCCAAGACACATGCATTAAATTTTTCAGTATTAATGCACAAGGTATGTTAAGAATTGCTGATGTTTCTACATATGGAAATCACTTTCTTTTATACAAAACTGCTAAATGAAAAGTTTTAATGGCAAAATATTTGGTTAGGAAGAGCTTTCTTCTGGTGGCTCCTTCCAGCTGCTCATGAATGTTTGCAGCTGTAGCTATGTTGTGCCTGCATATTCAGCAATGACCTGGTCTAGATGCTCAAAATAGGCATCACCCTTTAAAGGGTACATTTGACCTTGATTTTCCTGTGCTTTGTTTTCTCATCTGTAAGTCTGGATAATACAAACTGTTCATCTTTCAGGGATATTGTGAGGATAAATTATTAGTGAACCACTTAAATACTTAAGGGATGAATAATGTTGTACTGTCTGCAAGGAAATTAAACATTCTGTCTTTCTAGCAGGATCCAAATATTGTTTGCTAATCAAGGTACAGGGTCATACACAAAATGCTGGCTGGAGCACCGCGCATCCAAATGAGGCACAGCCCCTATCTTAGATTAGAAAAAGTATGAATCAAGGCTTCTGTGCTGGGAGTGAAAGTGTACATAAGCACATGAGAAAGAACAGCAGTAGCACAGTCCACCATAATTCTGATATATGCAACTTTTTGGCTGCCGAGTTACAGTTTAATACTGTTGTTAGGAGCTGCTATATTTTGTGATATTGTCTGTTGTGTTATATAGGTACACACACACACATCCTCTTATAGCCAGCTTTGTTAATGCTGTAGGTTGTGACTAGAACATACAATGCAGCCATATCTGGAATTCTGGTAAATATTAAAAAAAACCCAAAAAACCAATTTAGAATGTTGGCTTTTGGACTTATGGGGTGTTTTTTGGGATTTTTTTAGCACCTGCCTTTTAACATGGCATAAAAAAATTCTAGAAGGTTCACCACTCAATTAAACTTTTCTATTAAATGCTGGGTGCAGAAGCTATATATTTAACAAGTTTTCCACTCTGTTGCTTTACTGTATAAATAATACTTCTTCTGGAAATTTCTAATGCATGTCAGATATTCATGATGAAAAAGCACATTTGTACTGCCAGTTCAGAGATAATTACTTGCCATTAGGTTCATAGGAACATAAATTTTATTCATTTCTATCATCTAACTTGTCAACTTCTTACATTTCATCTACACTCTGCCCCTCACTGACAAGCAGCAAATAATTTAGTCTTCCACCAAAATGATAATGACTGGCAAATGAAAATTTCATTGAAAGAGACAGCACATCAGTTGCACTAAAAGAACTTTTTTGGTTTTCATTTTTTTTGAATGTCACTGAAGTGAATTTATTAACATGATTTCTATTAAGCTGTTCTTATTTAGATGCTTCCATGTTATTTAAGAGGTGAGCTATTCATGCTGATTATTCCATTTGAAGTGCATTTTAACACACAGTCACTTTGGTTGTAAGTTTTTTGAAAAAATCACAGACTTTACTACCATAACAAAGTTTCTTCTCTCAGTTATTTGGCTATTATTTGGAAAAGACTTCTCTGTTATTTGATACCTGCCCAACTCTGGCCATCCAAAGAAATTGACCATTTGTTCCTAGAGTAATTGAAAGAACTTTTTTCCTCTCAGGTGTTGGGTTCTTTATGTGGAGCTGTTTCTTATCCCGGTGGTTGGCTGCGTAAAAGCCTTAGAGAATCATAACTAAGCTGGGAGAAAATGCGCATTGACAAATTTTACATTTCTAATAATGATTTGTGATAGTTATAATATTAGAAAAATAGACTTCAAATATTGAAAATAGTAATCAGAACAATGATTAATATATGTAATTTGAAATCAGAAAAGGCAAAGTAATTCTTGGCCATGTCTGTCATGTGTGTATTACCCTGCCAGTCGAGACAATCAGGTGCAATTCAAGAGGAGAAAGAGCTAGGACTAGAGAAGCAATTTTCCAGTGAATTAGTCTCTGGCAAAGGTTGCTTAACAGGGGAGCCTTGCCTTTCCATCAAAGAAAACAAAAAGGGTAAAAAACTCCAAAGTTACATCACCTTTTCTTCCATTGGGTGATATTCTTCATGAAAGAATATGATGCAGTTAGTGCCACAAAGCCTTCCAGCATACAAGAGCTGACAAGATTTGGAAAACAAAGCATGTCTTCCCAGTGTTATGTTAGATATTGGTATTGTAGACTTGCTCTTACAATAGCAGGGACATACCCATATCCTCACATTGAGATGAAATGGTTTGTGAAATGATCATGCTATTCATGCTATGCATTGAGTACTTGAGAATGTCTTAGTAAACATACAGCTGGAGGCTATTAATGTACATTATTGACTTCAGTTAAAGTTTACTCTGTGGCTAGTAAATGGGAAAGTGTGGGGTTGCATGCATAATGCAAAATTAATGTAAATGCTTGGTGGAGCAAAATGATACCAATTCCCTAAAGTATTTTCCTGTACAGGGCAGTGTAGCTGCAAAGGTTTTGTTAATACAGTGTTAACACAGAAATAAAGTCACAGAGGTGGGCAAAATAAATATCCCATGTCTTGTGGTTAGATAATTCTGTACTCTACCAACTCCTTCACATTTCAAAACATTGCTTGTATAGATACTCTTGATAGTGTTTTCCATATTTTTTTGTAAATGACAAGTTAATACAGAAAGTACACTTCAAGCCTGAACAAATATCTTTCCTTTTGTTTAGTTTGTTTGTTTGTTTGTGAATTGTTTTGGAAATACTAATGTTTCAGAGAAATCCAGATCAATGAACATGGGATTGTGAGAAACAGAAATCTCTTTTAGGTGGTTTGTGCAGAATGCACACAAATTTAGCGAAAATACAATGTAATGCATTTGCTTAAAATATTTTTGCTAACAGTCAGCTTTCGTATGAGGATAATTCATGTGGTCATTTTCAAATTCCTTTTTCTGGGTGTAACATTGAAAATCTTCTATTAAAGAAGAAAACTTGGAAGAAGGATTTCAAAAGAATGAAAACAGTTAAAAAAAGGAAGAAAAGGAAAAAAATATGTACTTGCAGCTCAGTTTCTGTACTTCTGTTTTACCAGAGTCCCAGTTTCTCCTACTGTGTGAGCAAGAAAGGGTCTGAGAAATAACAGAGAAAAGATACTGAAAAGTACATCAAGTCATCCAAACCCACACAACTTAATATTCAGACACAGCTCTCCTCAACCCATGAGTTTTGGCTCTGGGGGGCCGTGTCCAGGGTTCCAGCAGTGGTTTTACAGAACGGCTTGGGTTGGAAGGAAGCTTACAGGTCATCTAGTTCCCAACACCCTGCCACAGGCAGGGACATCTTCCCTTAGACCAGATTGCTCAAAGCTCCATCCAACTTGTCACTTTCCTTCTCTACACCAAGCCTGCTTCACACCATTTGAACCATCTGCCACACAAGTCTCAGAGAAAGCAAGAGGAGCACAAGGAGGACATGTAGTAAATTATTTAAATAAGATACACCAGGCTTAGTGCTGAAATGCTGCATAATCTTGACAGCCTGGCTTTTAAACAGGCAGGCAGTAAAGGAAAGTTCTTGCCAAAACATCAGGATATTGGGTCATCAAAACATGTTCGTGTACTGCAACTTCTGAAAACAAAATGATGAAATAGAAGAGTGATTCAAATTCATTTTATGAGATGGCTTAGCTACAGTATGTTTTACTCTGAGAAAGTGAATCTCAACATGTATTTCCAAATAGAGGCTTGAGCTTTTTTTTAAAATGTGCTGATTAAAAATTTACCACCAAAGATTTTTTTCATCTTGCCCAGACTAATTACCTCACATTTGAGAGCTTCTCAAGCTGTATCTCTGGATCTCTTCCTTGTGGTTTTTTGGATTTTGGTTTTTGCTTTTCATAAATAGACTTATAGGGAGGTGCTAAAGTGTGGGGTGGATCTGTTTGCTGAGAAAATGCAGGAGTTGATTTCCCATGTGGCCTTCTTAGCTGGCAACTGCAAGCTACATTACGCTGAGGGGTTTAAATTATTATTATTATTTTATTATTTTAAGGCTCTATAACTGCTTCTGCTCACCACTTTACAAAACTTGCTGTTTGTTATACCGCCAATGCTTGCCTGGAAAGGAGTAAAGAAAAGACACAAGGAACAGGCTCATTATATTTGAAGAAGAGTGTGGGTATTAAGGGAGGCTTCTCAAAACCTATGGTGTTCCAGTACTGCACCATCTCTTTCTTGGTGTATAATAAGAAGGACCATCCCAATAAGTTTTAGGTCTGAGAAAAAAAAATAGTCTGAGGGAAAAAATTAGGAACTGTGAGGGGTCTGATTTGTAGGAGTGATAGCACTGAAGGCATCTGCCTTCCCACCCAATAATCCAGCTGTGATCAATGCAAACTTGCTTGTTATCATGAGATGGTGTGTCTGTCACTTACCCTCAAGCACAAATTACCTCTGCTTGGTCAGTAATGAATATACATTTTTGTTTTGCTGTAGCCACACAACTTGGACCTTAATGAGAACTAGAAGCAATTATACATCAGGGTATGTGTGTGTGTTGAAATAAGGACCGAGATTCTCAATTTGCCCCTAGAAAAGGGCATTAGAGGAAATTTCCCCATATGGTAAGTTTTGTGACAAAAAATAGGAGTGTTTCCTGTGATGTTTCCACAAGGTCTGTGCATTTACATATAAGCAATTTTCCTTCTTGTTTCCTTGCACCTGGTTCCTGCTTTCTCACTCCAAAAAGTGAAGAAAAGGAATCTGAGTGCAAATTACCTCCAAGTCCAGGAGATAGGCTGTTACATGATGGGACTGCTTGCTTGGTTGGTTTTGTGTATTTGCTTTGCTTTGTTGGGAGTCTCCTGTGTAAAAAGCTATTTGTGCTTTAAGGAACAAAAAATGACAAGTGCTGGTCAACCTGATGGGCTTTCAGAGCCCTGAAATGGAGGAAAGTGGGACATTTGTACCAAGAACCAACATGCTGACCTCAGTGTGTCATTTGAGTTGTTTAAGTACTCCTTAGCTTGTATCACTGGAAAAATATTAAGGTGTTCAATACAAATTTCTGGGAATGATGCTGCAGAGATTAAAAGAATAGGACAGTACTTGTCATTAACATGCTCAAAGCAGACTTGTTGAAAGGATCTGGCAGCAGAGGCTTCCTGAATCATTAGTTACAAATAAATGGTATTTGATCATGTTGAAATTTTGTAAAAACTTATGAAAACAAATTAAGTACTTTACAGTTATCAAAATGTATAACTTAATTTATCCTGCTAATGAGAAAAATAATTGCCTATTTGGAACAACATGAAAAATAATCATACTCATTTACTTATGTAATTGAAAAAATTAACAGATTACTTCTGTGACTTTCCAGTGTTTTCATTCTTTTATAGGCCTTAATCCACATATTACACAGTCAAAGAAAGGACAGTTGTATTGGTTGTATTATGAATTTTCTGTTTCTTAAAACACAGAAATCGAGTTGCTTTCCTTTAAAATCCTTTTTATTTTCCTAGTGATTTCATATTCCTTACTAATGCATGTAGTAATCCAAAAGGTTGCATTCTTCTTTTGAGAATGCATACACTTTTGTTCAATCTATAGCATGGTGTGTGCTGAGGAGCTAGAAGCAGTTACAGATCCAGTCTGTATGGTGAGACTGGCATGGCAGTGACTGCCGTCTTTTAAAATGAGGGCCTTCTTTCTTCCTTGGAAGAACCTTGTTAGATGTGAAGAAGGTCTCCAAAGCATTATTCTCCCAGATTGTCTGGTCCCCTTGACTGAAGCAGCATGAACACATGTTTATGTGCTACTGCTCACCTTCTGTTTCTGAACTGTGTCCAGTTGAAAGTTAGTTGTGTTTTTAATAGACAACACTGTGAAACTCTGAGTGGGACTGAAAGAAAAGGACACTTCCTCCAATGCCCTATATCTGTAACCGTGGTATCTAAAAGTGCATAAAGGGATGATTATCACTGGAGATATGACTTTGCTTTGGTTTATTTTATTTTAGTAGATAGAATGTGATTGGACAATTCAGTGTGTAAAAATGAAATGTGTCAAGATTTACTTCTCTTTGGCCACTGCAGGCTCATGTTAAATCAGACTGATGGACCAGCCTTCAGTGTTGGACTGGTTCTGTGAGTGCTGCCATGAATTACTGCCCTTTCCAGAGAAACACTTTAAAAATAAAATTTAAAAACTTTGAAAGACATCATCTCATGGTTTCCTAATAGATTGCAAATAGGTTTTTGTGCAGATTTTAATGGCACTATGTCATGTGAAAAGGGGAAGATTTCCTTGACTCTTAGTATTTGATGTGTCTGTCAGTGCCCCAGGAAAGCCAAGACTGCTGTTTTACCCCCAGCCATCTTTCCACATGCTAGACTGAGCTAAATGGCTCTAGCTATTTTATTTCCAGCACAATTATGAACATCCATGTAAGTTTCGATTAGATTTAAGGGAAAAAAAAAAACCAGATTAGATTTAAGGGAAAAAAACCAGAATAAACCAAACCCATCCCCACTCCCTCCAAAAAATAATGCTGAATGCTGAACAGGATATAAAGGGACATGCGTTTGGGTTTTACATTGGAAAAGCATTATTAACCTGGGATAATATGTCTTTATTATGTGAATCTTTTGTATCTAAAGGTACATTAACTTTTAAGTAATTTTTCCTAGAGTGCTCTTGGAATATGCCATAAATAATTATGGTAATATCCGTCCAGTATGGCAGGATGGAACCAGGTCTATACTAACCTCGTTTTACCATTTTTTGTCATTGTAACTTAGAACTGCAGAGGCTTTCCAGAAGGTGTGTGGGACTTACTTGTTTCACTGAAGTTCTCCTGAATCTTTCTTAACAGAAGAAAGTTTATGTAAAAGATCTTTTGAATGTTTTTTTCTTGTATTTCTTCCTGATTTTAAAAAAAAGTTCTAATTTCTTGATTTTCCTTGCAGTTTCCTCATTTCCCATCTGCCTTCCTGAATGAGGGCATAACTTTACTTTTTTGTCTGTGGGCAAAGACTTTACTTCCTAAAAGTCTTCCAAGCTGGAATTAGTGGTTTAATATGCTTAATGTAGACATTGAATAAGCCCTTTCTGAATGTGGAAAAATTAAGCATTATTTCTGCAGTGAGCATCACATCTGCCTTCCTGCACAAGCAGTCCTTCATTCTGGAGATACATCAGGAAACTTATTGAAGGAACATACAGGATATTTTACCTGCACTGGGAACTCTAAGTAGGACATGCCATTGATTTCTGGTAAGGAAACTCAGGATATCACCAACTCT
This sequence comes from Pycnonotus jocosus, assembly GCA_013400435.1. NCBI lineage: Eukaryota > Metazoa > Chordata > Aves > Passeriformes > Pycnonotidae > Pycnonotus > Pycnonotus jocosus. The sequence continues at coordinate 240,335 of VWYP01003540.1, forward strand.
TTGTGATTTCCAAAGTGATTCCTGAACTGAGCCTGTGAAGAGGCAGCAGTATTGATACCCTCTTCCCATGTCATTTTTAATCTCTCCTGGCAAAAAGAATGCACATGTAAAAATCATCTTTTAAATTATTAACTTCTGGTTTATGATGAGAGATTTACACAAACCTGTTTTTTAATTAAATAGAGAAAATTAATTTTGTATGTGATGTCAGTATACCATCTGTGTTTATTTAGGCAGAACATTCTTTTTCCCCTTGCTTCTCCTCCTAGTACGTTTTTCTGTGGGCTTTCATTTCATGTCAGAATCTTTTTCCCATGCATTTTTGAGCTTCGATTTTCAGGGAGAGACAAGATCTTTTGCTATGTATTGTATTATAATATAACATCACATAGTAGACAATATATTTCACCTGACAGATGAAAATCATCATTTTCCAAGCTCTTCTCAAATTATTAGTTACTTCTCACCTGTGTGGCTTATAGCTCCATCAGCAGACAGCAGTCTAATGCCAGACTGCTTTATCCTCTGCTAATATTTTGGGATCCTTTGCTACTCTGGTATTTTCTGGAACGTATTGTGAAATTCCAAATGATCCCTGGCAAAACAGAAGTGAACTTGCAGTTCTTCAGTAATTCCTTTGGAATTGAAACAATGAAGAAGAGAGATATTTGTAGTTATCTCAGCATTTGCCACTGTTTAATTTGAAAACCAGGCAATAGATAACTTTGGCTAAGAATCTGCATTTTATCTGACTTTATTTATTTTACATGACTTTATTAAAGGCCAAGTATAATGATGGGTTCATTTTTAAAGATTAATTACAAGATTGTAGCTGGAAAGTGTGCCACTTGAGACTTGTGGGTGCAAAAGTTTTCAAACTGTGTTGTAAGAGAATAGGGTCAGTTTTATATTCATTTTCTCTGATGGTAAATAACTGCACAAGGTAAAGTTAGCCCTATGTCTCTTCATCCTGTTTTAATTGAGACTGCCATTTTGTAATACAGCTGTTTAACATACATTAAAAAAACCAACCTGAAAAGGAGCTTTGAATCAGAGTGTACAGTGATGACTTTATTTATAGCCTAGTTAATTTATGATTGTAAGTAAACCTCACTTTCACAAACCGCAAAGTGTGAAATATCCAAATTAATCACAGACTTAAGTGCCTGGGGAAAGGAGATTTTGGGACGATCGAAGGTATGAGATGAGAAATAGAGAAGAGTGGGGAACAGGCCCTTTATGGATTACCAGGCTCAAGGGTCACTTAGCCCTCAGAAACAAGGCTCAAAGGCAGAGCTGCTATTGATTTTTTTCCTTAACTGAAATCCCATTTTCACTGAAAAAAAATTAAAGCATAGACAGACTAAACAGATTAAAAATTTCTAGATCCCACTTTTATGTGGCCTCTGAATTTGTCTGGCTACTTGCAAAATGCTGGTGCTGTAGTCTTTGCACCACGAGATGGATGTGTGACACATGGACAGCGTGATGTGCCAGTTTGTGGATCCTGGTCCCATTGTGGGATCCCGCAAGTTCAGCAGAGCTCTGAGCAGCAGGTGTCAGACTTGGACTAGGCCTGTGGAATACTCTTCAGGTTTTAGATTGGAGTGACCAGTGGCCCAGTCAGGCTCTATAAGAATCGTGTGGGTTTTGGACAGGGCATACAGGGGGACAGAGGGAGACACCGTGATCATGGCCATGTTCCCTGCAAAGCAGCTGAACCATGAAGACCCTCCTTCAGGACCTGCTGTAAGTTCTGTTTCTCCTAGTGGAGTTGTGAGGAACGTCGTGTCTGACACAGGCGTCATAATGACCAGCATGTGTCAGAAAATCCATATGGCCATAGGATAATCTGCTTAAAGGAATCAAATTTTTTATATGCTTCTGATAAAAGCCTCAGTATTGTATTAGGACATATTACATCCCACTTGAAGAGCTTATCTTTTATCTCAGGGAAGAAAAGCTAAGGAAAGGCTAGCATCATTAGTGTGCTGTCATCTACAGTGAAAGTCTAAACACCATGGAGAATGCCTACAGCACTGGGTTATCCCACTGTTTTCTTCACAGCAGGCACCTTGCAGCTGAAAGTGAATTAAGCTGGACTGAAGTATTTGACGACAAAGTGATGCACTTTGCACCAAAATGTTCTGGGTTCTTCTATCCAACTCAGTTTAGTAGAAAATGTTTATGTTATTGTCTGTTGGGGATTTAATTTGCTAGATAAGTTGATGCTGAGGTGTACTAGAAGCTGGCTGAACAGATAAACTCAAAAGGTTGTTGTGATCAGTTGCACGAAGTCCAACTAGAGACCAGTAACCAGTGGTGTGCCCCAAGGCTGGGACCAGTACTGTTTAACATCCTCATTAGCGATCTGGATGATGAGACAGGATACACCCTTAGCACATGTACAGACAATATGAATTGAAAGGAGTGGTTGATAGACCACAGGACTGTCACTCTTTCAGAATTTTTTCTATTCAAATTCTTCATGGAGTACAGATGTTCAAGGGCATTCTGTGCCTTCACCAAGCAAGCTAAGAAGTTTTCCTAGTTATTGCTATTAGACTTACATTGCTCTGCATTGGGAAGGAACGATAAGTTGCTGTTCATGACTCACTTCAGGGAGGAGGAGATTTTTAGAAATAGATAGTTTTTATTTTAGAGGGTGCTTTGGATAGAATTAGCAAATCTTGTCAATAGTTGTAATTCTAGAGATAGATGACAAAAATGAGCAGAACTCTGTCAGAGAAATATTTCCGCATGCAATGTTTATTTGAGCTGTAGAATTTTTTCCCCTTGAGTGACAGTGAATGATGCTCTAAGTTTTTAGAGGTTCAAAAAGGCATTGAACAAATTAATGAAAAAAAAGTCCACTCACATTGAAAGTTGCCCCCTTTGGATTAGAAAGGGCATGAATCCAAAGTTGTTGCATGCTAGGAGTTCATCCATGCTTGCACCTTAACCTTCCGTGTTTGTGGCCTCCCAACACCGAGCTCTGTGAACCCTTGGATCTGCCCCCACCTCTCTCTCTCCTGGTGAACTGGTCCCACTCACACCCTGAGTCCTGCTGCTGCTCACGGCTGCACAGTGTGGCAGAAGGGGCTGCTGCTTGGTCTTGGGCACTGATGCAGCAGCTCAGAGCTCAGGGAGCAGTTGTGAGCGCACCAGAGATTCCTCCATGTGGATGCTGGGCACTCTTGGATTCACTTGGAACACAAGTGAGCTGTGTAAACTGTGCCATTTGCAAACATCTGGTCTTATCAGGTCTATAAGATGCAAGATTTTCAGGTCATGGTCAAATTGTTGAAAATGTCTTCTAAAATATGTTACAGAGGCCATAAGTTTAAATATGGAAGGATAATTTCAGGCACAACCATTGAAAATATTAGTGGCTATCACTTCAGTTTTTCACGGAATAAACAGAAGAAAATTTGCAAACGGCAAACTTGTTTTGTGTAAATACCAAAACATCTTAGTAGAGCCAGCACAACATAGGTAAAAATAACTTTCTGGTATTTTTCCAGATTTGCATTTGCATTGTGAATCAATCTGTACGCATTGGAAACAGAGTAAAATTAGAAAATTAGAAATGTAAAGCAAGATTTCAGGGGTTTAGTTCAGACAACAATGTACAGATGCAATTCTTTCAAAGCACAATGAACTCCTCTTGTACTGTCAGTGTGATATTTGACTATATGCAAACATAGACTGCTGCAATGACAATTTTATACCCTATTGTACAACTCCAATCAGCTCTGGTGCTTCAAAACAAGACAATTTGTCTTGCTGTAAATACAAAAAGAATTACACAAAGGTATCTTTTTTGCTTTATTATCCTGGAAACCTCGTAGATCATGTGAAATGTTTGGTGTGTGGCAGTCCAAGAAGAAAAACGGAAAAAGAGATGGCTTTTAATTTGGCTTCTTGCTATGTTTACCTCTACCTGATGTGGGATTAAGTTGTCATTTATGCAGCTTTAACATTTTTATTCCTTTTTAAGTTTGTGAAATGTAGGTTGGATGAATTGCACTATATTTTCTGAGTTTTCTCAGTGTTAGAAGTCATTTAAAGGAGTGCAGTAACTACTTGGGAGAGGAAATGTGAGAAGAATATTAGACATCTCAGAAAACTAAAACTCTCCTTGCTGAATGTGACACAGAGACTATCACAAAAAACACGTTCAGAATCATCTTCTTCTGAATGTCTATGTTTTGTCTAGTTTTCCTATTGACAAACCAAAAATTTTGGGCAAGCTGATGCAGTCTACTTGACCAAAGAGTTAAGCCAGTGGCTAATTCAGCAGATCACAGAGCAAGTGCCAATTCATAGTGAACATGCCTTAGCACAAAAACCCTTATATCCCATAAGCAACACAGGATTCTCTAGTGTTGTGGACAAGGTGTGTTAAAGGCTTCACTCCCTTGACAGCAGCTGGCTGTTGTCTGCATGTGAACTGCAGTACTGGAATTCAAGTGAATTTCCAGCTGTATCTTATGTAACATGAATAAATAAAGAATTGAAAAGGATTATTTGGTGTTGTTTTATAGTGCTGAGAAAAATTACTGCCACTGGTTGCCTTAGTCACTTGCAGTAAACAAAAGACAGAGCTGTGCAACATTAAGACACTGATTTCAATCAACTACACTTAAAGAAAAGAAAAAGTCATCAAATTAAAGATCTGCAAATGAGCCCTGCCCTGCCTGCAAGCATATGTACATATATAACCTAGTAGCTATGTGGTTAAATATGGTGATGAATAGTCTAGATATTAAAAAGTTTGTATCTTTGTGCTTCTTCAACATTAAGATAATGATTTTATTTTGGGGTAATAAAAATCCTATTATTGGAATTGTTTATAAGCAGTTTAAGAGCTGTAAAATAGCTTAAGAGAATGTAAAAACTTCAGGTTGCAGGGGTGACCTTGCATAGTTTTTTGCCTGCCATCCAAAAAGGCGGCTTCTGATTTTTACTGACAGATGGGAATAACTTAATAACCTCTTAAAAATGGAAAGAGTTGCTCTTAAAAGCCTTACTTTTGAAAACTTGGGAAGGTTTACAGTTGCAGAATATCAAAATAAGTAGGACATTCTTGTAATATTTTTTTCCTAGAGCTGGATAAATCTGTGAAAACAACTTTGTAGACTTGCCTTATTTTTCTAGTGCTGTCAAGTTCAAGTGGATGAGCTGCAGCAAAATGAAGAAACTAAAACCAAATCAGGAAAACACAGGAAAGTAAATGTACAGAAGTATTCTGAGCTCTACAAATTACCAACAAACCAGATATAATCATATCTGTGCTTTTTGGTCCCTTCGTAAATCTGTTAATGTTTTTCTATTATTCTTCTCTTATTTGTTATGTGGCATTTCTAATAAAGGAAATATTCTAATTTGAGGGAGTCCCACAGAAGCATTTGCTAGGTCTAATTTTTCTTTTGCTTAATGCCCAAGAAAAATTGCATAGCTGTAAGCAAAACCAATGTAATTGTGTTTTTGTGTGTATTTGTTATTTACTTATATTTCTAATACCTCAAAGGCATAGTCATGAATACAATATCCCATTGCAAGATAGCTAAATGCAGAACAGAAATATTATCTCTGTCCTTAAGAATTAGTGATTTAAATTTAAGATGAGAGAATAAGTTATTTCAGGAGAAGAAGGAGTAGAGCAATACAGTATTGTTGCAGTTACTGATATGAGGCGGATGGCTCTAAATGGTGATGAGATAAACAGTGTTTGCACAGAGTACCATTGGCCTGGCTTTGGGAAGCTGGAGGCAATGCAGAGCCATGGGAAGAGATTTGAAGAGCAATTTTGCTTTAAGTTGGAGATGTGTGCAGGACTTAAAGAAAGAGTTTCTCCTGACTAAAAGAAAAAAACTTTAAAAATCAGAGTTAGTCTGATGTGTGAGTTGCAGGACCAAGATCTGCACTGTGGTGGTGATCAGAAGAAACATGAAAGGAAGCATGACAACCTTCTGAGTTGTGTTGAACTTGCATGGACAACTATAAGAAAGATTTGTTTTGTTGTTTAATTTTAACAATCTACATCTGTCTGACTTCATTGCTGGGGTTCCTGTTATGGGTGATGCAGAAAAGCAGAGACTTTGGGGGCACAACGCATTTGTCCTCTTTTAAAAGGTGACTTGGGGGAAGGTGAGTTGTACACTAAGGGGTCGTATTTCCCTGTTGTTGGAAAGGCAAAAAAATTACCATCTGAGTCCAACAGGCTGCATTATAGACATTTACAGTGCAGGTGTGTCAACAGTAAGATCAGGTGAATCCCAGATGATAAGACAGGTTGGAAGCGCAGGTTTTTATAGGAGAGAGAGAGATGGGGGACATGGCAGAGCCAGGATGGCTCATTTCTGTCCATAGAGAGTAGTACTGACAGAAAGAAAATGGCCAAAATAAGTTTTTATTTGTTATTTTTCAAAGAAATCAACAATATTTTATGTGGAGAGAGAAGGAGAGAACCGGAAATGCTTTGGGATTTTGAGGAACAAATCCTGGACATCTAAAAGGTCTCAGTGACAGTCAATGTGGGATTTCTTGGACTTAAAATGAAGATATTAAAAGGAAGTAGAGGGTGGTTGAGCTAAAGGAAGAGTAAATGAATCAGTGATGGTGAATGTCACTGGGGATACTTTTCAGTGTTTACCAAAGGTGTCTTGTAGAGTAAAAGCAGGTGCAGGGGAGGGAAATACTGGAACGATCCAGGCCCAGGGACCAGCAGTGTGGGCTACATAAAGGGAGCAATTGAAAACAGCTTTGTCACAGGAGAGGCATGAAAAGGTCTTGAATCCTGCTGAAACATCATCATTCCTGTGGCACTGTACATCCCGGACAAGCTGGACGCCAGAAGGTAACTAGAGGATGAGGAGGAGGGCTGGTGATGCCTGGAGAGTGGAGCAACAGAGGCTTCTGAGAGAGCAGCAGTGTATATGGTGAAGATGAATGGGCTTCTGTAAAGATGAATGGGCTTTTCTGTAAAAAACAAACAAACAAAAAAACCCAAAACAAAATCAAAAACCCCACAACAACAACAACCAAAAAAACTCCCACAGAATTGTTAATTTGACCCCATAAGTCAAATGAAATCTCATAGTGATGGGAACAAGGAGCTAAAGCAGGTCAGACAGGTGGAAGCTGAAGTTATCAGGAGGAGTGTAGGGCAGCTCATTATTGCTTCAGCTAGATAAACCACTTTGTTGCTAAATTTTTACTGTGATTTCTGCTCTACAGTCCTTAGTGAGCACAGTCTGGATTGCAACAAGCTTCCAAGATTTATGTAACTAATAATAACTCTTACACAGCTTTTTGGTTTGGAAGAACTTTAGGAACCACACAGATGAACCTCATTTTCTCTCTCTGTCAAGATGAAATTGGAAATACATTTTTCTGTAACTTGGTTTATTTTGGTTACAATAACTGAGGCCAGCCAGGAATGCTTGCTTGTTCTGTTTCTCTCAGCTTTAGTAAGTGCTTATTGATCAAGGTATTCTGCAGATGTATATGATGAGAGAAAAATCATACATTCTAAATTTACTGGTTTTTCCCCAGTGTATCATGTTTTTCTTGCAACTTTTCTGTGTATCATTTCAATATTTTTCTTCTATTATTAGGTGGTAGGTCACTGCTTGTGCACTCTACAGTAATCCAACATCTACAAACCTCTGAAATCAAGCCATTAATTTTTGGCAGCAGAGACCTGGAAGGGTAATCACATCCAGAATAAAAGCAAGAGAGATTGACAAATACTTATTTCATAATTAAACTGAAGTGTTTAATAATACAGCATTAACTACTGGGATTAGAGATGAATCTTTTAAAATATGTTAGGTAAACCTGTCTGATGACAAAAAGGCTTAAAGTTGGACAGAGGGATTTTCCTTCTGTAAGCCTTCAAGGACACCTGCCTCTTTCCCACTGCTTTGAGGAGTGCTTTTCTAGGCACCTAAAATGAAGCTTGGAAGTTTGGCAGTACAGATCCTGAGAGGGTTTTTTGGCCTCTCAAACTAGTTGAAGGCTGAGAGTAACTTTTGCTGTCTCTATTGTATTAACCACTATTGCAGTTCTCTGCAAGCCTCTCATTTTCTGTAGGTGATATTAATCACTGGCTGCCGGTAATCTGCTGCTGCTTATGAACACATACAATTGAACTATATTGGAATTCCTTTGGGAATTCTTTAAATATATCTATTCCTAAGTGAATATTAAGGGGTTTTGCCATTTAGAAGCAGATTCCTGTTTGAATTCCTTTTTCTATCATGTGCTATGTGTCCTTGAGCTATGATTCAAGTAGTGCAGCACATGCATTCAGTATGGGGCTGAGCTCTTTAGTGAGTTGTCACTCTTGCTTCTCAGGTTTGGCTTGATTCTGTTGTGTGTCTGTTGCTCATTCCTGTGTCAGTAATGTAAATACTTTCATTTTTGGAAGAGTCTTAATGGAGTTAATGGCTGAGTGTAAAATGTGACCATGTAGAATGGTGCACCCCATCAAGCTCTAACTGGAAAGAAATAGCTAAACTTGTGCTTTCTTCAGCCAACATTCCCCTTTTGGGAGAAAGCCTCTTAGAGCCTGAAGGATACTGAAGATGCTCTTCAGAGAATCTTGGTTATACATTTACTCCAGATGACAAACAAACATTTAAAACTTCAGACTGTTGCTTACAGAACCTTAGTTCTCTTACCACAAACATGGATTTGTTGTACAGTGGAAAATAAGAGATTTGGTAGTCTAGATTTCACTTTCAAACAGCAAAACATAACTGGCACATAGTAGAAACATTTAAGATTCTTGACTTAAAACATAAGGAGAAAATAAAAATATTCCTGACATGTAAATTTAGCGGTTTAAATGATAGCTTGGCAACAGTGATTGCCTTATGCAAAACTATGAGAAGGGTGGAGGAAAGGTAACTCCATCAAAATCTATGAATTCCTAGTTTCCTTAAGGAAAGGATGTGGAAATGGCTTTGATAACTTATTTTATAGACACCAGAAATGGACAGGCTGGCAGTTCTGGAATGGTTGGATGCAATCCCCTGCAATGCATTGATAGTTTGCAGTCAGGAGGAGTGGTGAAGTCCAAATCTGATGAACAGCTGCACTGCTTTCCCCAGACCTTTTCTGAGGATTAAATGTGTCTTTATTCCTCTCCTGCTCAGTGAGCACTAAATATGAAGATGATGTGGATGCTACCATTGCCATCTGGCTATGGCATTGCTCCTCAAACAACAGCTTGGGCAAAATTGCTGACTCAGATGTGAGCCTGATAAAAGTGAGGTAATGGGGATGTGAATAAGAAATATTTTCAAGACTTAGCTAATGCACTGTTCTCACCCTTTGTTGCCAATTAGTGCTCTATATATGCCTTCTATCACAAGGACTGAATAATAACTTGGTGTTATTTTTACAAATGTGGGGATGAGAAGGGAGACAGGTGAGTGAGAACAGTGCAAGGAACATACGGAGCTTAAAAGCATCTCTTATGAGATAATACACTCTAATTTTCCATATTTATGCAATGTAAATGATATTATGGTGAAGTAGCTGCTACTGCTCTGCAGTTCTGCTGTGCTGTGCAGGAAGCAAAGTGCTTTCCAAGCTGGAGGCTTCCCCTGGAACCAGAAAGGGTCCACTAGAACAAGCCAGGGGGAAGTGGGGTGGCAGGAATGAAGGCCATAACTGCCAGCTGAACACTTTGTCAGAAAATTGTATCCTGGCTCAACTAATTATAACTTTTCTTTCCTTCTCCGTTCACCTTCAGGCAATATTCATTAGGGCTGTATGTTTATATTTGCTAAGAAACTACAAATTTGCTGAACAGTGTGATTTGAAGTCTCAAAAGCATTTGAATGCATCAAATAATTGTGGCTGGAAAAATTCCAAGGCTAAACTGGAAGTTTTCTATTTGTTAATCCCATAACTAATTTGGGTGATTAGGGCATTCACCCTTGATGTGGGCAAACTTTATTCAGTTCCTGTCTGTCTCAAGGGCACAAACAGAAATTTTCCAAATTTGAAAAACACCTAAGCACTAGATCTCATCCTCTGCCTTTCCTACCAGCATGCTTTCACTTTGGGTAAGAGACAAGGACTAGAACCTAGTCATCTGTATTAGAGAGTATTTTTCTTCTTGCTATTTCATTTGCTGGTAAAACTCACTGTGCAAGAGGGAACAGCTCCAACAAAATATTAAGGACACTATTTTAGGCTCTCATGTAATACTCTGCTATATGAGTGTTCCCAAAAAAGGAGATTTTGGCAGAAATTCCTGCTCTGAACTAATTAAAGAGGGAATTTCAGCCCAAATCTTTTTTGCCTTTAAACAAATTCACATTGTTGACAATATTTTGAGCTGAAATAGGTTCGGAGACATCCTCACCTACTTCCTAAAGGAGTATAGGGGGCAGTTCAGATGCTGGCCTGACTCAGATAACTATTACTCAGTAATTCCCAGCTTGTTCCTTCACAATCCTGTTCAGCTGTTAAAGCAGGGTTAATTAACTTGGGGTAATAAATGACGGAAAGAAAGTAGGTGTTGAATACTTAAGACTTCCCTGCTTCATCCATTGTATGCTTTCTTTTCCTGTTACAGAAGTAAAGCGTTTCACTGTCTATTCCTTCTATTAACCTTTTTTGTTGCCTCTTATGTCCCCTACAAACTATAATTTGTCCTGTGTCATAACCTTTGCAGTGTCACTCCTACATGCTGGTGCTGTTCCTCTGTCCTTGTCCATAAATAGGTGTCTTTATTTAAGCTTTCTGTATAGAGTTTTTTATTCTGAGGTGGCTGAAGGGTTCTAAATGCAGTCATATAGTTTTATCACCATGCTCTGTACCCTACCCTCCAATAGCATTGCTCTTTGCTTTTGTATTTAATAAAATTCTTTTAGCTCTCCAGAACACTTCCCTGGAGACCTTTTCAACCTATTCCCTGGGTAGGTTGAATTCCACTTTTCAAGGCAATTGCCCTTTATTCTTTTCCTTAAAATAGCAGGTTCTTTTGCTTTCCTCTCAGCCTTGCTGAGTTTACTTTCACTTGATTTGCCCCGTAATTTCCCATTAATGTCTATCACATCTAAAATATTTGCTTCTCTAATATCTTTCTTCATCTTTAGGAAAAGTCTCCTGCTATACCTCCCAAACCTTGGATTGTACCTTATGCATTTTCACTGATTATACAAATCAATGCCGTGCCTTCTGCCGAAGTGGTAGCTCCCCACCATTAATTTGGCCTTTTTAGACCTTCTTTATGGCCTTTATCTTCAACCAAGTCAAAACTCTGCCTTTCATCTCTTTTAGAAGCTGAAAATGAGAACCTCCATTTTTTATATACAATGCAGCATACACTTTTTTTCCTATGTTGTTATTTTAGTTTCTGAAACAGAGACTGTTGTGTGCTTGGGCATTTTACTTTGTTTTTATGTTGACTGTTGAACTAATTCTTAGTTTGGAATGGGTGACGATTTTAGCCAAACAAATGCTTAATTATTAAACATTAAATTTCCTTACAGTTTTCAGAATAGCAGTTTATTAAAAGATTTAATTTTAGTTTGGAGTTCATGTGAGCTGTTAGTAATTACACTCAGTTTAAGAGCTATGAAATGTTAATTAAAAATCTGAAATGTAGAAGAAATTAGGAGAAACTGGCTAATTAAACAATATGATCATTTGTAATGGTTCCAGTTGCACAGTAATGTAATTTAGAAAAGAAATTGTTTGAGAACTGTTTTAAATTATTATGGGAGATAATTATGTGTTGGTGTTTGCTGTGCAAAATATGCACCACATACTGAACTATCTTTGAAATCACCTAAAACCTGTATGAATAGAAAGAACTGTTTGGAACTTAAAAATTATTTGGAGTGGTTATCCAATTATAAATAAAACATTACATCTTTGCTATGAATGAAATTGCCCTCTCCAAGTCCTGCCTTCATCCTTGTCTCATCTTACAAATTGTTCTTCCAAAAGACTGAGTGACCTTCCCCAGGTCAAGACAGGCAGTAGAAAGATACTGTTGATAAGGAGACTACCTTCAAACTGCTCTCATGTTCCTCAAGTGGTGCTGTACAGGGAAAATAAGGTGCCAGGAAATTTCAATTATGAATTATTCTGCCAAAATAATTGCAGTTATGCACACGTTATGCCGGCTTGGGTTTTGCCTTTTCCCCTGTTTTCTATATTCTTCACATGTATATTTGTAGCTCTGTAGTTTATTGTATTAGACTCATTTTCCCAGTACTTTTCCATGGCCTTTCCCTAAGCAGAAAAACAAATTCCAGAGCTCCAAACCCTGGGAGGTACAAGGCCTCTATCCTATCTTGGGTCTTCCTGGGAAACAAGGTTGAGAACAATTCCTTGAGATACATTCTCATGGACAAAGTACAGCCAGTGCCAAGAGAAGGGGCTTGACCTGGGGGGAAGTTGCATCACCACTTGTCCTCCTAATTGGTGATTTTTATCAATTATGTTAATTTCCTAAAACCTATAAAAATGTATTCACCCCTGGGAAGGGTGAGATTTTGTGGACATCTACCCATAACTGCCTCTGAAGGCCTTCAAATAAAGATCCCCTTTTATATTTCCTCCTTACTAAAATTATCTTGAATTTCATTTCCAGGTTAAGAAAAAGGCAACACACATTATGGGGAAGGGTACAAAACTGAAGATAGGTGAGGACTCAATTCTACAAACTTGATAACCAAAACAGTATCTAATATTATGAGTAAAACCATAGGCTAAGCACTTCATCCACTTTTGCATCTTCCTCTGAGCTGCTGAGCACTGAGCAGTCTGCTAGACCTGCGTTGTGTCATGGAAGAACCTGGCCCACTGTGGAAATCCCAGCCCTTTTCACAGGTTTGATGAAATGCTTCTGACTGCTCCTTGAAAATGTGGAAACTAAAATGTTTTTCACTGTGTAGAAATAAATAGTGTTTTCTTCTGACACCAAGCCAATGGCAGGTGTACAAGTTAACACAGAAGACATCAGAAGTGCTCTAGCATGAGTTAGCTGGAAGAGAGGTAAGGCAAATGCCACATTAATTCTATTCTCCCCTAAAGAGTATAATCTCTGATGACTGATAGAAGTGTTTTGAAAAGAGCATTTCAGATAACAAAGTGCTGCAGAATACTGATGAGAAGGTATTTCACCTTCTCCTTGTTACTGTAAATTCTGTGAGTGCTTCGATCTTGCGATGTTATGAAACACACTTTGTTACCTTAGCAGATCTTTTCTTCTTTAACAAAAAGTAAACTTGTCTGTAGTTTTGGATAAATTATTAATGAGGAATTCCAGTATTTCTCTCCATTTTGCTACTTAGTTGTGATGAGGTTGGTCTATCAAATATGAGGAATCTTACCTTTCCAGCCCTACTCTTTCAAGAGTATGATCTTCCTTGGGGCTCTGTGGGCTACAGGGTGTTCCTTCTGCAGTTCTGGTTCTCTTTACTGGTGGTGTTTATGCTTTTTGTTGGAGAGTAGAGAGTTCATGCTCTTTTAGCTTCAAGCATATCTTCCAAAGCTGGGAGTTGGTTATGAGAGAACAGGATTGCTGTTTGCTGGTGGCTCCTAATCAAAAATGGAAATAGCATTTTTAGAGAAGCATCAAAAGGCCTTCACCCATCATGGTGTCTGAAGCTCTGTGCAGTCAAAAATGATGGGATCAATGAATGCAGCACTCAAATTCTTTTTATTAAATAGTACTTAATGGGAGAGACTCAGGAATGGATTAAATGGTATTTACATCTACTTCTAGCATTGGAAAATAGATGTCAAACAGTTCACCCTAACAAGACAAAATCATTTCAGACTTTTTCTACCCCCTTTTCCTTCCTTGCCAGAATCCTTCCTGTCCCATGCATGGGTCTGACTGCCTGGCAGGATTTAATCCATTATGATTTAAATCAAATCTGTGGGCTTTGAGTTACATGAGATAAGCCAATGTATTTGAAATTCATGATCCTAATTTTTTCTGGACTCTGACTTGATAGCAGATGCCAAGTTCCTGCCCAGAACAAATTTTACAGCTCAATTCCTTTTTCCCTAGCTGTTGGAAAGTGGTGAGCAGTGGGTCATAGTTGATTAAATTTATAGGCATTCCTTCAGTACTTCAATTTTTTTAAAATTTTGGGCTTTATTGACAATTAAGGGCAGATGCACTCAAGATACAAGATACAGAGCTATGCCTTTTTGCATAAGGTATGCTTTATTAATTTAAAATAAATGAGAAAATGTAATGATGAGAAGCCCTGATTAGTTAAGGTTTTATGCTGCTGAGAGAAAAAAGTATTTTTGCATTTTGCTTACTTTCCCCTGTCTGAGAGAATGTTTCTGTCCTGAAAGTTTTGCCTTCTGCACAATTATTTAATATTAAGTTAAGCTTAAGGAAAATGGCAGGTTCTTATTCCAAACCTTCAATTTTATTTCACACAAACCAGCAAACAGGATGAGTTGTCCAATCGCCCTCAGTCCTTCAGTCTCTTCCAGGAGACTTCCATATTCTATGATGTTTTTTATAAAGTGGTTACTGGTCTGGAGAACTGAACAGCAACCCTCAGATACTATGTCAGTAAGGTCACAGTACTTTCAGGCATTGGAAAGAGCAGCTAATTGAAATTGGAAACGTTCTGGATCGTGCTGGTTTGCTTAGTTGGATGGGTGTAATTCAGGTTTGTTCAAATGAGTGTAATTATTCTATCTGAGTTAATGAAGCAGCTATTACACTTTATGAAGTAGAAATTTATAATTTTGTTGTCAGTGATACTTGGAAAACTTAAGAAGAGATGTTCAATGACTTGAGGAAATCTTTGTATTAAAACATAGTCTTGTGCATAAATTCTGCTACATGGAGAAAAGGACAGGATAGCAAAATCACAAACTTCACTATCAAAACAAAAAAAAATCATGTTAGATATTAGGAATATCTTATGGTGAGGGTGGTGAACTGCTGGAATGGATGAGGTGATGCCAAAGTTTTCATATGCAGTGCTGAAGGTTTTTAGGTGTATCTGTCAAGAAGGTGTTTGTGCATACTCATGACTAGGTGACCTTTTGAGTTATTTATTGATTTTACTTCCCACACTTTATATATACAGCTAGTTCAGGGTTGCATAGGCTGTTTGGAGCTATAGATTTCAGATAATTTCTGCTTTTGTAGAAAGTCATCTGAGGCCTGGATCATGAGCTGTTTATGCTGCAGCTCTCATGATTTGTAGATGATGATGGATGAGATTAGACTCCTAACCCCTGTGTTAGGATTTCAATACCTAGAGTTTAAGTCCAGACAGACACCCAGTCTGATGAATTTCAGGAACTACCTAATTGCATTCTTGAACTTCTTGCTTTTTCACTAAGGTCTCTAAATGCTTAACTCCAGTGGCCTATGGAAGATTCGGGCCCTGCATGTGTTATCAGGTGGATTTGGAAAAGTAGTGTATAAATCTACAAGAGACGTCCAGAAAACAAGATATGGGCAGATCTGGAATGGATTTTGGTGGAAGGCTGTTTTTTTATTGTTGGCTGGGGAGTGGGGGACACTGGTTCTGGTTGCTGACCAGCCTGGAGATGGATAATCTAATCTCCCAGTAAGGGAATTGGCTGGACTGATTCACTGGTAAGCAAATTGATCTTGAGATGTCCTCAGCAGAGCTTTCACCTTTTGTGCTGTGAAAGCTGGGCCAAGTAAGAAAGCAGGTAACAAAAAAGCTGGTTTAATGGGTGAGGAGTATGCTGAACTGATCTTCCCAGCTTAGAGTTCCTCAGAATATGGATGTAAACTGCACCATTACTGATAAAAGCAAAATCCATTCTTGGGTCTGATTGACTGAATGTTCCATTTCCAGGCTGGTACCCTGTTCTCTCATAGTAATTGCCCAAATTGAGTAGGATTAGTCTCCCTCTCAAAATGCACAAATTTCTTATGTGTTAATCGAGTCAAGAAGATGCTCCAGGTATACTTCCAAGGGGACTTAATTGCTCTGGAGAGGAAATGTGAGCATGGTGCTCTGAGAGGATGCTTCCTACTTCCCTGCTGTAGTCTACATGGCTAAGTTATGGCCATAGTTATTGTGAGTTGGATTCAGCCCTGTTTCTTAAAAGAATATTGTTACTTGCTTTTCAAAAGCTGGAAGACAGTCAATGTAAAAACTGATGTAAAACTATGAATTGAATGTATTTTCAGTGTGTGCAGAAAGTTCAAGTCTTCAGGAAACTGCTGATGGTCACTATGAGTGACGGTCTCATACTAATGAGAGACAAATGGCAAACATACCAACTGTCTGTGTATTAAAAAAAAATGGGTGCTGTCTACTTGGTCTTTAGTTGGCCAACTTGAAAACAAGCTTAATGAAGAATATTTGCCTCCTCTAAATCCTGTCCTTTCATGCTGCAAGTAGACACCAGATAGACCTGAGAAAAATTATGAGGTGATGATGCGTAAGGGATCTGAAATTTTTCATGTCTTCTCTTTTCTAATATCTCCCAGTACCACCTGGTTTCGCTTTGCACTCCTTGCTTCAGTGAGGATAATAATCTGAAAGGTTACCAAGAACCACAAACTTTCTCAGAATCTGCTGACAACTTCTAATTGGGACGATCACACCTACAGGGTGAAATGTGTTTGGACATTTATGGGAAAGAGCCCAGTGTGTGTCTGGACATTTTGTTTGCATGGCAGTAGGATAAGTTTTAACCAATACTGTTGCTTTTAAGAATATTTTTATTCAGTTCTGCAAGGAACAATGCCTTAGAATATTAAAGTTTAAAGTCTCAGTCAGGCATGCACTATAGAAAAATGTACAAACTGGCTCAAGTTCAGACAGTTTTGACTAGGCAACAGATGAGCAGAAGGATAGAATGTAGATAGAGACATAGGCACTAAACACAGAAGTCAGTCTTCATAAATTCACATCAAAGTATTCATATTTAGTAATGCATATGCATAACAACAAAACTTGCTGTTAAAGAAGGAACCAAAATAGCTGGTAATTTCCATTTCCTTCCCAGATGAAGAAGAATGTAAGGAGAAGGGTTAATTTTTTTTAAAAAAACCCCAATTTAAAAAGTGAGTAGCCAAAGATACTGGTAGTAGGAAGAAGGTGAGAGTTCCCAGTAAAAAAAGGCAAATTTATTTTTTTAGTAAACAAAAATCCTTTAAACTTTTTTTTTCTCCTCTCCCATGAATATTTATGACTGTGAAAGATGAACTGACAAACTACATGGGGAAATACTAAAATTAACTGCCTTTTCACTACCTTGTTTCAGTCATTGTCATGTAGTTGTAACATCACTTAGTTGTAACAATGTCTAATATTTTCTCACAGATTTATGAGTTTTTCAACTTGACTAAGCCCACTGAGCATTGAAATTCTGTGAGCAGATCTCTGACGTTATTAAATTTGGCTATTACATATGTGCATCTAAACAAGGATAATATGAACCTGTATTAAATTTGGGTTGAGTCATGCATATTTCCTCAGAACTTCACATGGAAATGCTGTACCATATTCTCTTTTCCTTGCTTAAACAAGACACTGTAGCACCTGTGTTTCCTTGGTATAAATCAGCAAATCAGAGCAACTCCAACTGTGATACTTCAGGATGAAAAAATAAATGCCACATCTGGAGTTGAATTGTGTTCAAGTTATGAAACTGAGTTTCTCTGATACACTCTATCTCTGTACAAGGGTGCTTATAGAAAGTGCTTCATATGGTAGCATGACATTATGTAAATATTACACAGATGTTTTGGGCATTCATTTTTAGGGAGTGAGGTAAATAGCTTTCAGGTGATGCCACAAAGTCTAGGAAACACAAGGATTTAGGTTTCTCAGACAAATTGGAGACTTCCACTGTGAGGTGAGTGAGACCTACTCTAAATGTTAACTTTATTAAACTGATTGAAAAAGAATCAATATATACATTTGGTTTAGTAGAAGAGACACCTAGTTAGGTTGATCTGTACTATTCTAATTGTGGTCCAGTTACCTAATTATTCTTTGTTCAGGTTAAACTTTATCCCTTGTTTGTTCTAGAAACTGATGTCAACCACAGTACTTCTCATAAAAGTCTGAACTCTTGTTTAGTTTGAAGGCAACAGATCCATGAGATGTTGCACAGGGCTTTGGCGAATCATTTTTTATTGAAAATGAGAATGACACTGTGGAGAAAGCAACTGAACTATTTAGATTGGAATGATGCATGGACTAGTACCAGTGCTGCTCTAATGGTGTGGGATTCATTTGCATGTATGCAGGTGCTCTGTTTTTCATGTGAGACTGGGGCACTGGCAGCAAAATGTTGGGATAAATATCAAGTCTTTTCCGGAGCACCTTTATCTCTTTGCTTTGGGCCAGTCGCTGTAACTGTGACCTTTGTGTAGTTGCATGAAGTCTCTCTGGAAGCCATTTCAGGTTCCTCAGGGATCATCCTGAACCTGGATGATGCAGCCTTTTGATTGAAAAGCTTTGTTCAGAAACCACGAGATAGTATCGGTGCTGTTTGGGAAAGTACTGCTATGATGCATGTACCCACTAGAGACAAAACTGTATAGAAAATTCTTTGGAGTGTGCTTTTTGTAATGTTCAGAAAGGATAAAACCCAAAATCATTGGAAAAGTGAACTGAGCCACTTAAGGAATTGCACAGAAATGAGAAGAGTGAACTGGCTTAAACAGAAGATTTAAAGTTTCTAATGACAGCCTAATGTAATGACAGTAATGATAAAATAAACAAGTCTGTTGTGATTTGTTTTTTTTAAATATTATTTTGCATTTGTTTCCACAGAAGAAGCAAAGAACAGGAAAACCCACTGATATATAGTTTTTTCTAATTGAAACAATCTTCACATTCATTTTTGACGTCTTGCTTTGCAAACCCAGCATACTGTTTATGCAGAACATTAATTCAAGTGGTTTAATCATTAGCAAGCTCCAATCAAATCATTCTCTTTAATTTTTATTACACAGATTATGTTGTTTGATATATTTCACGTTTGCTTATTATTTCTCTCATGATTTGTGCCCTTCCTGTTTGAATGGAAATAAGTGCTTTAAAGGAAAAGCTAGAATTTTTCATCATATCTATAGTGATTGCATTTATTATATCTTTATTACTGTAGTTCTGTCAATGTCAGCCTTCTAGTTCGAAGCAACAGATTTACTAAATTTCATTATTGTTTTCAGTCCCTGTTGGACTGGGTTTTCTGGATGTCTAATCAGCTATCAATGGAAAGGCTTCAACAGTGTGTCCCAGCAGATAAAATGTCAGGGTTATGTTTGCAGCAGTCCTTCAGTGGAGACAATGTTCAGTCAGAAAGGTCTCTGCTGCCTACCTGTACTGTTGGGCACCCGTGAATATCTGTGCAGGTTTTGCAGATTTTCCCTTTACCAGGTCCCTCTTCTTACCACGTAATTTATATTCATGTGTTGGGAGAGGAAGATGAGCTTTTCAGGTTTTTCAGTTCAGGGTTGGTGTCTTAACTGTAGATGAACTTGTGCAAGCAAAGAAAATATGCTCTTGACATCTGCTAGTTGTGGGAAACAAAAAGTAATTAAGGGAAAAACTTCAAATTAAAAATAGAAGATTGTAAATAACAGGTTTTCTCCTTTCTAAACACTAAGATAATTTAGCATGCTAAAGGATTATAAGATACAGTGGTATATTTGAAACTGTGTTGAATGCACAGATTCTGGAATTCTCATAATCATTTATGGCTTTTAACCAGCATTACTTGATTTTTTAATTTCTACATGATCCAGCAACATATTTTAACTTTTAAAACACATTGGTGCTATTTTAATAGAGGGCTATGAATTTAAACCTGGGTAGTTTGTCAAAATTACCCATTTATTTGTCAACAGCTGTATTTTAAAGAGAGAGGACATTTTTCTAAGGTTAGACATTTTTGTCTATTCTGACATGAAGGTGATTTGTGGAGTGACTATTGTGCTTTGGGCACTTTTATAGCACTTTTCACTTTATGGGCTGTAAAATGTTTGTTTTGTGACTTAAAGCAGCATTATGATTTCTGTAAGCATTTCGTCTTCATGGATATACTATAATCAAATTCATATTTTGAACCCTATAAAGTGATTACAAAAAGAAAATGTGATGTTACTGCAATGGAAACATATCTGTTTCTGATGGATGGCTTACTGAAATATATCTGTTTGAGTTTGGGGATGAGTTAATTACTTCATTGAGCACACCTTTCCTTACTCATTGAGCATGCAGATTGTGGGGGTTTTTTATATATTTACTTAAAAACATCTTTCAGTTGGCTGTGTTACAGTAGATGTTGAAAAGAAATGATCTTCACGTGTTCTGCAGTTCTCTTGTTTCTTTGAAGAGGATTTTTTTCAATAGCTCTGATTGATGATCTGTGACCTGCTTTGTTACGTGCTCAGAGTTGCTTTGAATGCATACTTAAGTTTAACAGTTGTGATCCTCAAGGTCTTCAAGCATTTGGTCTTGTGTTAATTTACCTGCAGGGGACTATTAACTTGTCTTATTATCTTGAGGTCATTATTTCCTGTCTGAATGAAGTGAAACTCAATTAGCATTTTCAAGTGTTCCAAATGTTAATTTGGAGAAAAGGGAAAGGAAAAGGGTAAGGAAAATAAAAAAGAGGAACAAAGGAGTAGAAGAATTTGGCCTTTAAAATACAAAGCTGGAGATCCATTTCCAGTTACAGCAATGCAAAGCTACCATTAAAAGTGTTATCTTCCAAGGATGATTTAAGAGCACTTTACTCCTGACTTCATCAGAGATGACAGCTTGTCAATATATAGATGCCTGTTTTCCAAGGGGGCATCTCTGCTTCATATAGGAATGGTAGCCAGTGCTGCATTTTTATTTGATTTCAGGAGTCAGAAAAAATATTTGGAAATCCTGCACACACATGAATGATGACGATGATGAAGATGTGCATTTGCATTGTAACTATAAAGCCTTTTTTCTTGGGGGTACTGTGTTTCCCTAGATCTATCCTGTGATCTTGGTGCCTGATTTCTGTTTAACAGGTGTTGGGAGAGTTACACACACAGGAGGAGATCCACAGTGCAAAGCAATGTCTTAAACTATCTTGAATTCTGACCCTTTTTCAGGTTTAATTGTCTGCTTTGAAGCATTGAAAGAGCCTCCTTCATCCTCTCCAGGAGTCTTATATAAATGTTGTTCTTTATAAACACATAAAGGATGCAGTCTTGATTTTAGTCAAAGGATGTCCAAACTGATGAAGAATTAACTTGTTTGGTTTAGGGGCTCTTGGTCCACTCTCTTTTTTTTGATTATGAAATGAAGTGTTTCAAAATAGTGCCTTATTAAAGGTTGATTGCAAATGAGTGAACAGTCCTAACTCTAAAGAACACTGGTCAGGTTTCTCACCCACAAAAAACTCTGGGGTACAATGCTGAGTGTATTTTGTGTTAACAGCATAAAATACAAAGATGTGTGTGTTCTGGAGACCTGACTCAGGCATAGGTAGTTCACCTACTCAGAAGTCCCGCTATAGATACCCAGACCCCTTTGATGAGGAGCACAACCAAGAACCTGGTGGCAAAGCAGGGGATGGCACTGATGTGTCTTGGGTGACAGGGCAGGGACAGGTGTGTGTCTGGAGGAAGGGTGATCAAACCCTGGTGTGCCTCACTCCATGTACATGAATCCTTTCCATGTTTTTCAGCATTAGACCATATTGACAGATGTAGGTCAAGTGCTAGTTATCCGGATTTGTAGCACCTAGTTAAATTCTACTTTTAGCCTGGGAAACAAAGCTGAGTTGATGGTACAGTCTGTTGTAGGATTTATTGTATCAATAGTTTCATCGTGGTCTATTTTATTAGCTGCTGTTTTCCTTGGCCTTGTCATCTTGCTGTTTCTGATGCTATTGCACGTCTGCAGGGATTTACAAACACAGAAACAGTCTTCCACAACTGGATTCATTTGTTAGTTATCCTGAGTTTCAGGGTGCCTTTACCAGCAATATTTTAGCTAATTCAAATAGCAAACAGAGAACTCTAAATAAAAGTGAAATTAGTTGATCCAGAGTGAAGGTAGCAGCTGATTTTAGATTGCGGTCCTGGTGGATTATGTGCAGAAGGCTGATTCTGTTCCATAGTGCATGTGGAATTTCACGTGGAATCACGTTCCTTGGAGCAAGAGCTGTTGTTTTCTAGGCAGAGGGTTGCCATACAAGTTTAGCCAGGTGAAAGTTTTAACAATACTCTTACTGAACGCATATAAATACTTTGTGTGGTGGTTTTTTTTAAGGCTTATTCTTATTCAATTTTGTAAGAAAGTTAAAAAAATAGCAAAAGTTTTTTTCTGTGCAACAGGGGGAGGGTTAAAGGCCTTCATTTCTATGTAGCTGCCTTCAGGAGGTTGGTCTCAAAAAGTTGGATGTGATTTTCATTACTAACTCAACTGTTTTCACCTCTTCAAGCAATAGAAAGTTTCCCACCAAGTGGTAGTGATTTAAGGCAATATTTGGCATCCTGATGTTTGAGAATCAGTTGATTGGGTGTAATTAGCCAGACTCAGGAATGCATTAGCAACACTTCAGTGAGCACTGCTTCTCCAAGCTGATGCATGAGTTTGAGGCAGAAGCACTTACCTGGAGAACTGAGTAACAAATGGGATATGTAACTTCCCTTCTGAAGGTTACTGATTTGAATCCAGCCTTAATAATGAATAATGTTATAAAGTTACCTAAATATCAAATGGGAAACTGCAAATGAGAGTGAAGTGTGTTAGATCCAGAGTGAATAGGTATATTCCCTATCTACCTGCAGGCACAGTCATTGCTGGAGGACTTACTTGTACTTTATTTTGTTTTAAATCTTCAGTGCCAAGGTTGAAAACGATTCTAATAATAATTTCCTTGGGGTAAGTCTAGTTACTTTATTTTCTTGTTTTCTAAACTTAAGTGAAGCTACTCAACAAATGTTTAATGTCTGTATTACCATGTGTATGATGCTGGGCTGAGACCTTGAAAGGAAGAAAAGGGGCTATGCTGTCTCCAGACACGTAGAAAAAGCTGTGATGTGGAAATAGAACACAGTGTTTCTGTGGGCTGAGGGAACAGAGGAGGCTTTGGTATTTCTTGAAGTAATGTTATATATATTATTCTGTACCATCTTGCACCCTCTATGTATTTACAGCCATGACCATTGAACAATGCAAAAGCTGTGCAAAAGTCTCACATTCTGGAAACTACTTTTTCACAGAATGCCTTGGTCTCTGTGGATTCCCTAACAGTTCTACCACATATACTGGTAGATGAGGAATGCTGAGGAGATGCTAAGCATGAAGAGGTTAATGATGAATTAGCAGTGAGCATGTTAGGATACACAAAGTAGGGGGTTGGGAGCAGTGTTCTCATTGCAGAACAAGAGAACTCGTGTCTGGGAATATGAGTGCTTCAAACTTGCACAGAATGATCAGAAGATCTGAGCAAGAGAGAATGAAACAGGAGCAGGTTTTCCCTGGACAGGGTTGTGTAAAAGGGGTAAGGAGGAGAGTGTTGTCCTGGCCAGAAGGTGGGAGCAATCCCCACCATGACTTGGAGATACAGAAGGAGCTCACATCTGTCAGTAAAATGCTCCCAAGCGGCCAGGGAAGTAGGAAACAGTGATTTATGTTTCAGCTTCCTGCACCAGGTCTGTGTGTACA
Organism: Pycnonotus jocosus; assembly: GCA_013400435.1. Taxonomy (NCBI): domain Eukaryota; kingdom Metazoa; phylum Chordata; class Aves; order Passeriformes; family Pycnonotidae; genus Pycnonotus; species Pycnonotus jocosus. The sequence continues at coordinate 264,013 of VWYP01003540.1, forward strand.
GTGAACTTTATAGGACACTACAGATGTTATACTTTCAGTCAAGAGAGACAAAGGTGTTCACATTCAAGAAGGAAAGTGTGTTTGTCAGAATTATTGGGTAGAGGGAAAGGGAGGGCAGAAAAATTCCTGAAAATAAGGGATGGGTTCGTTTTTTGCAAAATAATCACAGGATGGGATCCTGCTCCCAAGAGATTCAGTGGAGCCAGAGAAAGACCAAGTCCTAGAGCTTATCCAGACCAAGGAAATCTGTTGGACCAAATGGTGCATGTATTCATGAATACATTCAGATGAAATGCCTCTTTCCAGGCTGCATACATGACTGTGACCTCTGATGACTGTATCTCTGTGTGCTGGAAATTACATATCTGCCTATTCTTGTTCTTCCTGTGGTTGGTCGCTCCAGTTGAGGTTATTTCATGAAGTGAACATTCAAAGTAAAGGGAAGGTAACTCTTGAACTCCTTTCACAGTAGGAGCTGTTTCCCATGTGTCACACTAGAGTCATTGAAAAGGGAGAAGAGATGTAGTGCAAAGATAAAAGTGGAAGTAAATATCTTAAAAAGAGAATTAATGAAAGACTGTACTTAGTGCCTGACCATACAGTGCTGTTTCATTTCTTTATTATTTTCAGGTCAGTTCTGTATATGTTCATTTTTATTGTGATCCTTCACTATGTACTGAACACCTCACTGAATTCAAATGGATCTATGAATGGACATTGAACCTTTCAGCTGGGAGGAGGCCAACTGTTGATAGCATAGTCATGGTACAGTAGCCTGACTTTAAGATACCATTTAAGGTATGAAAGACATCTAATATTGGTTCCAAAAGTAGCTGCTGTTTGGATTTTGCCATACTAATGACTAGTGCTCCCTAAATCAGTTCTCATTGTATGTAATCTCAGCTACAGAGAAGACTGAAGCACTGGTGAAAGGAGAAAAGGGTCAGGGTGGAATGCTATTGAACTCATAGAGAATATCCTTCATCTGCAACAGAAAGCAAAGATTTAGTCCTAAATACAAGAACTGACCTGTTCTTCAACTGTGCTGTCATCAACTGCTCAGTGAATACAATTTCATTTAGTCCATGAATATAGATGGCTAATTCCTCGGGGCAGCTGATTCTATTAATACAGAGCATATGCACAACCACCACTAATGGTAGAACTCTGCTCAGTTTCTGGTGGTTTGACTTTATTCACTGCAGGGAAATGGCAGTCTCAAAAGGGAAGGATGCTGACAATAGGGTCCCTAAGATTTCAGTAGTTTTTACTTTAGTAAATACAGACTTTTAAAGAGTGTGGTAATCAATTATGAACTTAGGCAGTTGATTTGAGACCCTCCATGTCTCTTAATTTTGAGGCAGCTGGTGAGAGAGTTTCTACTCTGACTTCATTATGGAAATTACGATACAGTGGGATGATTATCATGCTCAAAGTTAGACATTGTGCATAAGTGCATTCTGGGCTGACTGGCAACAGGAGCAGTTGGGAAACTGACCTTGAGAAGATAATTTCAAAGTAGACAGAAATGTATTTCTTTTGTCTGCATGATAAAGTGTGGAACAGGAAAAAAAGATATGAAACTCACCCTATATAGAAAGTAGGACTTCAGCTATAGCAACAAAATGCAGCAATATAAAATGTGAAAACAGGGAATCGTGAAAGGAAGAGAGTCATTAGAACATAAGGATATTACCATTGCAAGACTGTCTTGTCAGCGGCCATGATCTTCTAAGTCTTTTGGGTTCCCAAAATACTACACTTCTAGCAAATATAGACAAAGCTTCTTCATATATTTAAAAAAAGTTAAAAGTTTAGGAAACCAACTAGTGGGAAAGGTGAGGGGAAATACAGTTTCAGTAGGAATAGGAGTAGGAGGAATTTCCCTTATGTGAAACCTCTTGAAAACCTTTTGTAGTTTTTCTCTCAAATGACAAGATATTCAGCTTCCCAAAGTATTGACGTATAGACTCCATTTTAAGTCTCAGCTTGTACAGAGAAAGTATAGATAGCAACTCTTCTATTTGATAAACACACTCTAGATTTTAGCTGCCTGAGTATCTTATCATTTGCAATTATTGGGATCTTCTAGTTTAATTTTCTACAGCATAGTTACAAGGGATTTATGTAATTCCTCCAGATGTTCTTGGCTGCAGCAGAGGTCCCAGTCAGCTTGAGAAATGTTTTGCCTATTAACTGATGAAAAATGAAAAAGAAACTTTTCAAGTCATCTCTTCAAATTCCTTTCTTTATGCAACATTACTTCCCAGCAAATATTCCTAAGTAATTTAAATTACGTAATTGGAGGTGTTTTCGTGAGCTCTGATTGCATTCCATATTGCTCACCCTATCTTCAATATGTATCTTTTGGGGGTATTGCTTTAGGTTAGGTATAGCTTCATCTCCTTGGCTGGACATCTCCACTAGAAATGTGGTACAAAGCCTCCTGAGGGGAAACTGTCCTTTAAGCCCCCCCAGTCCCAATGTACACACCAGGAATGTGTGATGCAGAGCTTGTGTCAATGCACGCACCTCAAGCTTAACGTGTGTGTGATGAAGACTGTGAAATGTTTGTGTTGGTGGTGCTTACAGAAGGCAAGCAGACATGGGGAAGGTGCAGCCATTTGTGCTGGTGTTCTACCAGACGTGGGTTTGGCTGCAGACTTCACGGTGTTTGCTCAGTCTGTGCAAACTGGCAGCCTTGCTGTGCCTTTGCTACAGCTGTGTTGCATAGCAGATTAATCTTAGTTTGCTGTTCTCTGCCTGTTGCTACTTTCATTCCCACTTTTGTGTCTCTTTTGGTATACCATTCATGCATATTTGTCACAGATCTCTTGTGTTTTGCCTAGGTAGTGTTTTCTGCCCGTTCTTTTCAGTCATCCTGATCCAGTTGCTTCCTTCTCCCTATTTAATACATCAATTTGAATCTTACAGTATTCTTTATTGTTTTTAAATTGTTAATGTGGATGTTACATAAATCCAAGACATCAGTACCATTCTGGACTTTTCTTTATTTATCCTTGTTTCATACTATTTTCGCTTATTATCTGTCAGCAATCTTAATTTATATTCTTTTAAGAGAGTTTTTGTTGTGTATGCATTTGTTTTTCAGGTGGAGTATTGTGTGGTATGACATTATATTCTGTATTCTGAAAATACTGCTTCTATTTCATTCCCTTACTGATTCTTTAACTAAAATATAAAATCAAAATCAAGGTGATTCCTTTTGAGCTAAGTTTGAATATTTTTTATAATAACTAGTATTTTTTCTCAAAATTTTACATAAATAAATTTTTAGTGATCTGGCCAGGGAAAGCAGGTAGATTCTTTAAATACAAATCTGAATATTTTTGCTCATAACTCTGAAACAGGCTGAAGTCAGCCTATTAAAATCCGAATTATTATAATCTGAGGTAAATGCTGACATCTTGAAAATTCTTTGCATCTCTTATGGCATGTATTTATTCAGGTTTGTAGTTTTATTCATATTTATTTCTCCAAGTATGGAAAACCCAAAATACTGTTTGACCTCTGAGGACAGGCCGTTTGGCAGTACTAGATACTTGCTCGCTATTTTAATGTTTAATTGGGAAGTCTATTTTTTATTTGTGTGTGATCATCATGGGTTTAAAAATACAGAGAGATGGTCATTGCAGATGCAGCCTTTCTTCTTCTCTATGTGAAAATAGACCAAAGGAGCAGGGTGTTGGTGGCACCCGGGAGAAATTGTATTTCTGTCCTCTTTGGATGATAGAAATTGAGTTCAGTAGAAATTGAAAAAAATTGTTGTGTTCCCTAGTAAAATTTGTAGTCAATTTAGTTCTGTAGGTGTGAAACCTAATAAAGGAAACCACTGAAGAAGATTGCCTTAGTGGAAGAGTCTGTGTGTTGCTCTTTCTCTGCCAGAAAAGTTTTTTAATGAAGTAGGGATACCTGTGTGGGATATTTTTCTTAAATGCATAAGCTTTAAAAGCTGTTTGTTGCACAGATCTATCTGTGTTTTTGACAAAGTAGATTTGGACATGCCTGAGGTGAGAGGGCATGTCAGCTGTCATTGTCTGTAGCTGGGAAAGTGTTTTCCAGTAAAGGAGGGATTCATGCTGCAAGCAGGAGTCTAAGAGCTTTGTTGCTTGGGAGCAGAGTTTTATGTGGAAGGAAAGTTTGTGCCCTGTGGAAATCTTAGGGGATTAAAGACACTCTGGAAGTAAACAATCCAGACCCACATTTCTGTAACGTTCCCCATGTGGGAAAGGGAATGGCAGCTGTAGTTGCATTACAGTCTTCCCAATGTAATCACTGTCTCATCAGGGCATTGAGCATTCAAGTGCCTTAGCGATGTCTTCCTCTAGTAACACATATTAGACTAGGAGACAGATGTTTATGTCATGTTATTTTATTCCTCATCAATCAGCAGTTTCCCAACCATCTTATTTTTAACTTGATTATTTACTAATGAGCAATAAAACCCACCGTGCCTTCAGCAATGTTTGCACAGTGGGTCGTGAAATAACAACACACACACTTAGTTTTATTTCTTTTCATGTTTACCACAAATCAAATCCTTTCCTAATGTCTATGTCCTTGTTTAAACCTAAATCACATCAGGGTATTTGAGTTCTTTCAGTTGTTTCCTTTTAGTTACGGTCACAACATTTTGTCCACTGAAGTCTTAGCAGCTTGTAGCAGACTTGGAGACCAAGCCAAATAATTTCCCTAAAGGCTATATGTCAGGATGCTGGAAATTCACTTCTGATTTTTTCTGGCTTCCGTAGCCTGCATTAATTCTGATTTGTTATGAAGTGGATCAAAGCTAATAGGAAGTGAAGCTTCTTTCAGCTAAAGTAAGTAAAGGGGTTTAGGTGCAGGGGTCCAAAGATGCCATGAGGCAAGATGGCTCTTAAATTTTAGAGAGACATATTCAAAGCTCTGTAGTCTTGGAACACACTACCTCATATTATCTGTTTCTATATGCCAAAAAAGGCTTTGGTTTTGTACCCAACAAGCAAGTTCACAACAATGACAAAACCAGAGTTGAAAAAACAACATGACCAGGGTGTACCAATGACCTTAGGAGGAGTGGGGAGTTCCATTAATGTGAGCAATTATTGAGAGAGGGTTTTTAAAGCCACTATTCATCAAATCTATTGAAGAAGAAACAAAATCCCCCTGTCCTGTTAGAAAGAAACCAAAGCATATGGAATAACAATGTAATTTTCTTGAAGACTGATGTAGCTAACAGGAAAACAGAGAACATACTATGTATTGAAAGGCAGCGAAGACTGAGAAGCCAGAAACTATAATCATAGAAGTTTAACTCTAGAATAAACTAATCATTGCATGACAGCAAATTAAAAATAAAGCGCTATACAAACTGAATTGTCTTTTCCTCTGCTGAAGTTCCAGTGTTTCAAAGTTATGGCATCTAAATTACAGCACCCTATAATATGCTGACTTAATTACCCAGAGTATGCTAAGCTGCTTGTGTCAATCTCACTCTCCCATGTTCCTTTTCTTGGAGAGAAATTAAGGCTCACAGCGGCTTGGTTTTCTTTAATAATGAAGTGTGCTGCAGCTGAGGGCAGTGTCAAGCTTTGCTCCTTGTGCTGGGGGTTTCATTCATTTGTGGATATTCCTGAAGTTTATTTCACAGCCTTTGCCTTTCTTTTGTAGGAAATCCAGTGGCTTGCATCAGTTGGCTTTACCTTGGCTGCATTGCTTGTCAAAACTGAGATACATGACTGACTGCTATAGTTCTGTAAATGTTGTAGTTAATTAATGTTTGCCATGACAAGATGGATGATTATGGTTTCTAAGTAAATTAGTTGAAAGTAACTGTTGAAAACAGTAGAGTACTAGCCGATGGTTATTTTCAGTGCAAGTGACTGCTCCTCTCCTTCTTTGTTGACTTTATCAAGGTTAGGGATTGTCTGCACAGAATCTTACTTACACCATTGCAGCTAAGTGTTTTTGGTTTGTTGGGGCTTTTCTACCCCAGTGTTATTTAAATGGATGAATATCTGGCATGTATATTGGCCTTTATTTTGTGTCTGGCATATTCTTTTCCTTCAGCCAGGGTGCAAACTGCCTCTGCAGGAGATGTTCTGCCCAAGGTGTGATCCCCACTGGGAAAGCCTGAGAGCAGGTTATCAGAGAAGAGTTATGCCTGCCATCCCTCAGGGACTCATTACTTCTAATCTGTATCATTCCACATTTTAAAGATGGGAGGAGGGAAAAAACACCTCGCCTACCAGAGCTCCCATGATTAATGTGGAATTAGCCTGAGTTTATGTAGAGAGGTTCCGTCTCCTGCTTTGAGAAAGGGCTGATGGGGCAGATTGAGGCCAGCAGATAGATAGCTGGGACCTAAGTGGCTTAGCTCAGAGTAGTGCACAGCAAGGCCAGGATGTAAACAATACTTATCAACCTGATGCTGAATACTAGGAAGGAGTCTATTGTAGGAGGATGAATCTGAACCATAAGGATGTACCTGAACAAGGAGAGTATGAAAATTGAGAGGGCTTCTTCCTTCTCTTTTTGTTAAAAAGATAGATAAATCCCCAAGAAGAAAATAGCCATTTTTTCATTCTGTTTTTAAAAGGTTGAGTTTTTTCCCCCACTGGCTTCAGATACATTTTTCAGCTATGGTGGAAGATTTTCTCACATAGTTCTGGTTTTTTATTGCCTGACTATAAAAGACCTTGATACTCACTTTCAGCCATTCCTATAAAAGTTATTGGTATAGCAAAATCCCAGTATCTTCCCTGTAAAGTGCCAATCTCTCCTTGAAATCTGCCTTGTCCTCTAGTAGGTGGTAGTTTTTTTCTGCCCGAGTGCACTGCAGAGAGTTCATTACTCTCTTTGCCTAATCTGCAGTAACCAGGCTGGAAAGATCCACCAATTCCAGGGTGTCTCAGAGCAATGTGTCTGCTTCTGGCACCTTGCTCCTCATTACCAAGCTCTGTTCTAGACTGGGAAGAAAAATGCTTGCACTTCAAAATACTCCCCAGCCCATTTGCAAACGCTACAACATTTATTATTTTCATCATGTTTAATAGCACAGCTCCTCATTTTCTTGCCCTTTTATTACTGTTACAGTAATGTGGGCTATGACTTCATATGACTTTTCTAAGTAGGCAATATCACCTCTAGTTAGCATTTAGATGGGAAAATGTCTGAGAGTGTAAAGGCTGTTCAGAATGTGACAGGTATCCATCTAAAACGAGACCGAGAGTATGCTGGAAAGTGATTTACAAGAAAATGTTTGCTCATCAAAAATGACTGTTTTCAAGAGAAAATAGCAGTTCCAATAATACCTTAGCAAAACAAACTGTTTAGATCAAAACAGGAGAAGCAATCCATGGTATGTGTTGTAACATGGTACCTAATGTCCTCACCATGTAAGTGCATGAATTCATTACTCAGATCTTCCTACATCTGGTCTTCCATGCAGTGGGAGACTGGTCAGACTCTTTCACTGTATATTAAATTCTGTGGTGTAGAAATTTGACCCTTGCAAACTCTAATCCATTTGCCTAAAGGTCAATTTCCTTTCTGCATATACAAGCTCTCAATTGGTCTTATAAAATTAAGGCAATTTCAGCAGGAAGGATGTGGTGAGCTGCCCTAGGATGACAGCTATGAACAGGAAGAGGATGGAGAAGATTCAGGCTATGTCCTTAACTCTGAATTAGGCAGGGAAAGGATTTGACTTTGCAACAGTGGCCTTAACCACTGTAGTATAAAAATGCAGCATGACTTTTTCTCAATCTTTCCTGCCAGAACTGTGCTTTGTTGTGAGAACTATGAAGCGTCATTTGTGTGGAGTAAAAAAAAAAAAAATCTTCTTACAAACTGTAATCTAAGGACAGATTTCTATACTGATATAGCTCTTTCAGTTATGGGTATGTGTGAACCAGTATGTCTTTCCAGTATGACTGCTAATTTTTGTGAAGGTGTCTTACACAATTTTGAATTCGTCCTTCTAACAGAAATTGCCAGATGTATATAGAATAGCATTTGTACAAGCTGAATTTATTATCCTAATTTTATTGCTACAACTTTGTGTTTGGTCAGACCAAAGCTGGTTCAGTTTAGCTTTCTGAAACTCTAAACTGAAGCCCCTGATACAAAGTTTGTTTTAGTTTGCATGTTTTTGCCAAGTTCTGCTGAAGATTGCAGCCTTCATGACCCAAGCCATCAATTCTTCTGAAACTGACACTAAAACTCACTCAGATTTCACAAGATGAACTTCATCCGTCCCTCCCTCCCTCCCTTCTCTCATTTTTTCTTTCTTCCCTTTCTCTCATTTTGTGTCTTTCTTCTCTTTCTCTTTGTCTTCTCTTTCACTCTATCCCATATTCAAAATCCACTTCTGTGTGTTTATGTTAGAAGATAAGGGACCAACTTATACCAGTTTCCATGCCAAGTGTATAATTTACTAATAAAATTTCTTCAGTTTTCCTAGACTCTCTGACTTTTGTCATTCCTTTTCCACCATGGGCATCTATGATTCTTGGGTACTCCCTTCTGCTTTGGGGTGGGGCACCACACACTGCCATAAGTCTCTTGGCTAAGCAGAGCTAAAAGGAGTAAAAGAATGAGATGTTAGGCATTGAGGAGAGCAGGTGTTCCTAGAATTACGTACTGGGAGAAGAGTTATCGAGTAATAGATACAGAACTTTAAAAAATCAGTTTGCTTTCCTCTTGGCATTTCACTTTTTGCCATAAACTCTTGAGTAGTGTCATGGAGTTCTGCTAAGCAGATGGTGCTTTTTAACTCAGTGGTGTCTGCTTATTGCTCATGGATGAAGTGATTTTTCTATACAGTTAGTTAAAGTGTGACTTGAGGTTCTTTGGCAGTCCGAGTTGTTACTTAGAGAGTCTTAAAATGTAAGTCATGGTTACTTGTTGCTCATTTTAGTTTACACAAGCTGAGCAGTAGGTGTGCTTCTAAAAATACAAGAAAACACAAGTATCTAAGTGCACCTGTGGAGGTTTTGAACAAGCTTAGTCTTTGTTCAGGGGAAGGAGTTGGTGTTTTGTGCCAGCTGCAGGTTATACTAGGAAAACTTTTCAACAATAGGAGTAATGAAGAAAGAGATGGAGCTTGTAGAGGTCTTTAGGATTTGGTTGGACAAACATCGATCAGGAATACCTCAGGTATGGGAGGTGCAATGAGTGACTGACTGAAGTATCTCCATCAGAACTCACATCCAATTCTTAACCTAACAGGTTTTCTACTCAGTCCTTCAGGGTAGCACACACATGGATGGTGCTGGCCTGATTCTTACGGTTGTGGAATTTGCCCCTCTGGGCAGTGGTGGAGGAAATACATGTGTGTTTTTGATCCAGTGTTTTGTCTTCCCGGGGAACTCCTGGGATATGTATCTTACAGAGATACATACCTTTGCTTTGGTTTTGAGGTGTTTTTTGGGTTGGATTGGTTTTTTTTGGTTTCTGTTTCTCAGTTGGCTCCTTCCTTCTGCCACCCTCACATCTTTACTAGTTTTTCAAGCTACTTGAAGATTCCAGATCTGGTTCAGAAAAAGCAGATTTATCTTTCTTCTGGGTGGTTTGTCTTGGGAATCAAGTTTGAGAACTCATATGTGTTGGGCTGGAAATCTGGGATGCTGTTGACAGCCACTGAAATGGCAGAGCACTGGCTGGGATGCTGCCTTAGTTCCTTTTGCATCACTGGAAGGGTTCTGAGAGATTGCCCTAAAATGGTGCCAGTAAGCTGTATTATCTTTCAAAGGTGTTTTATTAGCTTGGGCTGTATGTGGAACTTCCTTTAAAACTTCCTAAACCAGAGCTTTCTAAGCAGCCATTGCACACCTCGTGGTACTTTTTAACACTTAGTGAATGAGATGAGCTATTAATAATTTGTACTCTACTTTTCTTACCATAAATAAGTGAAAGCTTTCCATCACATGCTAAATACTGTGAAACACTGCAATCAAAGGAGTAATGAGCATGTTAGCCTCAAACTTGGCTGACATTTATTTCAATTCTGCTGCTCTAATAGCACACTTTAAATTATCCCTCCATCTTTCAAGCCTACAGGTAGTTCATCTGACACACACATTTTCCTTAATTTTTAATGTGCTTTTTTATTTTTATTACTGTTGTCTAAACTGTTTGAATAGAATGTCATTCATTTGTATCATTACTGGAAATACTGTGTATCTGTCACACACTTCCCACACTAGCAGTGAAGTTTAAACACTTAAAGGATGGCTAAAGGAATAGTAACAACATATGGGTCTGCTGAAGCTCCTCATACACAACACAAATATAGTGTCCCTACATAAGATCACTGCAGGGAGGGATTTTCAGCCTGCCTCTTTTCTTTGGTTTCCCTCTGCCCAGTTCTTCAAAGGAGAAGGTGCTGGAGGTGTCCCAGTGTGATTAGTGAATGTGACCATATTGTGAGTGTGGGCGATACTCCATCTTACTCTCTGTACAAATAGATCATCTTTTCAAGACAGCCAGTGTTGTGGTGATTTTATTTCTTCAGAAAGCATAATTATGACAAATGTTTCCATCGCCTATTGCTGGTGCTTTGGGAAAGGAAGAAGTGATTGCAATTAGCTCCTGTGGACAGCAGGAGAATTTAAACAAAAACTATGTGTGCTTTGGTGTTAACTATTTCTTCGGCAGAAATCAGTACTCACTGTAGTCCGACTTTTCCAAGGGCACAGCATTTGGTCCAGGTGAGCACAGTATCTCAACACTGAGTGGTGGCACAAGAGAAGTCAAAGAAGTTTGAACCATGAAGCCTGCCTGTTCCATTAGTCTCTAGGCTCCAGTTTGTCTGTATGAAATTTTGACTTTCCAGTTTCTGTCAGTTCTGTCCTTGACGTTTCTGATGTGATCCCTCTCAGACAAAATCATTGGCTAACTTCTTCCAATCCTGTTGACTCACTTATGAGGTGTCTTCTTCCTTTTCAACAGAGATACTTCCAGCAGCAAAACACAACAATGTAGATCTCAAATCCTTTTGCAGGGGTTGTAGCAACAAGCCTGTCAATGAGCTCTTCCAGTTGTGAGACTTTCACTGGCACTAGAGGCTGGAGCAGGTCTCTCAGAACTATTTGTAGCATTTGAGTCAGGAAACCCTATTGATTCACTTGAATTAAGCTTGACTATGTAGTATATGTTATATGCATATATGCAGTGATAGCAGCACCTCACTGGTAATCTACTCTCTAAATATTCCCAGTAGCCCCAGCTAGTCTGTTTGTGTGGTGCAGTCTGATTTGGACCTCACAGGATGTGGTGTTAAGGCACAAGGCTGGTGAACACCATCATTACTCTTGGGTAGTAATCTAAAGTACTCTAGTACACAGCACTTGTAGCTATTGTGGAAGAAAAGGCTTTGAATGGACTTCACTTGAGACTTTTCCTGGTCTCTTGAAACCACTGTGACTTCTGTCCCAGCAGTGACTTGGTTCCTTAAGCATACAGATCAACAAAGAAACCTACAGCAAGAATCACCAGAGTTGTTAACCTCCATCATCCAGTTTATACATCTGAAGTCTGGCTTCCTTTTCAAAATTACTTACATTAGCCTGCTTTCTTGATAGTCATGGTATAGGGTGAGCAGCTTGTAATAATAATAGAAAATATTAACATAAGGCAATTCCCATTCACATTCTGGTTAGTACTTGGGGACTCAGCTCGTTCTCTCATAGAGATGACCTGCATCTATCCTAGCTGAAAGTTTTCTGTGTGCAGAAATTGTAACTCAATCTCTATTCCTAAGGTTGAAGATCTTTTTACCTCCCTTCAGATAGCTGAGGCACTTGACTGCTTTTGCCTATTACGGCTAGCTTTTGTTCTTGCCCTGTTGCAAGACTGATTAGCACTGCAAATTAGTGTGGTTTTCCAAAAGGAAAAATTACATGGGTAATTTTTCACTTGCCATGCTTAAAGCATCACTTAATTCGTTCAAGTTCTATGTTACACCAAAATACACAAGTAATTGAGGTTACAGTATGCATACACATCAGTTTAACTACACTTCAGTTATCAGTTTTACCAGGCACCTGGCCAGCATGTGGCTGTTCCAAGTGTCTGTAATGCCGTGTAACTCTTCACTGGGATCAGCTGCATGTAAAGATGAATGTGTTTGACTCTTCAGTAAATATTCCTCAGTACCAATGCCATGCATATGCATAGCCTCTTTTTCCCTTGAACTGCTGCAATAATCCTGACTTCTACAGATGATTTTTATGTACTTTGACCAGATCTCCTAAGTGCAGATTGCTGTTTTTCACTTTACACCTTTGTACTTCACGACTATACTCAATCAAGGATTTGCAACTAATTTCTAGATAAAAGGTATAAGATTTCCAAAGAGCAGGTCTATTTACATCTTCTTGTATCAGGTCATGAAGGAATGTTAGTAGCAAGGACTCAGTAAGGTGTAATTGCTATTATAATTGCTGTTAACACAAACTTTGAATGTCCAAATCTTGCCTCTTCTGAGTCACCCAGATGTACATTTTTACTTGTTAAAAAATGTAAAGAAGCTTGCAACACATTTATCATTGTTAGTTCTCTAAAAATGCCAATGCAATTCCACAGTGATTTGCATGGAAATACTCTGTAATAACACTGAACTCGTATTGTACAGGGCTGAACACTGGAGCCTTCCTACAGAGTGATAAATTAAAAGAAGCCTCATCCTTTTGTTGGGAAAGATCATTTCAGATTCTCCAAATCAGATGACTTCTCACTTTTTGTACTGTTCAGCTAATGTCTTACTGCCTCATGTAATGGTGTACAGGTCTGTTTTTAAGACCTGCTTGTAGACACAAGACAGACACAGCTTTAAAAACCTCAAAATAAAAAACAAGAAACTTTGTAGAATATATTTTCTCTTTTGAGAGTGAACTTTTTGGAGCAGGGTCATGGCTACTTTAATTGGAGGCTGTGGCTGAGGCCCCTCTATTAACAGAGAATAGCAGAAGAGGGATTGGTGAGTAAGGGGAGAATTCTCCTGGTAGCATCCAAGGCCAAAAAGCCTTATTTAGTCTTGACAGCTCTTCAGTGGCTGGCTCCACATAAAGACCAGGGTTCAGTTCTGTGACGGTGGGGAATGGTCCAAAGAGCTGACTAAAAATAAGAACTCCAACTGATTTCAGTCTATTCTAAGTAATAATGTCTTTTTAGGCTACTTACTTCAGTTATATTTGAAGCCACACACCATAAAATATGTGGGGAATCTAAGGGGAATGGCAAGTGGCCATGACTCTGTGAGCCAATCCCTTCCTGTGAATGTGTTTCTTTGGGAAAAAAAAAAAAAAAAAAGAAGAAGAAAAAAAGAAAAAAAATCTTTCTTGAGGATTTTTCCTTCCAAAAATACTGTCAAAATTCCTCACTGAGCTAAAAATTAGTCTTTGCGCTACAAGATGTTCCCCCACTCACTGCAGGAAGTACCCACATCCACAAGCATGCAGCAGCCAGAAAGGGAAGTAGCATCTTTGTTAATGCTTCCCTCTCTTTTGAGCTTGGTGCTAATAATGGAGAGAGCCAAGATGTGATAAGGTGCTTTATAGGAGGCAATGGATAATTATTACTGTCTGTTTTCTCCCTCAGTCATTCTCACTGGAGCACTGAGGGGTTTTGTTTCAGTTTTGGTCCTTGAGCAGTTCCTGATGCAGCATGACTGCATTCCCCTTCTACAGTCAGTAAACAGTGTGCTCTCACTCTGCTGTTTCATACTCTGGCAAGAAAAAATTTCAAGCTGGGTGATCTGCCAAGGTAACCTTATAAATTTCAGTGACTTTAAAAATTTCATCAACCTTAACCATATGTGCTGAATGCCCCCAACAGCTGCGGGTTAAGAAGGGCATTCAACATGTAATTACCTCAAAACTGACTTTTTCTTCTGCTTAGTGCCCATGAGTCTCTCCTTGCCGTGGCTGGCTGGCTCCCATTCAAGTGATGATCCAACATGCTGCATGCTGGTGATGCAGCAGCCTCTTCTGAGCCCACTGAAGCATGAGACAAGCTGCAGGGGTGAGGAATAGTGAAGGGCTGCCTTTCACTGTTTAATTATTTTTTACTTTTTTCTTTTCCCTAAAAATTCTGCAAAAATACATCCAGTTTTTGTTTGGGTTTTTGTTTTGCTTTGCTTAGTTTTTTAATGGCCACTTATTAGTCCCTCTCTGCAAACAAATAATTTTGCCTTCTAAGGCTTCTTGGACAATTGCAGCTTTACTCACAGTAGTAGCTGGGCAGACTTGGATCACACTTAGGAAAGGGAGGACTGAATTAGACCTCACTTATTTATAGTCTGGTGCTGAGTGTTGCTATTGATGTCAGGATATTCATTATCTGTATGGCTGGTAGCTTTTGAAAACAGAACTGGTAATTTGTAGAAAATGTGCTGGGAGCAGTAATTCTCTGGGATAGATTGGTTTTTCGTACTACAAATGTTGGCTGAGGTGATAGTGATCCCCCATGGAGTGGGGAATGGTGGCTGAATAAATCCATCAGCAAGTTTAGAACCGTGATAGTGCAAACAGAGTTACCCTAGGTTTGGTGTGTGGTATTGTTTGTAAAGCAGTAAGGAGATTATACTGTTCAACCTGAGGGTAAAGGAGCTCAAGTTCCTGTTTGCTGCAAGACATTTACACCCACTCATCAGAGGAGAAAGGCACTGTCTCTGTCACGTGGAGGTGCTTCCTTGTCGTGAAGCGTATTTTGCTGTGGCAGGCCACTTAACTGTGTTATACTGCAAGTAGTACAATTGGGAAAGAAGTTCTGTACTTATACCTGAAAATGTTGGTCCTCTTTTTAGGAGAATTATGCATCCAAGTTTCTGGGCTTGAGTAGGTGCAGTGATACTGAGGTTGGGATCCATTTGACCCTGAGATCAGCTTAGTTGGTCAGAGCATGGTGCTAATAATGCCAAGGCTGTGGGTTTGATCCCTGTATGGGCCCTTCATGTGAGAGCTGGACTTGAAGAGCCTTGTGGGTCCCTTCAACTCAGAATATTCTCTGAGTCTGTAATTGGAGATATCTGCTCTAGTTATTAGTCTGGGCTCTTATAGTCTATTGACATCAATACAGACTTTTAGGGCACAATTCATTGCATCAAAAATTGTGTTATTAGGCATACAAAACTCATCATAGGACTTGTAACCCTGAAGGCCAGTTTGTAACCACTTCTTTGGCTATTGGTAGGTGTGTCTATAGATGTCTTAAGTAAGCAAGATTACCCCATGGGGGCCTGATGATGGAAATGAAAACTAATTCCTGAAAATGGCTGACGCCTGAAAAGAAAACGGAAATTACTTAATTTTTGAACTCTTTGTAATGTCCTGTAGCCTGTGACCTTCATTAATACTTTGTAGGAATGCAGTGGCCCATGAGATAATTTTAGTGCAGTGCTGTGATTTTCTTTCTTTCTGATCTCTGATAAAGTTGGAAAGATCAGCATTCATATGAGGTACTGCCTGTTTCTAGTTAGGAGCTGGATTTTTTAATTCCTGGCAGGTCTGCTTCTAATAATGTCCATGGATCTGACTTTGCCATCACAATCACATATTGATTAAATTCAGCATTTGACTCAGTTTTTAAACTTCAGTAATTTATCACCATCTACAGATAGCCATTTTTCTAAATATTTTTCATATCAAACTTCTGTATAGTTAATATAAAGTTTTATCTAAAACAATAAAGGAAATTAATTCAATGTTTGCATTACCATTCAGGAAAGGCCTTTCTTCACAGCGAATATTTACTTACATGGCAAGTGAATATCACTATATTACTTCTCCACACTTTAATACCAGGAGCCATAATCTATTGCAAGCAGTGGTGCAGGCACTGTGGTACAGAATCAATTAGTTGTTTTTACATTACACATGCAGACTCCACATTTCCTGAAGTGACACCAAAAGACAAGCTTTAGTAAAAATCCTGTAATTAAAGTAGAAGCCTGGCCTAATGCGAAGTGCTAGCTGCTGTTTTATCAGCATAATGAAGAGGATGAGGAGACATTGCCTCCATAATCAAACTCCTGCACTGGCCAAAGTTCAGCACTATTTCAAACCAGCAGCAAAGCCTGTGAGTACTCAGGTGGTGGAATCAACAGTGCCAGTGTTGTAAATCAGCAAGGGCCCTGTATTTTCAGAGCCAGAGCAGTGCAGCAGGAGCGCAGGTCCAATCTCCTGTGATTTCTCATTTTGGTGCTCAAAGGCTGATTTTAATAAAAAAGCATGCATCCTAAAAATTGTAGTGCCAAATTATAATTTATTTATCAGTGGTTCCTCTAAATCTTGATGGGGTTTTTTTTCCTGGGCTTTAGTACTTAAAAAAGAGAAGAGCATTCTCTTTCTTATGCATCTCATTGTAAAGGGTGCACTTTGAAGGTGAGGAGGTAGAATGAAAATTGTGATTTTTGTTTGTTTGTTTGTGTATTCCATTGTCAGTTTATTTCAGTGATGGCAGGATTAGAAATCTGAGAACCTGGCTTCTGGTCTGGCTTACACTCAGATGGGCAAAATGCATATTTTTGTATCATTATTGTATTTTCTGGTAGTATAACTAGTAAAAATGCTTAATGAATAAAAACATGTAACACAAGCTCTTTAGACCCTTTGACATCTCCTGGGTTTGTTCCCTTGTTTCTTAATTGAGGTGATGACACCAACCCTTCAGGTGAGAATTTTTTTTTCTCATTTTTGTTAAAAGGTTTGAGAGGACAGAAATTAAGCTGGTACCCTACTCTGCTAAATACACATTCCCTTTCCTATCAGTCTTGCTGGGCTGAACACATTTTTGAAGAAGTCTCTTTGCTCTTTTGCAGTTACAGATTGTACCTAGACAAGACCCTTGTCCATGATCAGTAGGAACTGTTCTTGCCGATGCAGAAATGGTCATTCAGGACATCTTTTGATTGTAGGTGAGATACGCCGGGTTTTAGGTAATTTAAGATAATGCATAGTGAAAGACTCTCAGATAATGCATATAGTGAAAGTCACGTAGGCCTATGAGCCAGCTGGATACAAGTATTCAGAAGACTGGAGAGTCTCACATTTCTTTTAGGAGCCTCTTTAAAACTGGCAGCTTCACAAAAATAATTTGAAATTTTTACGCTGGAATTTTTGAATAGAATTCTATTAGGGAATGTTCAATGAGCACCCTATTCAAGCAGTAGCTTTGAAGGAGGTGGTGAGATTCCCAGAGAAACGTGTTTCTGGGTTTGCCTCAGACTGGGAGGGTGGTTAAGAAAGGAACTGTTTTGGTGAGCTGTCCCTTATCCACTGATCAGTTCCTGGTGGTTTAAGAGGGACACTTGGAACTGACTCTTTTGTTACACTCAGAAAATTTGAAAGAAATCAGTTTTGACAACAAGGCAAGCAATGTTTTGATATTTTAGCCAAGCTGAAGAAGGTCATGTAAATGAATACACTTAAATATTCAATTTTATACATGCAGGAAATATTGCTGTGGTCATAAATACCTCAAAAATATGTAAAGTGTTTCTAAATGCAACACCTTGAAAACTTACTCAAACCTGGTAGAAGATACATTATGATTTGCTTTTTGGAGATACAATGAGTCACCTGTGTCACAAGGGAAGTTAGAGTTTGCATTTCTATTTCTGAGTTATGGAGGTCATGTAAAAACTGTAGTGCAGTCATTTGATGCTGGAATGACAGAACATGTTGGCCTAATCCTTATTTTTCCATCATCTGCATTCTGCTTTGCAAAGTTTGGAGCTGTCAGGATCAGGCAGGTTTTTATTATAGCATATTAAACGACTTGCTATTTAAATATTTGGGTGGGAGGCACTACTTAGACAGACTTAGCTGATCTGTCTTTAAGACTGCCTGTGACAGATCAGGTAAGTGGTTTTTTTAACCCTGGCAAAATCACCTGCTACGGTTTATTTGATAAGCCTAAGCCAAAATAGAGGAAAGCATACTGCACTAAGATGAGCATAAAACAAAGAGAAACTTAGAGGGTTTTTTGGGAATCCATGAAAACAGTGGAGCTGACATTTTGCAGTGAGTAAAATAAAAATATTTTGTATGATTTGTGGAATGACAATACCTTCCCTTTGAAATACAAGGGATATCACTGCAGTCAGAAATAATTCATGAGATGGGTGCACTTTTTAAATGCAACACAGCCAGCAGTAGAAAATCAAGCAGTGAATGGATGTCTTTGAAATAAATCCACTTGGGCTGGCTCATCACAACTTTGTGAGCCTTGTGCAGTGTCTTGTAGGAGGGAAGAGATGTGGCTGGTGGTGAAATCTCCATTGCCAGTTTTATACCACTTTACTGTAAAAATCACCCAAGTAAACAGCAGACAGCAAAAATAAACAGCAATGGGTCAGCTAACAGTTTTCTTTCTCTCACATGAACTTTTCACTGAGCAAACCTCTCTAAGTGAGGAAAGGATGACTTTGGGGTGAATAGGGTGGTGAGACACTGGAGCAGGTTGCCCACAGAATTTGTGGATGTCCCATCCCTGGAACTGTTCAAGGTCGGGCTGGATGGGGGCTTTGAGCAACCTGGTCTAGTGGAAGGTGTCTCTGTCCATGGCAGGGAAGTTGGAACTAGATGATCTTCTAGGTCCCTTCCAACCCAAACCTTTCTATGATTCTATGATAAGAGAGCGGAGGAAAGAAGGGGGAAGAGCTTTTCTGGGCTCTGGAGAAAACAAAGTAAAAGGATCAGGATGGGTCAGCTGGAAAGCTGACTATGACTGCAGTGTAGTGGTGTATCTGGTTTGTATTGCTCGGCAATCTCTATGTATTACCTGGCAAAATGTGGAGACTATTCTCACTGAGGTTACAATGACAGTGTAATAAAACATGCACCTAAAGTAAGATGCCACCTTATTCTAATACAGAAAATCAGGTAATTATCCTGTTAAGAAACACACGTAAATTTATTGCATCATTTCCTGTGATGCAGTGGTAATTCAAGAGTGAAACCCTCCATACACCATTTACTGAAACACTTTTGAAAACACATGACAACACAGCACTGCTGCTCTGTCCTGCTCAGTCTTGTGGCGGATTGGGGGAGTGAGGCTGCACATGGATGTAACATTTACCATCACCCTGGTGAGCACTGTCATTATTCCTTAACCACTCCCAGCCTCTTCCAGGTGGAGAGAAGTGCCCGTTTGGAGACGTCAGTAAGAGTTTAGGCAGTGGGGCAGTTTGCATTACTGACACCACTGAGTAGCTTTCCAACTGTTGTAATGAGAGCTTAATTATCCATTAGTGAGGTGTGTGGCTGAATGGGGCTGGAATCAAAGAGCAGTATGTGATCCACCAAGAGCACGTGCTCTTTGTATTGGGAGTCCAGTAATGTCGCCTCCAAGTGAAAATGCTAAATGGAAGCCATATCCTGCCTCACTTTTAATGTGGAAAGAGAAGGAATAAGGAGCAATTTAGTCTTGGCTTCTTTAGACTCTCTATAGAGCATACTGAAGCTTTTTTTACTTTGGAAAGAGCTGAAGTGTTTAAAAAGTGAAGGTGTTGATGTATATGCGTATGTGAGTGCATGTGGATGTGGATGTGACAGCTGTAATGCTGGCATTCAAGAAGTAAAGTAAATTTCACTCAAGGAAAAACATTGCATGTGGGACCCACTGACCTGTTTGACCGAAGGATATTTTCCAGAAAGTCATACAGCCTTCATCTGAAATTTCAATAAATGGAGTAACTGGCACTTCCTCTGGTAGTTTGTTTCAAAGGTTAATCACCTTCTCTGCTAGAAGTAGAGGCATTAATTCTCATTTAAATTTATCTAGCTTCAACTTCTAGTCATTGGTTCTTGTTAAGTCATTCCCCATTAGGTTAAATAGGCCTTTAATATTGGCGTTTTCTCCCTGAAAATGTAGAGCTTTGCTGTAATCAAATCTCTTCTTGGTCTTATTTTGAAAACTAAACAATTTTAACTTCTGAAGTCCTTCACCATAACAACTTTTCCCAGCTCTCAGTGAAGTGTAACATAGGTTCTCCACTTTTGTTTAATTCTTGTAAAAGGAAAATGGCAGAATGCCATATGGTATTCTGATATTGTTGCCACCCGTGGAATAGTTAGAGGGAACATTATCTTTCTCCCAATTGTTGCTTCATTTATCCAACCCAATGCTATATTTAATATTTTTGCTGATTTGTCTGAGACAATTCTTCACTTAGTCCAACTTGCCGTTTTTCAGAAAACAGAGACATTCATTAATTGTTGAAGGAAACTTTCCTATCTTTTGTGGTGTCTAATAAACGAAGACACTACATTCCAAAGAAGAAAATAAAAACTTAATGTGGCAGTCCAGATATTATGGAAGGAATGGACACTTTTAATGGCAAAAAGAAATCTACTGTGTAACACGCTTTTGCTTTATTGCCAGTAGGAGACCTGATGGAATTTTTTTTGTGCTTCAGCCAATTTTAAAGTCCAGTGGGAAGCAGACATTGAGTTTGAGGTCAAGTTTTCAGAAATAAGGCTCTGATATAGTGATCTAAACTCCGAAACCACTCTGTGCAAAAGCATCAAGAAGCCGTTTATGAAATTACTTGGTAACATCTAAGGACACCTTTATAAAGGAGGTTTCTAAGCTTCTCTAATTATAGAACTGACCATACTGTACATCATATATGTGCAGTCTCTTCAACAAGCTGTCTTTCATGTCAGATTTTCTTGTCTTTCGCTTGTCAAATTGTAGCATTTGCGTTATTGATTGCTGGTTATGTTCTGTTCAGCTCTCAACAGCACTTCAGCAAAGTCTTTTCTAGGTTATGTGATTGTACCATAACTGTCTGCCTGTTTTTCTTCAGTGAATCTGCTGTAAAAAAAATTGATAGAGGTGAAAAGGTCTCAGATTATTACCTCTATGCATTTCATAAAGCAAAGTGACTGGATGGAGGAACTCTACTTGGAAGGTCTCTATTGTGGGCTCTCCTCAGTGAAATCAGAAGGAAGGTTTTTTGTGTTCTAACCATACGAAATGATGTGACTGGAGCTCAAGCCCTAGCCCAGGTACACAATTCCTGTTCCTTCCTGCTTGTTCATGCCACAAGCTCATACAAAACATCTTCTGCTGCATTTTTACTCCTTTCATACAGTCCATCTATAGGGTATCCTTTTCCAGGTTAAATTACATTTTTTCGTTTATTTCTAAGTAGCACTCCAATACTGAACAGACATTTAGAGGATGCAATGAAAGTACAATATACATGGTAATAGTATAAGAGGTACTTATACTCTTATACTATAAGTTTAATATGCAAAACCCCCTGTTTTCAGAAGAATATTGCTGTGTCAAATTAAGCACGTGGAAGTCAAGGATTACCAGAAGTAAAGCAGTTTCGTGTTGTTTTAATTTCCTTCTTTCATGTATGTGATATATAATCCAGATTCTGGAGTGGCAGGTGCCTGTTATATGTATTCACCCTGACACAAGCATATTTTGTAATTATACTGAGATAGTGCATAATAACAAAAAAATTGTTAGGAGGTAGATGAGCTGTTGCGTACAGAATTCTTCATTCCCCAGGTGTACTGTGCCATCTTAGCATTTGTAATTTAAATATTTAGAAGTGTACCGGGTCATGCCTAGGGAGAAGGTGGGATGAGGTGCCAAGATACAGCATTTAATGTGAACTATTTCACACAAATCCGATGTAGGAGACTCCTTTGCATCCATAGCGTGGAGCAGACCTTTGCAGTATGTGAGGCAGTGGGTAACTCTTGGCGAAAGAGCAGAGCAGCAGCCAGACTGAAGAACTGTGAGTTTCTCACCCAGCCCTCTCTCCTGCCAGCAGAGCATCGCTGAGAGGTCCCTAAATCTTAAATTCTGTGTGGGAGAGTGCTCCCAGGCTTTTCTTCACCTTTTCTGCCACTGCCCTTCCCTGTCCAAGGTAGCTAGTCCTGCATGGATCAGCATATGAAGTGTTTTATGGAAGTGGTGTGATATGGCCACATTTGCATGACACCTCAATGTGCATGTGCTCCTGGCACTAGGGTAGCAGCTAAGCTGGGTTTTGCTATTCCGAAGCATAATCATGTTCAGGCTGTTCCATAAAGTGGTTGTAAATTCTTACATATCAACTGGGTAATACAGAGAAGAGATTTTTTTTTCCTAAATGTTTCTATCACTGACTTTCCTGGAGAAAAAAAAAAAAAATAAAAATTCTGCATGTATTAGTCTTTGAAAACCTCAGCCCCAAATACTGAAATTTAATTAAATTGAGAGTACTGAAATTACCCTAGCATCGCTTTAGTGGAATATAGTACTGCCAGCTGTCAATATAGTAACATAAACTGGTACATATAATTTGGTATTTTGTTATGTAAAACCTGCTGAAAGGGTTCCTCTGAGTCCTTTGGGTTGCAGATTTGCTTAAGCTGAGTTCCTTCTCACAAATTTCAAGCTAATGAATCCCAGTTACAAGCATTATGTTATGATGTAAACCCTGTTTAATAATTGTTTTAAAAATTCAAGTGGTAATTTCCTGTACTGCTGAAGATTTCATATATTGCATTTTCAGTGATAAGGGAGCTCATTTGGCATTTTTTAGTCTTTATTGGGAAAGATAGTGCATCAAAACAAGACTAGAGTTCATGATGCAGTGCCCTTTTTGATATTCCAGATAAATAATTCCATTTTAATTTCACAGTAGGAAAACAACTGATTGAGATTTAATGTCATATACAAGGAGCTGCACAATATGTTGGTTATTTGTCAATCTGATGGAAGAGCAGAGGAGTTTACTTCCTTTGATTCCAGCCATGCTGTATTTTATGACTGACTTTTACTTGTTTTACTCATTCCAGATAAAATCTGTCATGATTATACATCAGAAAACATTTCATTATTCCATCCATGAGAAATAACTGTAGTCAGTGCAGAAGCAACAGATTGCTGCCTCTTGCAAGCTTTATGGAAGTGTGCTGTAATGAGACTGAGTACCCTGGATCGATAGTTCTCTTTCGTAATACAATCTGCTGTCAGATAACCTCCAACAGCTTTATAGATTTAATGAACTCCCTGGGTTGATGATAAAAATATAATGTAAGGAGGAAACTAAAACAACATCATGTATTAGATGTAGCCCTAGGCAACATTTTATGACCATCTTTCCTTCAGTTGTATGTTTTTAATTATAAAGTCAGTATGTATCAAGCACTGTCCTGAAAGTCTACATCAGTGAAATTCATCTTGCTCCTCTCAAGTCAAGGATAAGGAGACTTCATGTAGGGAACTAAATGAGAATTTTAAGCTCTGCATTCGCACCACTTTGGTGGTGGTATTTGAACCCGTGAGCTGGAGGAAAAGCCATTTCTCCTTGTGACCTCTTCCAGGCAATTAAACTCTTTTGGAGGGTAATACTCCAGTCCCCCTCTGCCCCATCCACAGTAGGATTTAATTCCTACTGGTTTTTTCAGGAACGGAGGAATTCACAGAAAGCAGCATGAATCTGTAGTTGTAGCACAATCAATAAAAATGAGTGTCAGAACTTCTGCTAAAAATACTGTTTAGGACTCAGAATTTAAGTCTTAGGAAATTATACCTATTGTATATCTACTATATATATACACATATATATAGTGTATCTACTATGAAGAAGCAAACCTCTTAGATAAGACACTGGGTAGCTGTAGGAGTAACCTCAAGTGTGCATAGGTTTGAGCACACTGACGCAGGAGTTAAGGATTTTTGCCTATGATAGAAAGATGGAAAGCTAGCTTAATATTTTGGAGAGGCATTAAAATTGTTTTCCTACCTAGAAAAAGGTCAATAAAAAATTGCCAGTTGTGTATAGTAACAATTTATATATTTTTCAGATTTTCAATCAAGTAGATAAGAAATCTCATGCAGGTTTCAGACTTTGTCTAAAAGTTGGGAAAAACAAATGTAAAAGCAGTGTGACCTCTAGTTAGATTGAAAAAGATACACTGTGGTTGTTCTTATTTCTTCTATTGTCTTTGCTCTCCAAATGAAAAAAAGTGGCATTGTGATGCTACTTACTAAATTGAGGATATCTAGACTTCCTCCCAGCAGTTTTGATGCAGTTCCTTAGTGGTTCTAAACTCTGTCATTCACATGCTGCTGCCATTCAGCCTTCCTTTGCTCTTTTGGGGTGGTGGGAGTTCCGCATCTATCCAGGTGCCAGCTATTTCTTCCCTGAACAGTCTATTTTTTGGCCTCTTTCAAGACAGAAGTGCCATCCACAATGAGTTATTAGAGGAGAAATGTTCATAACAGCACTGACACTGCTTAATATCCCATAGGTTTGATTGGTAATGTTAGTGGGAAGAAGGCAGAATTTATGTTAACAATTTAGTCCTGTTAGAATTACTGAAAAAGGGAAATATCTCTAAAGGAATAAAAGCAAGAAGTTATATTTATGATAGTACCAGGATTCCTGGGGAAATAGTGCATTAAGTAAACAGGAACCACATTGTGTGTTTTGTTATCATGTCTTTTATAGATCAGAAGCTTTTAAACCAAATAAGATCGCACTGTCCCATAAAAGTGAATTCTCTCCTTTTGGCTTTGATATATTTCCTATCAGGAAATAGAAGCAGAAGACTGGAGTGAATGTGTAAACTGAATTTAAAAAGAGGATGTTCACTTACATTATTTCTCTAAATGATCTGAGCTCCAGGAGTTGGCAGATGCTTTTATAGGAATCCTTTGAATGTTGGACAGAGACATTTTTATGCATGCTGTTAGACCTACTAACATTTTTCTTAAGGAATCTTACTGCTACTTGAGCCATTATTTTCAGTGCAATTCATTCTTGTTAAGTTCTAGAATTTACCATGTTAGTGACCTGCTGCCTCTTACAAGAATGAAACCTGTTCTAGTGTTGAAGTCTACTGAGAGTCCTCCATGCTGACTGCATTTGATGGGGCTTCACTGATTTTGAGAGTTGACAGGTATTTTGCTGAGACTTACTTAGAAGGGACACTGAGTTTTGTTGGAAACAGCTTGTTGTTTGTGAAACACCTCAGGGGAAGTAGGTATATATTGAGAGGGGAAGAAGGAAATTGTGAGCGGAATATAATGAGCTTTTAGCTGAATACAGTAAGCTGGACATAAGTAGTTAATATGTCTTTTGGGAAATTATATTTCTGTATTTTCATAGGAATATACAGATACTTCTTTCAATTGCAGCTGATTCCTCATAAGAGCTTTGCAGAAGGGCACAGTTATTTAGGCCTGTCTGAACAGGTACGTGGAACAACTCTTCCTAGCTTTATTGAGCTAACAGAAGACCCAAAGGCAAAAGACATGGTTCTTGGGATTACTCTTGCCCCAATCAAATCGTCTGTTGCTGTGATTGGAGAGAATCTGTTCCTGACCATTTATCAAATTAAGAGAGAGCTCCTGGAAGTGTATATATCTTTTTCTCAATGTTTAATCTTGTTCATCGCCTCCCTTTTAAAGTTGTAGTCTTTAGTAGCTTCTTAAAGTACATCAACAGCAGAATTTCTCATTGTAAGTGTCAGAAATATTTTTAACATATGGTATCACCTTTATTTGCACAAAGCAGGTGTTTTTGATCATGGCTATCCCTACAGAGTTCCTTCTGTGTGATCACATGCAGAATGAAGAATCTTTTTCAGTTCAGAGGTCCCAATAAGTTAGTTTTCTAGTTCATCTTCATCTCAGGGGGAATGAGCTTGTTTAAGGGGAAATTCAGTTATATGGTCCTGCAGTCTTATGTGATTCTAGTAGCAAACTTTTTCCTCTTCTAACTTTTCTACAGCAGTCTATTTTTATAATGCTTACCTTTGATCTTGATATGCTTTCACTCTTACAGTGCATTCTGAAGCAAAACTTGGCAACAGCTGTCACAAACTAATGAAGAACATCCCCGAATATCAAATGTAACATGAAGTTCTGTGAGTGTGGTGGCTTGTTCCCAAGAAATGTCTACTCTTTTGCTATGCAGCATGTAGCAAATACAGTATAGACAGCCATCTCCCAATATGTAGACTGCTCATCTGCAGCCTAAAAATAAGATATAATTTTATAGGTGACAAAAAGCAATAATACTTGGTTGAGGTATTAATGGATGAAAATATCAGCTCTGTGTACAAAAAGCCTGTGCTCTGCTGATATCAGCATTTTATCAGAGACAATCTGCATGTTTCTCTTTGATGATTTTCTCGTACACAGCCCTAAGGGTGTCTACAGAGAAGATTAAGACAAAAGAGGTTTTTAGTGGCAAAGCAAAAACACAATCTGCCCCAGCTTTACGGAGTGTTTTACAGAGGAGCACTTATACCCCAATGCCTATGTCCTAACAGTATACCTAAGCCGTGCAACTTAAAAGAGAATAATTTGGAATTTACAAAAATGCAAGAGAAAGACAAAAATTTGCAATAACAAAATGCAAAAAAAAAAAAAAATTCAGGCAGCAGGCTTGGCTATATTTCACTACACTGAACTGATTTGCTAATTGTATTTTATTAGCTGAATGTTGTTTTCTTAGCATGAAAGATTAACAAGAGCTCTTTTTTCCTTTGCCTGTTTAGAAGCAGGAGCCCTCCTAGAAGCCTCTCCAGGCAAAGCCATATTAAATAACAGTTTAGGATGGATTGGATAAAATTTGGAGATGATTGATGACAAGATTGCTACTGGTTGTCTATGGAATATCTCAAGTTTTCAGCTGTTCTGTTGGGAGTATCATGCATAACACCCCTGCCACACAGATCTCAACAAGGCTGCTCTAGAGAGCCACAGTGTTTAAATGTCCCTTTTAACAAGAACATTCATAGTGCACTGGAGATAGCTTTGCTTGAGCTGCGTCCTTACAGAAACATCTGTTAGTCAAGTTTTAGTTTTGTTTTTTCTTACTTCTCTTTTAAGTCAGAGTACATATGTGTGTATACCATGGCAAGAATCAAATCCTCTTGATTTTTGATAGATCTGTCCCACAATATGATATTCCTATGTAAGCATCAACTGGGAGCACAGAGTAGGGAGGAAAATGCAATATTCAACAGAAGTGCTAAATTTAAAAAGTACTAGAGGCTGTGCATACACTTGTCCTCCAACCACTTCATAACTTTTCTATTTAGGGCATTAAGTGTGTCTGTGGCTGACTTTGAAGTTGAGTGACTTTGTTCCAAGAAATAAAATAGTCTGTCTGGAGGTACCAGTGCCTATCTGGGTTTTACTGATCACTTTATACTCCAGGGGAGAGAGTTTTGTGGAAATTAGCTATTGCCTGCTGTAGTCCAGAAGAAGGGGATAGACACAGAAGCCCCAGCATGGGACAGACCAAACTCAGCAACAACAGTATAAAGATTTTATAGGAATTGATGAGGGCTTCAAGCCCTGCACTCTTCCCTGGAAATACATTTTCAGGCAACAGTACAGTATAACAGTATATATAT
>VWYP01003540.1:291450-438986 GCA_013400435.1 Pycnonotus jocosus
TATATATATATATAACAGTACTGCTCATCCAGAATATAGATTCAAAGGAAGTGTTCACTGCTATTGGATGTGGCTCCTCTCTGAAAAATCAGTGTACTTAATGCCGAACTGAAGGTACAAGAATCAGAAATTTTGTAAGCTTCCCACTTGGTTGAACTTTGAACATTTAGGAAATGACATTTTCATTAAATAATTACTTTAGCCAAGCATATTTTACAGCTCAAAATGTAAGGACTATCCTCTTTGTATACTTTAATGCCTTTCAGGACAATTATAGTTACTGTAGAAATCTCATTATAGTGATTAGCTTTTTATCAATGGGTCTCAAAGCACTATCTAAAGGAGCTGAGAATTATTATCCCTGTTTTATGTGTGATGAAAGAGTCAAAAGGTGATGAAAAGGCTGGCAAAGGACAACTGGAAGAGTGTAACAATGGCCAAAACAGGAACAGAGATGAGGACAAGCTTCATACATTATCCTAGAGGCTGTTCTTCCTCACTCCTTGCTTTCTAGTGATGTTTTCACTCAAAGATCAATATTCAAGTTATATAATTGTGTTTTGCACTGACCTAGAAAACTGCATAACGTGAGTTTATATTTAATGCAGCACTTATGCATGTATTGAAACCTGAGCAAGTGCCTCCCCTTCAAGGCCAGTGCTCCTTACCCAGAGATTCATGTGCTGAATCAGACATTTGCTACATTATGCTTCCTAATGCAGAAGTGATCTATTGGGCCCTTCCCTTTCCATGAGCATGACTATGCCAAAACCATTTTGGTTATGTATAATAAAATTATTCACAATTATTTATAATAGAAGCTATTTACAATTATTTGTCAGATTCATCTGGCAAAAGGAGTTTTCCTTTCACCTCACATGTGCTGTTCTGTATAAAACATGGTAGATAATTTTAATCCAAATGCATCTCACCACCGGCTAGGTACAGACTAACCCACCTATTACCCCCAGAGGGTCACTGAGAACATTAAACATGAATTGCCTTTTAGAGATGTCTTTTCTCTCTCTTGAATGCAGAGACAGCTTGTGGCGACCAGTGTCCAGCCCTGAGTGTCTCAGGAGCTCCAGACTAGGTAGAGAGAGAGAACATCCCTCCTTTTTATGTGTGCATAGTGAAATTTGTCAGTGAAAGAGTACGTCAGCAAGCCTTCAGCAGAGGCTACTGTAGCAGGTAGCGTTGCTGAAACCGGTGTTTCCACTGGAATGAATCATTCAAGACAACGCTGGTTTTATACAGTGCTCCACAGAGTGGGGAGAGCTGGCATGTTGTTTGAAAAGGTCACTTAAAACCTATAGGTGGTTGGCAATTATTAATATTTATTACTTGTCTAAGGAACTTTATGTGAAGATATTCCTTAGAGCTTGTGAGCTGACAGATAAAACTGATAAAGTTCCTGTTCTTATCTGTTAGAAACTTTTTTTTCCTTTTCTCTTCCTTCTTGGAATTTATTCTGTGCATCATGTTTTTTGCTGAACAATTTGGAAGTGAGAGGAAATTATATTACTATTATTATTATTTGGAGCTATACAATTATACTATTAAGGTTAATGATGCCAGCAATTAAAAGGCATCTAGTTATTTGGAAACTGTCAGTTGGGACAAATTGTTCTTTAATGTCTCTACACATGGATTACTTTGATGGGATTGTAGGAAATTGGTAGGTCAGTGCAATATTTCTTGTTGCTTTTTGCTGTCAGGAGCCTTTCTCTGCTGTCCTTGAGAAGTATTGTGGGAAAGTATAAACCACATTATACCATCCCTTATCTTTCTTATGGGTATTAGTTACAAATATTCTCATTAACTCTTTGTCAATGAATTATGGACCAGCTATTTATGGTACAGAATTATAAATTGTCTGTGAATGTTTGTGCTCATGGGTTTCTGGCTCTGAAATTGCCTCTTTTTAAACAAAACTGTTAGTTGTAAAACATGCCTGGATTTCTAGGGTATGAGTGGCTTTGTCACATAAGACCTCCAATAAAATTTTCCCTTTCTGGAAGATTTTGCAGTGCTTAATTTATCTTTTTTTTCCTCATGAAAAATCATTGCAAGCATCAGGCAAGTTGCTCACTTGTGCTTGCATGAAACCACAACTAAATGCAACCAAGAGAGAGGAATATCTATAAAGTCAAAATTATGCAACCACTAGTTTTGGTAAAGTCCATGTTATTTAAAACCTAGGTGGGAGCACTGGTATTTTTTGGCAGTTTTGACCCTTCATTAGACATCCCTCAGTGAGCATATGTAGTGATACCTGCAGTGGTTTTCCCTGCAATACAGTCAGGTTTATTTTGGGCAATTAGATGTGACAACATCAACATTTAGTGTATTGCTTGTATTCCCTGAACTCAACAAGGGGAACAGCTGGTTAATACTGATAATACATTGAAATGAACACATGTGGATGCACAAATACATACAGTTATCTGGGGGATAGTTGGCATGATTTTATGAAGCTACTCTCACGACAACTAAGAGTTAAAGGTTTTTTAAAAAAGGTTTCATTTGTTTCCAGTCTCAAAGTGATAAACCACAATGAAGGATCAATGTCCCAATCTAGGAAACACTTCTAGTTAAAAATGGTATTTGGATGCTTGAAGGTAAGAACAGCACAGGAAAAAGTACTTGGAACTGAACTGCAAAATGGAAGCCATAGCAGCAGTTGGGGGTAGGTGTTCCCCTCCCTTCTCTGTGCAACTTCCATTAGAAAAAAAAAATCACAGCAAAACCCAAAGCATATTTCAAAACTTTATTTTCAATACAGATGAAATACGGTGTTTACATGGGAATGCAGACAGTGGTCTTGGAATTAGAGCAGCACTAATGAGTGAGCTCCAGTGGGAGCCTATGCAAAGCACCTAATCACAAAGACCCATCTTAATTTACCTCCTTGTAGTAAATGGGGTACTTGCTAAAACAGCTCTAATTCTGTGTTCCTTTAAAAGTGGAAATATGTTTATTGATTCATCTTGCAAAGCAGACAAGCTGCGATGGGGTGTAACCAAGTACAGAAAAATTTGGAGAAGTTAATTTTTTTCATTATGCCCTGTTTCAACTTCCTGCCAAATTTCTTTTAAAGGAAAATAAAATCTCAATGAGGAGTCTTATGCTCAAAAGCAGTTTAAGTGGTGAATGAACGTTCTTTAGAGTTTTCATGTTCACCGCAAATACGGATTCGGTTTGCAAGCAGCTCTCTAAACTGGCTCAAGTCTGAATTTTACAAGACAGGAAAAATCCTCCCACTTTTAATAAGAAACTCTAAAAGTGATTCCTTTCCCAAAGGCTAGAAATGCCAACTATTTAGTTATTTTTTGTTTTCCTAAATAATTGCGTAATTTAACATAACTGTCTGATGAATATTGTTTATTTAGTCTTAATATTTAATTGCTCATGTGAAACAATTATCCAGGTTTTTGCAACAACTTTGAAATCTGTTTAGGAAAATAAATACAGTAATTAGAAATTAAAAGTCCTGTTGCTCAGTATAATAACTACATTAGTTTTAAGCAATAAAGTGAAGCTAAGCTTTGTTCCTTAATTACTATTATTATTATTTTTTCTAATGTGTATGTGCCCCATGCCTATTCCCTGCCTGAGGCATCACATTTACAAAAGCTGGTCCTGAGACTGTCTCCAGCTAGTTTTGCACGTACACCATGGTGCTCAGTTCATAAAGAACCAGGTGACTGATTACCCTGCTAGAATGAAAGGGTAAATGAGAAAACATTTAACTAACCACAGGAAACCTAATTATAATCAACATCAAGCTATATTTTCTCCTAATTTCTGAAGTATTTCTGGTGTGGGAAATATTTTTGCATCACTAGCTGTAATTGTTTCTTAAGTATATATAAACCTTTTCACAGTTGCCAGTTTTAGTGTCAGATGGGACAATCATCTCAGGCAAAGCCTGAGTTGCAATGCTACTAATTCTGGATGCTCCAGGGGTGTAGCCTCTCAGCTCAGTCCTTACTAGGACTTTCCTCAAGTGCCATTCCGAATTCATATGCCTCTGTTTTGGATTTCCCAGCACAGGGGGTTCAAATCTGAACTTTATAGCTGGGCAGAACTATGTTTTAGGTCCAGGATAAACAGTCGTATAATGTCATAACTGTGACCTCTACCAAATGAATATCTGTCAAGAACCTAATGAAATCTCATCCATATAGCTACAGTGATGTTTTTAATGAGGCAGAACTAAACTCCAGCTAGGTAGGAAAGCAAAGGGCTTCCTATGCGTGCTCCACATGGTGCTAAAGAGCAGTAAATTGGATGTGGTGAATTTAGGAACAAGTGTGTGTCATAGGTGAGGGAAGTTTCTCAGAGTTAGTGCTGGATGTTGACTGTGAGCAGCCTTTCCTGAATGGCTTCTGAGTTACTGCCCTCAAGACTGTGAAGGTAAACCCTGCATAACCATGCTGACCAAGCTCATTATAAGCCAGATGAGCACTGTCACTCTGACATTAATGCTTAAGATATCTTGACTTAGGATCTTGATCAACAAAAATAAAAGGGGTTTCTCGAGGATGTGTGAACTCGTGTTAGCCCCCTTGCCCCTGGCAAACAGTATAATCTGTTTTCTCTCAGCCAAAGCAAAACCATAATATTTGTTTTTTCAGGAAGTGAATAGTGAATTGCCTAGAAAGATCATTTCCTGTTGGGAGGGTTGAGGACCAACAGGCATCCTCTGATTCAGTGATGCCTCTGTGTGGAAAAGGAAACTGCCTGCTTTTCCAAAAAGCGAGGGAAGTATTGCCCTTCTCTGTGTTCCTCTGACCACAAAGAGACCTGTCCTGTTGTGGTCCAGGAGGTTGCAGAGTGCTCACCAGGAGCTACCCTAAGGGCAGTGGAACTGGCAGTTCAAGACACAGGCAGTTCCCATTTGTGCAGGAGTTAGGACACCAGCCAGCTTGATCAAGAAACTTGTGGGACTCTGGCATCCTCAAGATGCTGCTTCAGTACATCCTTGCATCAGGAAAAACCCTTGGTTTTCCATGCAGAGGATAAAGCCCATCCCAGGAGGGAAAGAATTCCTGTTGATGGAGAGAACACAAATTCACACGATGCTTTGCTTGTGCCTAAAGATAAATTATGCTTTGCATTTTTAGTCAGCTGTGTCTCTCTTTTTAATTGCTTTTTATTCAGATCTGAGATACTTTTCATTTATTCTGAATCCCCTTGGCAATGGCTTGCTAAAAATCTATGAAGAGCGTGTAAGAGTAGACTTTTTGATCTGATAAAAGACACGCAAAAAATGCTTGCCACGTGCACCATTTGTATCAGAGGCTGTTGAAGGGACTGAATGCATTTCAGTATCTTCATTGAACTTGATGTCACTTTTATATTTTCTCATTCTGTCTGTTAAGTTTCAGGGGAAGCCAGATTCCTCCACTAAGGGGAGTGTGTGGAGCAGTTGGCAGTAATAAGACTTGAGCCAGAGGATGACAAGTGAGCTGAAGAGGCCCAGCAGCAATGCTTGTAAGAATAGTGTGTCACGGAGATCATTTTAAGGCTGTTATTGATTGGGGAAAGATGAATGTGTCTTTTAATGGTATTCTTTGGTGTATCATTGATCTTCATACAGCCCTACCAAGCTGCCTTCGGGTGCTTCACTGAGAGCACCATATGTTCTAGCCTGTGGCTGTGCAGTGATAAATTAGACGGCACCAAGCTGCTACTGAGTGCTTCCCTCTCCCTTCAGGCTTTTCCCCAAAAACCTGCTTGCTGCACTGGCCCAGCAGCCAGTGCTGAACTTGAACACAGCTTCTCTTTGTTTTCTTACATCTCTGGTAGGGCTCATGAATGTGCTGTTGTGACAGAATGAAGCTTCTGAAATTTAGTTAGAGAGCAGTAAGAGAGTGGCTTGCCCCTTCTATAGAGTGAATTGCTCAAAAGCTATATTTTCTGTTTGTGTTTGTTCTCAAATAGCAGCGCGTGCTTCAAAACAAACATTGGGATTACAGCTGTATCGATCTGGATTGATCAGACTGACCCCCTCTGTTACAGCAAGAAGTCCCAGGCACAAAATTTTTCAAACAGGTTCTAAGCATCTATTTTAAATGTTATATGCTTATATAAAATCTGATTAAAAAACATTTTAAACTTTGTGAACCATAATTATTTTTGAATGGTGCTTTCCTTCTGTTTGGGAAGGTTTGTGTTTTGTATGGCATGAATCAATAAATATTGCAGAATGGCTCCATGAAGAACCCATACTGCAGAATTAAGAAAATGTTATCATTTGCACTTTTTCTTGTAAAGGCAGCTGGGTAACTCACATGATGAAATTTAATGCTTCTTTATATGCAGTAAAAATTCATGCCAGCCGTTCGATAACCAATATGTTTTGTATTGTTTCTTGCCATGACATAGAATGAGGCTGTTTCTGAAAATCTTTTAGCTGAGTGCTATGCATATGGAGAATACTAACTATGCATGTATTCTGACAGCACTTCTTTTTAAGAAAAATGTCATATTTTTTTCATCATTTTTGTTGTCTTCATTCTAATGCATTGAAAAGCTACCACAGATCACACAGATGCATTTATTTGTGCATAGTTTGCGTTAATGTAGCTTTGAGACATACTCTTTCATGAGAGAATGCATTTAGTATGAATGTTTAAATAGAACTTTTCTTACCCATGAAAGGTAATTAGGTGTGGAGCTCCCAGAAGTCTACTGTTGTGTAATAGTTAATGACTATGAAAATATCAGGAAGATTTAAAAAAGGTTAAACTGGTTTTGACAGTCTATATTGATACTCCCAAGTAACTTACTGCATTAATTATTTGGGGGTCTAGATGAAATTATGGAAGCACTCAAAAAATTGCACTCCTTTCCTTTTTTTAATTTAAAAATGTAATCATAGACCTTAAAAAAACCACACCATAATCTCTGAAAATTTTTTAAAATGTGATTAATTAAACATTTTTCTCATTATTGAGAAAAGCCACGATTATGCCATGGTTCAGGTGTGATTTAAGTTCTTTGTCTCATCTTCAGGTGAGGTGTAATCTCCATAATGACTTTTGGTAGCTCATGGCAAACCATGCCTTCCATGCAATAAGGAATAATAATAATTCTTCATGGGATCAAAGACAGTACAATTATGCTTAATATATATTAAAAAGTGTAACAGGATCTCCCCACAGTCAGTGCCAGTGTGGCTCAGGCTGGAGTGGCACCTCCTCACTGCTGGTTCCTCACTAGTTGGAGTTACCCTGCAGGATTACCCTAATGGTGGGTGACTGAGGCTCAGATTTGGCTCTGCCATGCCACTGTGCAGCTTTTCCAGAGGGAGGTAGTTTGCTGCTGCCTGAGGGCTTTCTCTAGTCATCACTTCAGCCAAAATACATGCAAAACCATAGATATTTTAGATCTTCCTTTAGATTTCTGCATTCCAGGGGACAGAGGTCTTTGGTGAAGGTAAACTCAGTTGTCTGGAAAAAAAAACAGAGATCCCTGTGGTATCTCCAGATTTAAAACAATGCTGGGAAGGCAGAGGGTGTCACTCTCAAAATACTTCCTGATTTAAATAAGGACTGCTGCAGCCAGGACTCTCTCTTCTGAACTTATCTTACTTTTTTCTTCCATAAGGACTTTTTTCCCAAGAGTTCCTTGACAATTCCAGTTGCAAATCTGCAGACTCTGGTAGATAAGCTTTGCTTGGTGACATATTTCTTAATCTTAATTGTACTGCATCTCTAAAGATGGGCAAGTTTGGCATATTTGCATTATCAGTCTAATCTAAAGCCTTCTGACATAACCAGACTGTCTCCCAAGTATTCAGAAGAAGAAATATTCTTTTTCTGATAATTCTGGAAATGTGATTAGTTCTTCTAATTATGACTTTTTTTCTGTGCTTCTTTCTGTAAATGACGTGTTGAGGGAAAGCTGTGCTAAATTTTTGCAGTTTGGCACATGTTTCATGACTATTCTTATCTCTTTTAAAATAAGTAAAAAGATAGATAAAATGCTCAATACTTCAGGCTTGGCTCTTAGATCCGGTTTGTCCTCTGTAATCGTGATCTTCCCCCTCGTAGGTGACAATTTAATCATCCTGATGGGCAGTGGTGAATATGTAATGCAAGGTGACTTGTCAGGTAATCCCATGTGCATTAGAAGGAAATGCAAATATTAAATGTCAGTTCAGAAAGCTGAATTATGCCACATACCCAGTGGGTTGCCAGGACAGGCTATATGCTTAAGTGGTTGGTTCCATCATATCCTTGACCTTTTTTATCTTGGTTTCACATGAGGGGAAGGCAGAGCTCCTTCACTAGAGGCCCTCGAGGCTGCACACACAGAGAGCACCAAGATGCTGGGTGGGCAGTAGAGAGTTGTCTGCCATTTTCCAGTGATACTCAGTGCCCTTGGCTTCTGAAGATCTTGAGGGATCCATGATCTGTCATTAACCCTACTGAATTCAGGAGTGGTGTCCCACATGCAGCTTCCAAATTCCACAAGAACTTTGAATTCTTGCAAGCAGTGCCTATTTTCTTTCAGCCCATACCAGAGTCTTACTTGAATTTGACTTTTGCTGGCTGTTCTTCCTGCAGCACCAGTGGAAGAAGCTGGTCTTTCAGGGTCCAGCAGGATGTTTTTTCTTTTGCTGTGGAAAGGAGAGCTTTCATCTCAGTGGAAGTATTCAAACCGAGATCTTAAAAAATATAATCCCTAGTCTCAGCAGGACTCCCTGTGCCTGCTTTCTGAAAAAGCCAGCTCAGAAACAAACAGAAGGCACAGGTTCTATGTTCAGCAATGCTTTGTGAATTTTATAGAAACGTGATAGTTTCTGAAATTATAATAATACTGTAAAGTGTTTTGGAGTAGAAAGCGGATGTTGGTTGATCACAGAGGCTGTCAGGACTAGTATCACTGACAGCTTTTTGGTTGAGCAGCAAGACAAGAAACCAGGGAAAATCTTTCCTCAACTTCTAAATAGTGCAGTGCTCCAACCAGGACTTAAGACATCACCTCACAGCTCTGCAGAGCTCTCAGAGCTCTTGCTCAGTGTCCATCATACTGTTTCTTTCAGTCACTGAAACACAAAGTGAATGTTTTCCCAATTCTCCTCCTGAAAGGGTTCTCTTCAGTCTGCTTGGCCAGTCTGGACATGGATGAACCCTGCACCTAGGAGGATATTTCTGTGCAGTGAGAGGTGGTGTTTTCTGGGGACAGTTGAGTCTGCATGTTTGTCTATTTGTGCTCACTTTCAATCCATAAAATGACAGGTAAAAAAGTCTGTATTGTTAAGCTACAAAACTAGTAACTGCAGGTTTATATGAGAGAAAATTATTGCCTGACAATGCATTTGTGATCTGAAGGGGTGCTGTGCTCAGTTCCTGAAGCAGTGGGAAATGGGATCCCATTGCTTTGCTTTGCAATGGTTCAGTTGCATGAAAACCTTTCCCATTCAAGTACTTCCAAATCAGACTATACCTCTTTCACCAGCAAGAGTCATATTTTCTTTCTTCTTTTTATTATTATTTTTCTTTGTTGACATCTGCCCAAGACTGACCGTCGCTTCTGTGACAGATGGAGTGGTGGTGGAAGCTGCATCCATTTCAGCATGCCCACAGCAGGTAATAGGGCAAGACGACTTTTTCTAACTCATCTGTGGTTATATTAGATACATTCACTGCTCATATGTGGGACTAAATTTTCCAAGGAGTGCTGGGTGCCTGCTCTCAGCCTGGCAATGCGCCCTTCACGTGCTGGGGCTGGACCCCTGCAGCACTGTGCAGAGCCCAGGGTGTGTCTGGCAAAGGCAAAGGGTTTATCTCCATCAAGAAGGGGAATTGATGGGACCACACCAAAACACTGTTAGATTTTACACACAGCAATGTCACCTGTCCTTGTCTGAGCGACTGCACAGCCTCTAAGCTTGTGTGAGTGACAGCAAAAGCTAAAGATTGAGGGTAGCCACCAACATCCTCCCTGGTCAGAGGCATTATCCACAAGGAGACCAAAATCTATTGAGGAGGTGACCCTGCAGATTTCTCTACATTGTCAGGCAGTAATTTTCTCTCATATAAGTCTGCAGTTACTGGAATTTGTAGCTTAGCAATACAGCCAGGTTTTACCTATCAGTTAACAGACTGAATGTGCACACAAAGTGGGCTTGAACTGGAAGAAACTTTTCAGTGTTGGAAGCGTGGAAGGAACAGGTTGACTGGTCTGTTTTCCTGCAGTCTGCAGTGAACAAAAAGCTTGGGGCAAGGAAAAGAAATAGCTAATGCCAGCTCTACTGTCTCAGCCAGTAAGGCAGTCTGTTAGCTAAGCTCTTAAGCTTTTCTTCTGGCATTATGTAAAAACATACTGCTGTGGCTGAGAATTATTAACATCCAGTTGTGTGGCCTCTGCATACCTGCAATGAAAGGGAACGAAATATAAGTAGATAAATCACTTGTCTTTGTGATTTTTTTCTTTAAAAAGTGCGAGCAGGTGTTCGTGCCAACATGTTCTAGTCTATGACCTTTAGTTTAAAGGATTTATTTTGCATTATTCCTTGCTTTACAGCTTTAAAGACATAGTAATGAGGTACTCTCTGTGCATCCTCCTACTCAGAGAAGCTATATTGAGAAGTACAGCTGCAGCCAGCGGGGTGTTAATCACCACTTACTGACAGGCAGGACTAGCACAGGCAATTGGAGAGTTTGCTAATTTTCAACAGGACATCTACTCTTGCCATCCTGTCTCCCATTAATAGGGTAACATTTGAAACACTCAAGCATGAGCTGTTTTACCATGGAGAATAGATTTATGTAAACAAACATTATTTTGGGGTGAAATTAGCCAAGGCATTAAATTGATAAGCACAGCTACAAACAGTTCCAATGACAAGAATGTGAGAGGAACATGGTGGTTTTCTGTGAGACACGGAGTGCCACCCACATCTGGGATGGTGGGCTTGGTGAACTGTGGATTGGCTAACAGTAATGTGAGATTTCCCTGCACTCCATCAAGCTGAGGGATTTACTGTCTTCCTGCCTCTTGCTGCTGGCCTTGACAGTAGGGAGTTTCAGTGTCTAGTGTCGTTTCAGACAACTGTCATTAGGACAGAGGTTATTCAAGATAATAATTAAATCCTTGTACCAGAGTCCCATCACAGTGTTATCTCCTATAAATTATGTCATCTTCTGGATCTTCACAATTTGCTCTTTGATAAATTTTAATTCTTATGAAAAAAAACGCTTCCATTAGGGATAACATTACAAGCACAAAGGATCATATTAATTTTGGATCTCTATTACCTTTTCCAGTATTACTCAAAATTTAGATTGTCTTGAGTAGCCAGGGGACCAGCATGATGGATCCCAGTGACTAATCGCAGTAGGATAAGAGGTTATTACATCCCAAAGAATTATGAGTCTCATAAAATATTATTAAAAGTTAATGTGTTTGATTTTTCTCTTAAAATTATTCAAACAATTTTACTATCACTGGGTAGCTGACAATTTGCAAGAGGGTAATCAGAAAATATTCCAAGGAAAATGTGAATGCATAGCTTTTAGATTGTTTCATTATGTGTTATTTTACATTTGTTATGACTTTTAAACTTAATTATCTCACAGGGTAGATAGTGATGCACTGGGTAATTTGCCAGACACCGAAATATTAAAATATAATGACTCATGGTGCAATATATGCATCCAGATATTTTCAGTGTTATTGCTTGCATTTTAAAATATTTAGATCCAGAGCATGAATTGACACTAGCTCTCTCTTTGTTTTAGTAGCTCTTTAAATGTAAGAAAAATCCCCATTTTAAAGAGAAACAAGAAAATGGCTAAAGAGCTTTGAACCTCTCATGATGGTGCTTTGGCTTCTTCTCATCTTCAGCAACTAGGTGATTAAATACATCAAACCACCTCCTATATCCAGTTCAATGAACATTTGTTTCTCAAAAAACACCCAGAAGTGTGAGGGAAATTGGACGAGTGATTTTTCCTTTTCTGATGTTTTTATTATTTGCACATGTACTAGGTGTTCTGTGTTTCAGAGACTGCTCCTAATCTTTTTATGATCGAGTCTTTTGATTTGCAAGAGAGAAGAGGAAGAAAAATAACCCTTCAACACAAAGCATTTAGCAAGCTTCTTTTCTTTTCATTCCTACATGGATGGCACAACACATCCATTCTTTGGACTTAAACACTGTGATGGTTTTGATGCACACAAGTGTCCAGGTAGGTCATAGCATGGGCATCAGTTTTAGCAGCACACACTGCACCAGCAAAGTTGTTATTG
Organism: Pycnonotus jocosus; assembly: GCA_013400435.1. Lineage (NCBI taxonomy): Eukaryota > Metazoa > Chordata > Aves > Passeriformes > Pycnonotidae > Pycnonotus > Pycnonotus jocosus. The sequence continues at coordinate 303,721 of VWYP01003540.1, forward strand.
AGTCTGAAGGTGTTGCATCCTCCCACAGAAAATTTCCTCCACTTGCTCCTGCTTTAATCCTTTTCTACAGAGCTAGTGTACATGCTGTGATTGAAGTAATTAATGTCAATCATTCAGTGGACACTGAGGATGGCATGCATAGCAGGACCTAAGGGGAATTAGAGCTGCACAGACCTTCAGCAGCAACAGATTTCTCTTTGCTGGCTGAGTTTTGGTACTTGGGAATAGGCAGGTAAAAATAGATCCAGAGGACAGATAAAAGACTACGTTTACAGCAGCTGAAGGATTTGACAGTTTAAAGCAATAGGTTTTTGCTTTGTGTAACAGCCCTGCCATATTTTGAGATGCTTATGGAGAAGGTATTGCTTTGGCTTGCCTCTCAGCCTGCCGGTTCTTGGCTCCCTTATACTTACAGTTTATAGTTTGATATGGAACTGAAACTAGGAAAAGAAAAAAAAAAAAGGAAAAAAAAAAAAAGAAGAGGTGTTTTAGAGAGAGGGAAGAACACAGTGAGTGAGGGTGGGATTTCCTCTGACATGGTAGTATCTGAACCAGAAGAAAGCTGACTCACTTTCTCTAACTAAACCCCAATGTACAGATTTGTCTGGGGCCCATTCCTGATGCAGCAGGCTGGCTCTCGTGGTGGCCAGCATAACAAAACTGCTGCATTGGCCTTGTGAGGAGGAGATGCTGCTCCAGATTGTGTTGGGTGTTTGCAGCATTTGAAGGCTGTGTGATCACTCCGGCATCAGCTTCACTGTGCTTCAAAACCTATTCTGTACCAAGCTCAGTACTGTTGGTTATGGGTCAGCCTCAGTGTTAGTGAGAGGATTCATAACTTGTGGTAGCACGGCAGCTTATCACAGGGGAGGGCTGTGCTCTGCTGAGATAAATTACAGTGCCAGCAGGCAGGAACTGATGCCAGTGATTAAACCATTGCATGGTCTCACTGCTATTCAGAAAAAGAGAAAAGATTTTTGCATGCAGAAACTTGACAAGGAATTATAGAAGGAAATAAATTAAAAAGCCACTTTAAAAAAAAAATTTCTTCTTTTTGGTTTCATTAAATTCCAGATCCTCCTTTGAGGTATTTCTGAGGTAGTGCATGCTCCGCTGAGCAGCAGAGTGTTGTTTGGCAGGTGTCACCAGGTGGCACTGCTTTCAAAATGTCATTGTGTGCTAGGAAAGGCAGAGATTGGCATCTCTTTCCTGCTGACATTTTAATACACCTTTCTGATGAGGCCATCGCTGTGTGAGAGGCCACAGAGTTTGCTTTCGGCCGATATCTTTGATTGAAGTTGCTCCCTGGGAACAGGGCATTGGCGTTCGGCTGAGTGTCTTGAAAGAAGGGATCGCCTGCGTGTTATTTATGACAATCTCCGCTCCAGGATGAGTGTCTAAATGTAAATTACTCAATTTGCGTTTAGAGTATATCCACTCTGATTTCTCCTCCACTGAGAAACTAGTCTGCAGGGTGCTGACATCTGCTAGCATTCAGAAAGGAAGCAGCACATGTTCCTAGAAGTTAAAAATGGAAGAGACATATTGCATTTTCTAACATTGTTTTTCCCTCTGCTACTGCCAGCGTTTATTCCCAGTGCTTAGATCTGGTTATACTTAATACAAATCCAAGTGGCTTAAGTTAGCGCAGTTGCCATAATTTCTCAGAGCAAACACTGCTGGCACCATCCAGGTATCTTTTCTTTCAGTTTAATTTACAAGGGTTATAAATTATTGTCATGTCTTTCCATACTGTTTAGCCATTTACTTTTCCCTAATTGATTTCTTTTTCTGCTTATATTCATGTGCCTTAAATTATGACGTTTTAAATTGCATCATTTTTAAGGGACCCCATTGTACAACCGCTGACATTAAGAAAGGTGATTCTTCCCCTCTGCTCAGCATTGGTGGGACCACATCTGTGGTGGGTTGGTGTATCCATCTCTGAGCACCCCAATATAAGACATGGGCATACTGGAGCAAGTTTAGTGTAGGATCACTAAGATAATTAAGTTTTGGAGCACGGGGGGTGTAAGAAAAGGCTGAGAGAGCTGAGACTGTTTGGCCTTGGATCAGTGAAGATTCAGGAGTGATTTTTCCAACACATACAATATCCAAAGGGAAGATGCAAAGAGGACAGAGCCAGGCTCTGCTCAGTGGTGCCCAGGAACAGGACCAGAGGCAGTGGGCACAACCTGAACCACAGGAGGTGTTTCCTGATCATCAGGAAGCACTTTTTCACTGTGAGAGTGACTAAGCACAGGCACAGACTGCACAGGCACCGGGAGGTTGTGGAGTCTCCATCTGCAGAGACACTCGCTCAAAACCCAACTGGACATCGTCCTGAGAAAACTGCAGTAACTGAATTTCATTGTCTTCAAAATTCAAGAAGCAAGAGCTAATGTAGCCCAGCTACATAGATTTATTCTTGCCCTATCAGAACTTTGCTGCCATACCCTCAAATTCTTTAGTATTTTTTCTTATCCCAAAGTGTTGTCATTAATTGAGACATTTAAACCCTTATGTCAGCAAAGTCATACCATACAATGGGATATTTCTGGGTGTGAAGTGACAAATTTCCCATTTTTTGCCAAAATATAAGTGTAAAAAGCACTTCTCATATTATTCCATATTTGTAGAATCATGGAATGGTTTGAGTTGTAAACTGTATAGTTTCAACCTTGCTGCTCTGAGTAGAGATACCCTGTACTAGGTCAGGTTGCTAAGGGCCCTATCCAGCCTGGATATTTTTAAGGCCTAAAATGTTTCCACTCCATAAAATACTTGTTTCAGAATATATTTTTCTGCATGCATTTCTATAATTTTCTTTTTTACTAAATTCTTTCAAGTATCTTTATACTGTTTTAATGAAGTTAACTAATATCTTCAAACTTACTGTCATTGCCATAATTAGTCCACTTACTATCTTCTCTCTTAAAGCATTTAATCATCATATATTATACTGGATAACAGTGCATCTAGTAACATTGATCATCGTAGCATCCATTATGAATTCCTCCTTGTAGTATTTCCAGACTTGATGTTAATTTCAATTTTTTCCCCTATTGTTTAATTACCAGTCTGTATAACCATGTCAACAGCTGAGAAATGTTTGCCTTTTTTTCATGATTTTATGGGACAATATTAGATTTTACAGCAGTTTGTGTCATTTATTGCAGTCTTGTAATACCTGAACTGTGGTGTCCGAAATCCGTGCAATTATCTACTGTGCAAGAAGCCAGTCACCTCCTACTGAGATCTTAGATGCCAATTTAAAGCCTGATTTCCATCCTGTTTATAAAACTCATGGTGTCTGAGCTTACAATTTATGGACACAATTGCTATCCCTCGTCAAGCCCTAAGCCCAGGCAACCCACTGCTCCATTTCTCAAGGGAACCTCTCAATGTTATTTGTTCTTATTGGAAGCAGAAGGAACTGAGTAACTCCACACCTACCAAGCACATGCCAAATGGCATCATAATGTCCTCTGCCAAGTGACAGCCATGAGCAGGTCTTGGCAAAAGCTCTGACACAAAAGTTTGAAAAATTAGTTGTGCCATCATTTATTTTGAATGATAAGGCAATAAACCAATGGCTCAGTGGAGTGCTGTGCAGCCACACTTACAAAGCTGGGGAACTCAGTACAACAGTGAACCACCACAAGTAGCGCTCAGAGAGATATCTTTTAGAAGTCAGCATTTTGTAAAAGAAATTATATAAGTTAGTAATTTTTCCAGTAATATAATGTATTTTACCTGGGGAAAATGCCTTTCCAGCTGGCCATCCAAGACTATGACTAGTTGCCGTGTTGTTCACCAATTGCCGTAAGGAAAGAAGCATCTACTAAGTGCAGGCATCATTCTGAGTGCTGGCTGTCGGTCACTGAGCTGCACTTGATCTGAGCTCACTGCCATCAAGAATTGTGATGGTGGCTGTGGCAGGGGGTTGCCAGCAAAAGTGAATATAACTCTGTAGAGCTCAACTGGAACACACTTTCAGAGACAAACTCATTCCATGTCTTGAAGACAGCTGTCTTAGGAGGGGATAAATCATCTCTGAAAGTACCTGCCCTTCTCTGCTTAGTGCAGATGAACTGCCTGAGACTCAGAATTTCACAATGACTGACAGCAGATTGAGTAAGTCTCACCCTAGAAGTCTTGTGGGAAGGAGTAGGTGTCAACAGAAGTCAAAAGGCTATATGTTAAATTGAGGATGCTCTGAATGTTTACACTAACCATTTTCATCCTATAATATAGATTAGAGATAGAGGAGGCTGATATTTCAGAGAGAAGAGATAAAGAATATCTATGTTTGAATGTATGGTACCTGTTTTCTATTCCCAGTGCAAGACTCCCCAGAGGAAGCTTTTTATCCACATAATTAAATTAAATTAAAATGTCAAAAGAGTAAGGAAGACTGGACACAGCAGTTCTCAAACCATGGAGATCTGCATTACTTCATAGTGCACTAGCAGAGTGCACTCATAAGATTCCAGAGCAAGGACATTTAAAGCAAAAACCGTTTACAGAGATCAGTTATTTACAAAGCACAGGGATGGTAATTCTGAGCTCACAACTGGGAAAAGTGAGAAGAACTTTGACCAACAGGGTCTGTAGATCTCAGAAGAGATCTCACAAAAATCTGTATTTCAATTTACTGGAGTTCAAGAAAGAAAGAGAATTTCAAGGGTTCAGTTGTATCCTACATACTTCAAAGACCAGAAGAACAATGTAATTCAAAGAATCTCCAAAAATTTGACTGCCTAAAAAAAATCTCCAGTCCTTGAAAAAGAAGAATTCAAATATAAGATATAATTTTGTTTATAATCATTGATACTGTATCCCACAGAGTCACATAATTTTGGACATTTTTCAGTATTTTCAAGGTCAAAATTACTAATTTTTATCTGAAAAATTAAACTGAAGAAGTCTATATTCTTGAAAGGACGCTGGCTTGCCCTCTCCTGGTTTACCTTTGATGAGTCAGGGACACAGTGCCTCTCACTGGGGTTACCCATCCTTTCACCTCTGCATTTCAGCCTGGCCTCTTGCAGGTGTTTGGACAAAAGTAGATCTCCTGTAACCTTTGTTTCTCTGCCCCTGTGAGACATAATGTCTCCTTCTTACAGATTTTTGAGGCCTGAAGCAGTCAGGTTTCAAGCTCAGATGAATGCAAAACATCTCCAGAATTGAAATATTACTTTGGCAATTATTTATTTGCTCATATTTACATCATTTACTTGCATTTTGAGTGAATAAACCTCTGTCAGAGAAAATAACGCCATGATTGCTTTAATTCCGAGCATGTATAGTCCGCCTATCATCCAGCTAATTTACTGTGCTAACAACTGTCTCACTACATAATGGATTAGATAATACCTTTTTTAATGTCCACAAATAATTGATGTCCTGGTTCAGCAAGGCAGTTAAAGGCTGTCCTTGTTCAGCAAAGTGCCCAGACACACCTTTAATTTTGTACAAGGTGGTAGTGGCGACAAGATGGCCAACTGGTCCCCATCTAATTGAGCTGTTATTTTTGTCTTCAGGTAACTTTGTCTATTAAGTTGTGCCCATTAGTGAATATAAAGTGCAAGGCTGAATATAAAATTAAGTTTTCTGTGTAGCCTAGAAGTGTGTTTTTAAAGGATAATAATGTTACTTGTTGGCTGACTGACAATACCTGTTATTTCATCCATATGTCCTCTGGATTAAAAAAAGGAAAACTTTGTATTATTTATGTGTGTACCAAATATTCCTTGTGTATTAGAGATTCTTTTCCTTATCAACTATTTGGAGACAGCTTTTGCTCTCAGGAATATATTTCTTCATGAGAAATAGGTGGACAAAACCAAATCATCTTTCTGTTAATTGTCCATTACATGTGTCTTAGTTATTCTGAGCATCTGCCACTAAGTGGTGCCTATGAAAACACATTAGTGCCTTATTAATGTCAGTCATTTCCTCATTAAGATTTGTACTGCCTGAAAGACACCATGAAGAATATGAGACAGCCATTTCCAAATAAAAAGCGAGAGAGTGTCATTGTTTAACCCCAGCTAGCAACCAGGCCCCATGCAGCTGCTCACTCACTCCCCCACCAGTGGGCTCAGGGAGAAAATCAGAAAGGTAGAAGTAAGAGAACCCATGGGTTGAGATAAAAAGGGGAAGAAGAAGCCATGCACACAAGCAAAATAAGGAAAAAATAATGGGCAGGCAGGTGTTCAGCCATCCCAGGAGAGCAGGGCCCCATCACAGGTAAGGGTGACCCGGGAAGGCAAAACACCATCACTCCAAACACCTCTTTCTTCCTCCTTCCCCCAGTTTACATACTGAGCATGTTGTCATATGGTCTGAAATATCCCTTTGGTCAGTTTGAGTCACCTGTCCTGGCTGTGTCTCCTCCCAGCCTCACATGCTCCCCCAGCTTCCTCACCAGTGTGGCANCTCAGGGAGAAAATCAGAAAGGTAGAAGTAAGAGAACCCATGGGTTGAGATAAAAAGGGGAAGAAGAAGCCATGCACACAAGCAAAATAAGGAAAAAATAATGGGCAGGCAGGTGTTCAGCCATCCCAGGAGAGCAAGGCCCCATCACAGGTAAGGGTGACCCGGGAAGACAAAACACCATCACTCCAAACGCCTCTTTCTTCCTCCTTCCCCCAGTTTACATACTGAGCATGTTGTCATATGGTCTGAAATATCCCTTTGGTCAGTTTGAGTCACCTGTCCTGGCTGTGTCTCCTCCCAGCCTCACATGCTCCCCCAGCTTCCTCACCAGTGTGGCAGTATGAAAACCAGAAAAGGCCTTGGCTCTGTGTGTGCCCTGCTCAGCAATAACAAAAACATCTCTATGTTATCAGCTGTGTGTTCAGCAAAAATCCAAAACACAGCCCCATACCAGCCACCATGCAGAAAATTAACTCTGCAGCTGAAACCAACACACTCCACCCATTAGTCATGCCATTTTCATCATACCCAGGTATCACACTATTCTACATAGCTTCATTACTCACCACCCCACCCCCAACTTTGATATAATGAGCAGGTATTGTTCCCTTAGTCCATGGATGATGCCTGCAAAATGTCCATAAAATATCCGCAGTTTGAATTATCTGTTGAATTGAATCTCTGTTGGAAGTGGAATGTTTAGTAGTAATGGTTTTGAAAACAACCACCATTTCATTGTCCTGGGTCATGCACACTTGAAACATACACAGAACAAGACTCTGAGATAGATAAAGTACTAAATCCTCAAGATTCTGATATTTTAAAGTATTTTTCCGGTTCAGAATTCCAGATGAAACAGAAAAGGGGTGGCCTGATTTACAAAGTTGTTGGTATTAATGAAGTCATCTGAGACCCCAAGACGTAAGGAGTGAGTACTGAGTCTGGGAATCTCCTACTCAAAACCTTGCTCAATTCTGTCATTGGAAGCCATAGCTGTGATTTTTAAGGTGTCTGAAGAGTCTCTGTGCATGTGCATTACTGTTGCCTGCTTTGGGATGTCTGAAAAGCCCCGTGGATCCCTCTTGGGGAGCACAAGTGGGAAACACCTTCCTTCAGGATCCTTGCAGCACACATGGTACCAGCAGATGTGAGTGCCACACCAAATAGCAGTCAGGCCTGCTTTTGGCAAAAGCTGGTCGTGGTGTGTAGGAACTGAGGGATGTTCCTTCATTATTTTCTAGAGCCTAAGAGACTCAAGCTTGCTTCTCCCATTGCTCATGAGATCATTGCAGCTGTGTACTTCCTATCTCTTCAAGGAAGGAATTTGTCCCCAGTCTTTGTCCCCATGTTTCCTTTTGACCCAAAAGAAATCAAGATTTGGTGTGCAAAAGTGCAAGGATATGACTGTAATAAGAGTTGTAGGAAATACTAATCAAAAAGAAATTTAGTACACCATAGTGCAAGGATGATTGTGATAGTAAAAGCAATGAGGAGATGCAATATTCTGTGCCTGAGCAGAGCCTGTGCAATCTGCTGTAAATAAAGCACTGAACTATGAGCTTTCAGATGATGATAAAAAGAAATATTGAACAGGCATCTCACTGAGCACTGCCTGTTCAGTGCACTGAACAAAGCAGGGGTTCTATGGAAAAAGTAATAATTTTTATTGCAAATAAGTAGGGTGTTATAGTGGCAAAATAAAAGCTGCACAAATAATATTCTTTCTGGCATTTTCCAACTCCCTGGACAGTATTTCACCTTGTAACAGAGGCTTTTATACATTACTTTTCTCATGGAATTTATACACTTTTGTAATTAAATATGCTGTACTCCTTGAATTTTATGTGTGATATTCAACATTTAAGGAATTTAATATTTTAGTTATGTCATTTACTTTCATTCAGGTAGTTCTAGCAGACTTACACAAAGAAATGTGTATTACATGGAAAGACTTGCAGAGATTTGGTAAGTTGAGACAGACACAGAAGTGCCCAGGGCAGCAAAACGAAGCAGATCATCCTGGTGTGTTTGAACATTCATAAATCCAGAGTAACTCCTGCATGGCTGTAACAATTTAGGTGCAAAGGCCACAATTTTTTTTTTTTTTTTTTTTTTTTTTTTTGCTTTGACCATACAGTTGAACTGGCTTTAGATATCCTAGTATGTGCTCAAAAGCAGGGTTGAACAATGATACAAATTGCTCCTCTGATGTAAAACCACTGTACCGATTCAAGCTGTCCAGAAGGAGTTAGAAAATTGGTTTTGTGCCATACCAGGCTGTTTTGTTCTGCATCTGCCTGTGTAGCCCAATATCACACATGAACACACATAGAACCAGGGGAGGCTGGTATGTACTTTAGCCAGATCATGCTGCCTGGGTTTGCCATGGGTCATACTTGTAGTGCCAGGGCACACAGCCACACACAGCCCTGGAATGGAGCACAGTGGAGCAGTCAGGAGGGGCTGAGCCATTTCCCAGCCTACCTGGAGGTCTCAGCTGCCGTTCTGTGCCGCGGCCTCGTGGGATGCTCCTGTCCTGTGTGCTGGACATCAGCGATCGGTTCCTGCTTTCGGTCTGTTTCCATGCTTCATTTCTCTTTCAGAGCTGACATGCTGCTTGATGTTGCCTCCCACCAACCCTTGGTAATAATATATTTTCTGATAGTCTCTTCTTAAATGAATGGAAAGTGTTCATTTTTAAAAGCGGTGAAGAACTGCCATTTGTAACACCCACATCCATTTTTAAGAAAACAGAAAACAGATTTCTTATTGAAGGTGAGAGAACATTTTCTATGGCAAGCATGACATCCAGATTCTTCCTTATGCATATGACTAAAACAGTACAGATTTCTTTTTTCTTTTTTTTTCTTTTTTTTTTTTTTGCTTTCACTTAACTCATCAACATGAGATATTTCTCTCATCAATGTCAGTGAAAAAAAAGTATCATTATGTGGGTGGCTTGAAGTAGCACAGGGTTGGCTAAGCTGAGTCACATCAAAGGTCCATCTAACCTAACACCTTGCCTCCAAAACTGGAGAGTCCAAAGAGGACAAAAACAAGGCAAGCATGTAATGATGATACCTCTAAATATACTCCCCTGGTTGAAAAATTCAAGGCTTGAGAATTTCTTGCTTATTGGAGATTTCTCTGTATTTAATAGCTGATGGTGAATTTATCTGCCATGTCAAGTGGCTTCTTCAACACCTTTTTAATATGATATTTTTAGTTCAGCAGTTTTTATAGAACATGATTGTCTTAAAGCCTTTTTAGGAAGCAGAGTTAAGTCCAGGCTAGGTTAAAATAACAAAGTCCAATTGCAATACTATAATATTATAATTGCCTTAGGATATCTGGCATTGAAAGTTACACCGATGCCACATGCCATATGCTGAATTATAGGGTTATGCCAATATATAACTCTAAGGTAAACCTGCAGAAGGGAGAAGACTGCATACCAAGGTTTTCAAAATAATTTTTGGCTCTCAATTTTATTAAGAAAGCTTGAACTAACAGTAATATACCTAATGCCCAGGGATCTAAACCGAGCCCTCAGAGAGTCTGTGTGCCTGGGATGCAAAAGTGAGGCGGTTCCAGTTTCAATGAGCTAAAATTAAAAAATCTCAATTAAAAAAAGTTAGCTTGTAGAGGAAGGGCACAGATGAGGGCAGCACTGTGAAAATGGCCTGTGGGGAAGCAGCCACATACCTAAACCAACACACCTGCAGGTGAGAGCTGTCCCCCATGCTCCAGCCTTCAGCCTGCCCTCCTGAGCCAGCTGCACAGCCCCTGTGCCCACCCCGACAAGCAGCATCACAGCTCTGTGGCTGACAAGGGCTTTGAGTGACACCATCCCGTTCCCACTCATACCTTCCCTGCAGCCAGCTCCCTGTATAGAGGAACTTGGTGCAGGAGTAAATGGGCTCAATTAAACCTTAACTTACTTAGGAGAAACCTGAATTTCTTCTGTATCAGCCCAACGGTCTGTGGTACATGGAAACGCTCTGTTTCCCCTGCAGCTCCACCAGGCATCAAATAATGCTACTGCTGTGTGAGGACACAAATAATGAGGGAAAACAAAGGGCAGAAACGGAGGAAAAAAGAAACAAAGTGTTGCCAAAGAAGTGTGGGTCTTCAATGATAAAACTCAGCTGTACTAATTATTATTCCTTGTAGTAAAAGCAGTGTAACTGGAAACAACATGAAAAAATGTGTGAAGTGAGGTATTTTTAGAGTCATGGTTTGCATGAGAATACTTAATGCTGGTGTATTTATTAAGGCTATGGAACAAAGTAAAGCGTCATGAATAAAGGTCTATCTGCATGCAAACTTCCTTTTCATCCCAGCAGAGTTGTTCTTTAGCCTGAACATATAGTGGCTTCTATCCCCAATGGGAGAACAGGGATACAAGTGCTAAACAGAACTTGGTGAGACTACTGGGATATATGGTTTTGTTGTATATTAAAAATGATACAGTTATAAACAAAAATTTTGCTTTAGGAAAAGTCCATTGAAAAGGAACATCTTCAAAGTAAAAAAAAGAAAAAAAAACAAAAACCAAAAACCAAAAAAACCCCAACTAAACCAGATCAGTTTGCAACCTTTTCTCATTTTTAGCTGATTTTTCTAGGAAGGTAGCTTATCTTCAGTTGCTCAACTCTGATGAGATTTCTTCTTTAAATTCACATGTGTTAATTGATGTTAAATTACATAATATTCAATACATGTATCACAAATTAGATTGACCCAGACTATGTAATCTCTGTTAGATAAAAGACAGGAATATTGAAGCCATTAAAACTGCACAAAAATATTCATGATATAATGTTTAACCTGAATTTTGCTTTCCTGTTTGCATTGCTTCTATACTTGTATTGACAGCAGTACTCCATATGAAACAGAAAGCAATTTACAGAGTCTTTAAAGAAATCCTAATGAATGTTTCATGTTCAAACCTTTGTGTTACTTAGGAAACACATCAGCAACTTTGCTCCTTGCTAATGCCGAAATAGCTTTCAACCCTGTCATCATCCCACTCTTTTTAAAGCAAGAAAGTTTGTGAACTGAAGAGCACTCTGGCTCTTCAAAGGGAAGGGAAGAAATCCAAAGATGAACATGCTTACTACCATTAGGTATTCCTAGAACTTAAGCTGAGTTTCAGATAGGCTTTGTCTGCTGCCTGAATTCACATTCAGCATCTGCACAGATGTTCATTAATTTCTGTGAGAAATACTTTTGGAAATGAAGTCCCACACACGATTCCCCTGGCCTTTAGTTCAGAAAGATGCTAGATCATGTTGAGTCTCAATGTCAAATATCTCTGTGGGGAAAGACTAGAAAGCCTGACCTATTTGCATATGTGAGCAGGTATGGCAACAGTCTGCTGCACTAATGTATGAGAAGAAGCTTATTTGACAATAATAAAATTGCAAAGATGATAACCCACCCTTCCAAAAAAAAAAAAAATCCTCCTTGTTTTTACAGACAAAAAGGAAGAAGGAAGAGAAGGAAGGGGAACATGAGTTCAGAGAATGTGGCTGGATTTTAATAAAGACTGGATGGCTTCATGGCCCCTGAAAACATTTATGTATGAATGAGTTGAGATAATAAGGCTAATCAAATGTCATGCTTCAAGTAGTCAGTTCATGGCCTGAAGGGACTGGGAAGTGCTTTTTTGCCACTGTACAGATGTGCTTCATTGATTAGGATTTGTCCATATCAGAGGAAAGTTACAGAGCCACAGGCGTCCATGATGGCTTGCTTGAGCCAGTATTCTTATGGACACCCGTCAGGTTCTTGAGTGTTTTATTTTATGTGAATGCACAAGTTTTGCCACAGCCTGAACTCTGTCATGGTTTGAACATGACTGTATCATAGTGTGCTATCACTGAGAAATCATGGAAACTTTGCTTAAAGTTTGTGATGCAGATCAAGGTGCAGAGATTCATTTGACTGAGTTAGCAGATTGGCTGGTTTGTGCTGTATCTGCAGAACTGAATTCATATAACCTCTACCTAGTTTTCCTGAAAGGTAAAGGATCCTTTATAGAAGTTGTTTAGAAGCCTATACATCTTTATTTCATCTTATTAGCTTCTTTCTCAGAGCATAACATCAACAACTGATGGTACAGTGCAGTCCACAGCCTGGCATGTGTGACTAAGCCTGATTAATTAAGATTTGAGGTCAGAAGAAGGAGACGGTCCCATTTGTTCTAGGTATTCCAAGGGTAAAGGTATGGTAAATAATAAAAACATCACAGAGCTACAGTTGAGTTGAGAAGATGAGGACTTATATTAAAGCAGATTGAACAAGGTATGACAAACAAGATTTGTTTTTCATATCTGCAGGGAGTTGAGAGGACAGTGCAAATAACTTTAATGCCATTTGTACCTTTAACTGTGGTGCCTACAGGATGAATTATTACAGGGCTGGAATCACTCATGGTCACTCACTTTGGGCTTTGCCTACAAATTACAATATAACAAAGAACCACGCTGCATCCTGGAGGCTGCCTCACTATGGCAGTGTGAGCTGGCTCTGTGTCTGTATTTTTGTGTGTGTGTAAAAGGTCTCACTTGGGCTGGCTATTGCAAATAGTGAACTTGGAAAAGCTTGATCAAAGTTCTTTGCATGCCAAGTATATAGTGGAAATTGTGCATAAAAAGTGATTCCCTTTCAAAAGACAGTTTTTGTTGTATGAAATTCTATCACAAGGTCACTTCTAGTTGGTAGAAAGCTTTTCTCCTAAGATATCATAGTATCTGCAGACAAAAGCTTTATGACATCAATTTTTGGAGAGCAAGTAAAGCTTTTGCGGAGATTTGGGGAAGATTAGAGCGCCCCCTTGTGGAGATTTTAATGTATGTATATGTGTGTATATATTTATATCTGTACGAAGATACCTTTTAGATCAATGGAGAAGGAGAATGGCAATTTTGCTTGTATTTGAGTTATATTATTAATAACAAACATTTCTGGGTTTGCTTAGAGTTATATATTCATACCGAGTATTTCTGGGCTTGCCCAGATTCTATAAAGTATTTTAATAAAACACAAAGTTCAGTGTAAAATGGAAAGTCAGCAGTCTGTCATGTAAGTATTCAATTGAAATACCTTGTCATCTTCTTCTTTATTGGCATACAGGAAAAATCATACAGTTGCATTACAAGAAGAGGAATTTTAGGGGAACAAAAAAATAGCATTTTTGTTTTACAGACGGGTAATTTCCCTGGGTTTTGTGAACTATTTCAATGTACAAGTAGGGAAACTTCTCTTATAATGTATTCATTAGTAGAATCACCTGAAATTCTTTTATATCTGTGTTATGTTGTTTACCTTGTAGGAAGCTTTAAAAACTCAGCATGTAGGACAAGAAAATTGTTGTGATGCCTGGATTTTGTGATGTTCATTTATAATTTATGGTCATTTTGCTTGACGTCAGAATTAGTAAAGATTTGAGGCAAAGCTTAGAGAGAATAAATTAGTGTACTTTCAAAAGGATTTCAATTACTGGGCCCTTTTTATTGTTAATTACTTTATTAATTGAGCAGAATTATTGTACTGATTCAAAATGCATTGCAGTGAAAAATCCCACAGAACTTTTATCTGAGAATCTCAGACTTGGAAAAAAGTGCCTGCAACTGAGCTCTTAGTTGGAAATCAGAGAAAGCTCAGCTAGGGAAGGAACCTTGTTATACTTGTGGCACAAACTGTGAAGCCAGTTACAAAGGAACACTGGTAATGCTGGTGCTGCAAGTGTTACCTAGCCAGAAAATAAAATGGGGTAGCAACAGCTCCTTCAAAAAACAAGAAGAGGATAAAAATAAACATTGTAGTTGAATTTAAAATAACTAATTTTTCTTTGTTTTAGACCTAACAAAATCTAACTGAAGAAACGTAAATGTCAGAAGATTTAAGAGTCTGGCTACATTTGATTTTTTTTTTCAGGGGCTCTTTGAGTTTTACCAACCAAGTGTAATCCTGCAGGCAGCCAGGACCCTTGTGATAACAGATCTCTCATAATGGTGCGTGAAAGTATGTAGGAATTTTTTTCCTTTAGAACCATTATGAGAGGCCTTACGTTGTTCAAGTTACTGAATAGGCAGGAGTTCTGTATCCCCACCTTTTTGCTTTGGAGCTGGAGGAGTGCTCAGCCACCCAGGCAGCAGCCTGCCCCACGAGACTCCTCCTGAAACAGGGACTTATTCTAACCCTTTTGGCAGCTGCTGAGAGACTACCACCTGATTGTGGGGAGGATTTTGTGGTTTGTCCTGTATGCATGAAGGATGTTTTATGAATCCTGTTATGCTAAGCTGTTACCCATGACTGTAGGTATCAGACTTCTTCAGGAGGGTCTCTTCCCAAACAGGTTTCTGTAACCCTTTAAGGCTATATTGGCAAAACAAGGTCAAGCTGCAGATCCCTTGTGCAGCACTGTCTTCTGGTTTGCTCTTCTCTTGTCCTCTGTCTGTCATAACCTTTCTTTTTCCTGGCCAGCTCTTGTTTTCTGCTGCCACTTCCTGCTGTGGGCCATCCCCTTAGTTCCTTTCCCCTGTAATTGTAACATCTTCCTGAGAAAGGCAAGTTCAGAATTTCATCCCTAGGCTGGGGCCAGAGGCAGCTCAGGGAGGAGATGGGTGGGACAGCAGTGCAAATGCACCTTTATTTCATGTTCCTTTCTGTGCAGTGGCATAGCAAAGGCAGAGGAAAAGAAACAAAAATTTTGAGTAAAGAGGTCACATGTACCTCAGATTTCCACAGTTCTTTTGAGAAGTAGCAATCACCTGTGCACAATAGTGATGAGATAGGATGGGGGTGATGTGAGCAATGGATCCCTCCTTTGCCAGTCCTGGCCACAAAAGATTTCTTATTCTCCCCAGCACATATGCCTTGCATATTTTTAAAGAATCCTGTAGGACATTACACATCTATTGCTTTTGAATAGTATTTCCTCCTGTGTGTGCTCACACCCTGTTTCTTAAGATGTACAAGGGTTGTTTTATGTGTGTGCTTGATAGAACAAGGCAAGTCTCATTGTTTGAATTATTATTGCAATTTGTATTTGTATTTCTTTCAGCAAGGTTCTTGCTACTTCACTCCTTTCAGCAATTTAAGGAATACTTAGAACAACTGAGCTTGATATAATTTAGGCAAAGAACAAAAATCACTGGAGGGAACTTTGTTGGATTTGTGTCTCATCAAGAAATGATTTACAATTTGTATCAAGCTTGTTTGTTTTTCCATCAGATTGCCTCATCTATACTTTTTTATTCCAGACCACTTCACCCTGAAACAAATTGTCATTTCCCCATCTTAGCCAACCTCTCTGTTCTCACATGCACCAAAGCTGGGGCAACCAGCCTCTGGGCTGTGACGTGTAAATATCCAGCATCCATCTCTGACAGCAGAATGGAAATTTACCTTCAATAAAGTATTTGATAGACCAGCATCTACAAAGTTATTATACAAGGCAAAAACGTGAGGCTGAGCATAAGAATTTTCTGGTGAACAAAAAGCTGGCAACAAAACAGGATGTGCTGAAAGAGAAACTTAAAGGAAAGTTATCCATGAATTTCCACAGGGCTAGTCTTAACTCTGACCCTATTTCGGGTTTCCATTAAAGATATTGGCACTAAAAATATTAGAATATAACTATATTCTTAAGTCTGTTAATGGAATTTGTTTACTGACCTTGAGGATTTCACAAAAGTAGAGGAAATGAAGTTTGGTAGTACAAAGTGCGTGGTTCACACATCTGGAGCCAGCAGAAACAGTGTCCTCTACCGACTGAGTGCTAACCAGCCAAAATGGGGAGCCTTCACAGAGTCACAGAATGGTCTGGGTTGCAAGGCACCTTAAAGACCATCAAATTCCAACCCCTCTGCCATGGGCAGGGACCATCTAAATCAGTGACATGGTGACTATGAGTTTCCAGAGTCATGTGGCCCCATAAAGAAACGAAAATGCAATGTGAGGGTGTATCAGAGAATTCATTGCCAGTGGAGGTAAGAAATGTTTATTGTGCAAGGCACTTCTAAAGCCTTGTGTGAAATTTGCTCAATTCTAACCATGTATAGTGAAATTTGAAGTCATGCAAATTCAAATGCCAGGAAAGGACTGCTATGATGATCAAAACCCAAACAAATCTCAGGAGCCTGTTACTTTTTAAGCCCCCTATCAAAAGCCAGCATGAAAAGCTGAGATGTTGGGAAACTCGGTGAAGGGATCTAAGCATGACCCAAGAATTTTGGGGTCTGCAGTTTGTTCTCTTATGACTTTTTTATCAGAGGACACAATAAAAAGTAGTTTAGCTTTGTAAATTGAAAGTTGAGAGGTGTGATTGCTCTCTGATCTTCAGCTTAAATGCTATTTCTCCTGCTCTGATGTTACATTTATAAATCTCCTTGATGTATTTGCAGTGTTAACTCAAGAACAACTGGATCTAAGTAGAAAAAGACCAGGTTTTGTCTGGGAATAAGACTTGTGTTCCTGACTGTAAGAAGCAACCTTCACAAGATGTTTTCAGTAGGAGCAATGGCATGAAAAGGATATTTCAAAAGGGGCTAAGATGCTTTAGGAAAGGGATAATTGAGTGCTGTTATCTATACTGGCAGGGTAGGTTGGGCACTGTGATGTCTCTGAGAGCTTTTTTTCCTAAATACAAATTTCTTCATGTCTGCTCATACTACTCTCTATTTTCTTCACTGCCAGCTTACCTACATGTTTAAATACAGAATAAAATGCCCAACTTTATGCTCTGTGTTTGAAAATTTGTGCCTAAGTCCTGAAGGCAACACACAGGAAAAACCTATATTAGCTCAGAGAGCTCACACATATTCATATGCTATTCATGTGCATTTTCTAAAATACTGGGATTAAAACCATGGGTAACTACATAATTTTAATAGCCTAGGAGCTGCTTAAGATCCAGACTTGATACCTGTGAACAGAATTAATTTCTTCAGGGACATGTAGCAGCTGAAGTGTCCTCTCCAATTTCTAGAGACTCTATATTGAATAATGTGTCATAGAAAGAAATACTCATGAAGTTGCTCAATAATTCAGGGTGTTCTGATTTGGAGTGTTATAGCCCTAGTTAAAAAGATATTTTAAAAACTCCACAATCTTCTAAGAGACTAAAAATCTTCTGTGCTGTTCCTAGAGTGGCCAAGAACAAGGGAGAATGGGGATAATTTAGTTGGTGAGTTGGTTCTTGTTTGATATGTGGTCTGATAGGACTGTACATTTGGTGACAGCAGACTTTCCACTGTTACTCAGAATCCCAGAGCTCCAGGAGTGGGAAGTGACTTCAGGAGAAGTCCAACCCTCTGCTCAGAGCAGGGCCACCACTGAGCATCGATGGGGTTGCTCAGAGCTCTGTCCAGTTGGATTTTCAAAATCTCTGAGGGTGGAGGATGCAGAGCTGCTACTGACAAAAATTTCCAATGCATAATTGTTTTCATAATGAAAATTGTTTTCCTTTTATTCTCACCTTTTTCAGTTTATGACTATTGTCTCTCAGTAGCTATCCCACCATGCACAAGAGTGAAAAGCCTTGCTTTATCTTTTCACTGGCCTCTTCTTAAGTGCTGATGGCTGCTGTTTGATCTCCACCTAATGTCCTAGACACATCTTTGAAATACGTCATTAAAATCCATATCCTCACTAATTTATATTCTCCTCTGTCAACAACAAAAAAAATCTCAGCACTCCCACTATCCTTTTGCAGCAGTACATCCCAAGATACATTTTCACTAATTTTGAAAGGCATGTGGCAATGTGATATGTCAAGAATGTGATTATTATTGTCATGATTATTCATTACTTTAAAAAAGTAAAAAATTGTTTGTCCTAGCTTTTAAAGCAGACAACATTTTAAAAAGGAAATTGTCATTTTGCATATTCTGAGGCCAGTTGTCTTCATTCCTGAAGTATTGAAGAAAAAGAAAAAAAATTAATCTCCACAATTGCGGTTTTTACCATTGTTTTCAGCACAGATGCAGTGCTGTATTTTGAAACCCATCTTTTTTCTGTATTATATGAATCTCTGAACCAGTGCTATGTTAAAGTAGCTTACCTAATATCTCATTCTTCTCATATCTTTGCATAGCTCTATGCTATTATTGAATTTGTTCTAGCTTCACATCAAGGAAAATTGGACTCTTTAGGTGGAAAAATTCCTAATGTTGTATGTGTAGCATTTGTGTTGCCAGAGTTCACTCCCTTTCTTCTACCCTTCTGGATCACCCTAAATCACTACTGTTAAAAGTTGTTTGATGTCAGAGAGTGAGTGATCTCTAAAGATACTCCTTGTCATCTGTCATTCTTTAATCAAGTGTAAGACACTAATCTTCTGAACAACTGTGCAAAAAAAAAAGTGCTATAAAGCTTTCCTGAGGTTTTTCTGATGGCATGGATACAGAATTTAATCTGATTTTTTAAAGGATATTTTTAAAGAAAAAAGAGCTTGCAATGTCTAAACAGAAAAATTGGGAATTTTGTGATGAAAGCAGTGAATTACTCTAAAAGAAACTGAAGTTGGTGACAGGGAGTATTCCTCCTAACATGCAAAGAAATAAAAGGTTTCACATTTCTTAAGTGCTTCCCAGTGCCCAATCCCCACATTTTTCTTGCCTATAGCATTCTGTGTCATCACAAATTACTTCCCAAGCAACGGCCTCTTCTTACAGACCCAGAAATACAATCCCAGCTGTCTGACTCCCAGCCCTCCCTCTGATATACTGATAGATGAGCAAGGACAACAAAATTATGATGGACTATTTTTCTAACTGCTGGATTAAAGATTTGTATGAAGCATTTGTATGTATGATTTGTACAGAACTTGCTTTAAAACTTTGTTTTACTTTGGGGAATGCTCAAACTCTATAAGCATGTTTAGAAAGAGATATTATACTATGACTGGTAGATGTATTATAGGTACAAAGAGTTGTAAAATGGAGGTTCTCTGTGTGTTTATTTCTCCCTCATTACAAAATGTTGTGTTAGGGGTTAGTTTTTGATGTTGGCCTGAACTTTGCATTCTGTGAATACATCCCTTCAGGCGAGGACCCTGTGGCTCCAAGTGCAGGGTCCACCTTGCAGATAGAGACACCTGTGCAACACAGACACCTCCAGGTCAGCAATAAAGCTCCCTCTCTGGCCAAGACACGGTGTGAGGCAAAGGGAGCCTCTAAAAGGATGCAGCTCAGGCCAGAGGTGGCTCCTGCCATGGCCAGACACACACCACTGCCTGTGCTGAGCAGCTCCCTGCTGCTTTCAGAGCTTGCCTCCATGCATAGCTCATGTGTAGACCACTGCAATTAGATGTCCTACCCTGAAAGCACTATCCAGTCCCTTCTCTGAGCAGGCATGTCATATAGATTTAGCTGCTCTGTATGCCACTGGGATAATGAAAAGGGTAAGTTTAACCAACAGAGACTTGTGGCTAAGTCGGAAATAGGAAAAAATGGCCAGCTTTTATTCCAGTTGGATTCAGAGCCGTGGGACAAAATCTCAAAGCAATAATGAGACACATCTAAAATTTAGTAGTTTTATACCTCAAAATTAAAGTTTTTCTATTTTATGGGGTTTTTAAAAATTTTTCTTTTATTTAACTCTGCTAAGTTCTCCTTTAATGTGGAGTAAGTGCCTATAGAATGTTTCAGCCACTGTTTTAAGTAAGGTGTTCATCATCCCAGATAAAATCTGCAAAAGTGGTGAGTGCCCAGATCCTCTGAGAAAACAGCCAAGTAAGTGCTTTTGCTACATGTTCAGCAGGTGATGTATGTGGTAAGAGTAGATAAACCTTCACTTTTTAATGGTGGTGGCTGTTCTTTCAGTAATAGTCTTGTAAAGAAACCCATGAAAACCTGAAAGGACAGCTAATAGTATTAAAGTCACAAACTTATGTAAAGGATGTCTTAGAAAACCATTCCATCACAGTGTCTAGCATCCTGTGACAGACACTAAGCTTAAGAAGCCTATGTGCTCCTGCTACATCATCTTTGCAAAAGTTTGTGGGACAGCTAGGGTTTATCTGTCTGGCTTGGTGGATAAGCTGTATAATTTTTCCTGCAGCCAGATGGACATGCATGTATTTCGTGCACTGTTTCATAGATTTTCGTTACAGTGCCATTGTTCTGGATAAGTATACAGGCTGTTTTTGTTATTTTGGGCAGTTTATCTGTAAATGAAGCACACCATGGATGCAGAGACACTCTGCACAGAAATACTGCCATCCTGGAGCTGATACATCTGCATTTCACTAGGGTGACTTTGACCAGTTCAGAACAGCCTGACAAAGTTTCTTTGCTTTCTGTCTTCCCCCATCATTCCTGTTGCATGTTCTTATTCCCTAACTACTGTAATTGTGCAGTATAATGTGCTGCATTATACTTATCTTTGTTTCATTTGTTTACTCTCCTCTTTTCACCATTACCCATTCTGAGGATTCTTTGCCCAAAGAGAGGTTACTGACTGTGGGCTGTTACTGCCTGTGAGAATCTGTGCTTCACAATAAAATTGGGAAGTATAAGGCTTTTGTTCACATAGTGCTGATCCCTCTTAAGCCTTCATCTTGCCACAACCTCCATTGGTAGCAGCAGTGTGCTGACAGGATGGCTTTTGGTGGGTATTTCAGACCTTTCCTCAGGAGCATGCTCACCTCCACAATTAAAGCTACTAATTTCTTATCTCCACTTGGGACATAAACTTGACCAGGGCTTTTACTTTCCTTTCTACTAGGAAGAACCAGAATGTGGGTGGTTTTATGGTGCACCTGGATTTCTCAGTCGCTTTGGTTTTTCTATCTTCTGTCTGCTAGCGTTTTCCGAAAATACTCTCTGGTGACTCTTTTTCTCCACCTCAGATACTCTTCTGTCGCTGCATCGGCTGCCATGAGCACACTGTTCTCCTTTTATGAAGATGCCATTCATCCTTCTTCCCCAGGAGCCCCTACAGGATGTTTCTGTTCTCAGTGTGCAGTGATCCTTCACGTATTTAGTAAATCTCCCTCAGCTGGGACATCTGTTCCACGGTGATAGAAGAGGCAAAATGCCCTGGTTTGGGATCACCTCTGCTTATAGCAGACTCTGCTCCTCTGAAATTAATTTCTAAACTATACTACTGAGGGATTAATGCAATACTACTGAAGGATTAATGTAAGATTAGAGTATTTATATTAAAATACCTTATAATGTGGGAAAAATACATGTTCTTAGGTTATAACTAGAAGCTCAATTTATCTGTTCTATTAATTAAAAGGTTTTCTTTGCCTAATGCTAATAAAGAGATTGGATTTCATGCAAGTAGGACTAGAGCCTTAGGAATCTCCAGCTACTTTATGATTCTATGCTAAACAGCAGTGTGCAGCTCGCACTTCACACTGGTGCTTGTTTGAGCCCTTGCATGGATCATCAGGCCCTTGCTATGACCATCACCTGTCCAAAAATTCAACTATCTCATAGTGACAACATCAATAATCCATTAGTTTCAGAACATCATGCTCAAAAGGAGATTGCTTAATCTGGGGAAGCTGCATAAAATTTCCTTTCAGGAGGAGCTAACAGTGTGACTAGTGGGTTGGTGTTTGAAATGAAATCTAGACTGTTCTTACATGTCCATGTGTTCATAGTGACAGTCATGAGACACATTGGCAAACACACAGCTATGCATTTACTATCATTATTCTGTCATTGACGAACACAGATTATGGCCTGATTTCAGTGTAAATTTTTACATACACACACATGCATGTGCTCATATAGATATTAATTACATAAATATATAGATATAACTTGTATGGGTTTTAATTAATTTGGAATATTTTCTATAAAATAGCTTCTCCCTGACATACCAGTGTATTCTTTTTGGCTAGCCTTTAAGCACTGAGGGTAGTAGTTTCAGTAATCAATGATATAATTCTATTAAAATGATGCCAAGAAGTCTGTGTTGAGTTTGCATTGACAAACAGGGTAACAGAAGTCATTATTTAATTCTTTGCTCAGTATTCCCACAGTGGGTAGCCATGGAGCTCAATGTAGCCGTGAGTGTGAGCATGGCTGATGCAAGAGGGTCATTCACCAACGAGAACAAGTGCACATCTGTATCCAGAGTGGCTCAAGCATATTCAGTATTTAGCTATCTTTGTGCTATTTTACTGAACAATGAAGAAAAGCCATATCCTGTTTCATATTTTTACGACCTGCTTCTTGTCTTTATTATGAGCTGACTCCTCAGCTATTCCCAGTGTGATTGGATGCTTGTATATGAGGCACTGAGGGCTCCAAATGCTTCTATAATTATTCCATAAATGTCAACATTTGCAAACAATTTGAAAATTATTTCCTAAGATAATTTTATAATTTATATAATTTTCCAACTGAAACAAATGTTCATGGTCTTTGTGTATTTACTTGTATCATTATTCTAGAGATGTGACATCCTTTTCCCTGAAAGAAAACTGCACAACTTCAGTGCAGCTCTCCCCCCAGTCCAGGGATAGCATGTAATAATGTCATCTGGACAGTGCCCAGGATTAGATGGAAAATATCTTAAGGTCTTCCAACCTCAGATTGATTAAAAGAGTGGCAGAGGGTCAAAGCCCAGAGGTTAATCAGAAAGTTGTAAGCTGTGAATGCAGCGTAAGGTATCAGCCCCTCAGAAACTAAAGGTGTGTCAAGCTGCTGTTAAGGATTGTCTGCCAGATGAAGAAGCCATTTAGTGGATAACACAAGAAGGCAACTCTCTGGAACCTGCAGAAACCAGCAGCAGATTTATCTGGGCAGTGAAGACAGCTGCAGAGGTCAGGTAGTCACAAGGAGGAGCAGCAGCAGGCTGGCAAAGGTTTCTGGACTGGTACACAGAAAGGAAGCTGCGGATGTTATACAAAGATGTGCTGTTCTCATTTCCATGCATTTGCTTTGTACTCCTGTTTATTGCACATCAAACACATTTACATATCCAGGGATGAAATGGAAATGATTGATGCAAAGGAGGTATTTTTGTTAATTGTTGTTGCTCTGAGTCATACCTGACTGGGACTGCTGGAGACGGGTGAGGAAAGACAGAACTATTATTAGAAGTATAAATAACTGTCAAAAGCAACTTTTAAATCTGTCTGTTACCACATATTAACATCCAAAATTACCTGAAGAGAGGAGGGACAGCAATACAAGGACTAAGCCAGTGCCCCATCTTTGTTGATGTAGATGTCTGCTACTGCCTCTGAGTCTTTGTCCATTTTTTAATCATCTCTGCTCACCTGGAGTTTCAACCATTTTTTGGTCAGAACCCTATCATGCCTGCTGGATGTTGCAACAATAGCTTCTTATGCTCAGAGTTGATGAGTGTTTGAGAGTTGGGCTGTTTTATCTGCACAGCACTGGTGAAATGCATCCCATTTTTTCCCTGTAAAATGGAAAGTAGTTCTTAATGTGCTCTCATACGTACAGTGTGGAGACGAGATGAGCATCCAATCTCAGAAGAGAAAGCTGTGCCTGAAATGCCCAAAGACTGCTTTTTCATAGTGGAACTATCCTGCAGAGCACGCAGGAGGGTTTCTGGTTCTTCCTGCTCTGCAGAAGAGGGAGTTTAGAAATACCTGTCTATGAAGGGTTGTGTGATTTTTGGGTCCCCTGTTGATGTGGGCTGTGAAAGTAACTGAAGGGGCCCAAAACAGCTGACATGCAGTTTGGCCATGTGTGAGCAGCAGTCAGAAGACCAAAGCTCCAAATGATTCTGGAAATATCATCCTTCAAAGTATCATCTGATGCTGACAGAAATCATGGTTTCCAGTGCAAGTGATAGTGTAAATACATCCATGACACTCCCTAGTTTAAATCCTTCCACCTGTAAATCTTTTCTGTGAAACAAGTCTTGAAACAGCTGTTTCCATTAGATAGTAGCTCAGGAAATTACCCTGCAGCAGAACATAGTCCATAGGTTGGTCTCATAACCTTATTCTGGAAAATACATTATAGGTCCTCTAGGTGGAAAATTCAGAATGAGTAAGAATGAAGCATTCCGACCTTTTTCCCTTTGCTTTGCCTGCTCTGGGAAATACATCTGCATGTTTAGCAGTACATGAGGAAATAAATATTTTTATGGTTAACCTAAGGTTCATGGAAATGGTGAATCTTTAGTAGCAGGAAGTGAATGATACCTGACAAAGCAAAGTAATTGTCTTGGAGGTTGTTACAAATTATGAGATTTTTCATTTTACTGCAGTTTGTTCTTGTATGAGATGGCACTCCCAAAATGCTGGTTTGTTTACAGGATAGCTTGCCTTCAGCAAGCTTGCTTCCTGCTTACTTCCTTCATCCTTCTCTGCTTCCTGCTTACTCTTCATCCTTCTCCAGGCTAAAGAAAAAGTACTGAGATCAGACTTTTCTTAAGAAATCTTAGGGCTCATGATTTATTAATGTCTAGTTTGCAGTAAGATGAGTCATGCAAACTCCTGAGCCTATTTTTGTACCAGATCATGTGTTAATTTTAGTCATGAATCTTCTTCTGGTTATTCAAGCTGAGAGAAATTGTAAGTATTTCAGGTTTTGCTTTGTGTTTATGATATCACCTTATAATTCAGGTGAGTTATTATTGAGTAAAACATCCCTCAGTAAAAAACCCTCAATCTGTGAAAGCCTCCTTGATGCATATTTAAGTGCAGTCCCTTTCAGATTGCCATAAATAAGACATACAAACTGAATTTAATAGCAAAAAGATGAACTGACAATATATAGTTCTGTAGTTATTTTCTCTATTTCAAATCAATATATCTTTATTTCTCTTTTGTATTCTTGACAGGTGAGGTTGAATAATAATAGTCTTTACACCAACAAATGCTTTTGTACTACACGATTATAACTAATTTCAATCAAGCACTTGTCTAAAATTAAGTCATATGAATGGATTTTAGATGTCTTATCTTCACTCCAACCCACTTAATAATAGGGTTTTTCTTAAGTAGGTGGCTCATGCCAGTCTTCCACGTGGTGGTTTTTTAGCACTTGCACCTTCCACATGTGCTTATGCTTTTCTTAGGTTGTGCCCAAGTGCTGTAGGGATTATCATCCTGTGCATCTTGTGAGACGTGCATCGTGTGGATGTATCAGTCCAGAAAAGAAGGGGCAGGATTATTTCAATCACTTTTCACACAGTTTCTGATATTGCTGGCAGTTAATACTTCAGTGTGGAGGGGAGCACACTTCAGTTAATTGATTTCTATATAAAGTAACTGTCACTGAACCCTTGATAGGTCAAAGTAATTCTGTTTCTCTGATAACTGCTTATTTTCTTTCATATCTTTCTCTCTCCCAATTTACCTTGTATTTTATTCACAGTATTTATGAAGATTTTACTGTCTCACGAGGAGTTATCTGAAGTGCCTACATTGCGCTGCAAAAAGTGAAGGGTGTGGTGCTAGTGTTGGCTAATAGTTTTATTGGAGAGTAAACAGGAAAATCTACTGAAATCTTAAAACTGTGTTTAATTGTATGTTTCAGGAATTTCTATTACATCACCATGCTGAGGGATCCAGTGTCACGGTACTTGAGTGAATGGAAACATGTCCAGAGGGGCGCAACGTGGAAAACCTCCCTCCATATGTGCGATGGAAGAAGCCCAACACCAGACGAGCTCCCTACCTGTTACGAAGGAGATGACTGGTCTGGAGTCAGCTTACAGGAATTCATGGATTGTAGCTACAACTTGGCCAGCAACCGCCAGGTGCGCATGCTGGCAGACCTCAGCCTGGTGGGGTGCTACAACCTGACTTTCATGAACGAAAGTGAGAGAAATATGATTCTCCTCCAAAGCGCCAAGAACAATCTGAAAAACATGGCCTTCTTCGGGCTGACGGAATTTCAGAGGAAAACACAGTATCTCTTTGAGAGGACATTCAACCTGAAATTCATTTCCCCCTTCACCCAGTTCAATGTCACGCGGGCCTCCAACGTGGACATCGGCGAGGATGTGCGGCAGCGGATAGAGGAGCTGAATTTCTTGGACATGCAGCTCTATGAATACGCCAAGGACCTGTTCCTGCAGCGCTTCCAGTACTCCAAGCAAGAGGAGCATCAGAAGAACCGGCTAAAGAGGCGAGAGGAGCGGCGACTGCTGCGGGAGCAGAGAGCGCACCAGTGGCCAAGGGAAGAGGGAGCAGAAGTAGCTTTTACTGAAGATTATAACAGTCAGGTTGCAAGGTGGTGATGCTCCTCCATCTTGCCTAGCCAATGAGAGGATCAGATTGTTTGTGCAATGTGGCTATCTGGGAATTAGCCAAGGGAGACTACTGCTTTAGTAAATGAGACTTCGTCTGACAACTCCCCCTCCTTGTCTCAGTTTTTCTTGTTTTCTGCCAGTGAGAATGTATTTTTTTCTCAATAGGTATTGATTAGTGTTATTAAATGGCAGTAGAATAAGATTCCTGTCAGAAAAGACTTCCTTCAAACATCTAAGCTATTAGGATGGGTTGAAGAGAGAGAGAGAGATTCTTTGTATGAACTGATGTACCCTGTACAATCTGAGCTACTAAAACTTGTGCAGACATGAATGATAAATTGGGGAAAAATACCTGGCTTGGTTCCTTTGTGACATGAGAGCTGGTTTATTTTGTACTGTTCATTGCAACTGTGGTGCATAACTTTCTAGTGAATGAAATGGAGAAAGAGCACACATTGCCCTTCAAACTTCTACATGCTGTGTTTTGATTAAGGGAGGGATTTGATGAGGTGATTGAAAAAAACACAGGAAGTGTTGGATTGGGGCACTTCTTGCTCTGTTCCAAAGGCCAGCAGTCAGAGATTCATTATATGTGAGGTGGTGGAGAGGTTGGCTTATTTCCCTACAAGTGCTGAGAGTGCCGAGCCCAGCTGGGTAGGAACCATCTCTCTAAATGTGTGTGGCAAAGGCAGGCTTTGAGAAATGAGGTCCACGTGGCAGCTGAGCACACATCACAGAGATTATCTGGCTGGGGGCAATGAAATCTGCCTTCACATTCACAAAAGGAGTCAAGCAAACTCCAGGGAAGAGGAAAGGGGGAGAAGGAAAAGCTTAAATATTAGTGCGATATTTTCCAGATTTGCTGTAAAAGCCTGGAGATACATTGTCTGTGAAGGCAGGCAGGTTTATTGTATTGTCTGTTAAAATACACTGATGCTGAGTGAATACAGTTCAAATTGGTTTTCTCTCGAACTACAGTAGTGGCTAGAAAAAAAAAAATCAGCTTTCATTTTTATGGGATACATAATGGATATGTGGAAAGTCTTGATACTTATTACTCTATATGAGGATTCTTTGTAAATTTATTGTTTTCATGATGAGAGATCTGTATCTGTTTTTCTTCCTTGTCGAGAAAAAGATTCAATGGGATCTTCCTCCACGTGTTCCATTCTTGTGGCTAAACTGCATCTGTTTATTCCAAGATTTTATGTTGTCCCATTTGTAATAGTGAAAGTTTAAAAAGAGGGTCCCGTGCTCCATAGATCTTCTGAGAGAGTTTTTTCCCTTCTTCTTCTGGCATAAATGTAAAGCATTAGGAGGAAATTTCTCTAAGTGCCTCAACGTGGCTGCTAAATCAAGATGCTGAAAGTATATTATTGCATGCATGAATGGCTTTTACCTTACAGATTTGCTAATTAGAAATACTAGAGTACCTGATGTGGATGCACATTTCTCGCCTGTTTTCAAAATTCAAGGTTTCTATCCAGCTGGCTGAAAAAAAAATGTGTTATGGAAAAAAGAGGCTTGATTTGAAATTTTGTCTCTTCATTTCCAAGTTGGATTTTTTTTTTGTGCATGTTAGATCTTCTTTTCTTCTGACAATGCTATTGCTACTTATCTATGCAGAATATCAAAAATACAATCTAATGATCCTGTTGAGAGTTAATGCATATGATAATACATTGAAAATGAAATATCATTACAGCATTAAGAAGTGAAGAGGGCTACCAGGATGATGCCTCATTATCAATGTAGTTCATTAACAATATGCTGCTTTACGTCTGATTGTCAGTGTTACTTTGGGATGAATAGTGGTGGGTTTTGGTCCTTAATGTCTCTTCCACTTGTGGTTCATGTACATCATCTCCCACCTCCGTATTCAGAAGGGAAAAGGCAGGTTGTTGTTCTCCTGTCTGAGCATGGGATGCCTGCCTTAGGGAAGAGTGAGGAGCTCTCTGGTCTCCTGGGTGTTGCTGCTTGGATTCTCATCACCTGGAAGAGGCGCTCAGACACCTCGCTCCCATATGGGCACCAACCTTCTGAGACTTAAATTGCAATCTTTATAATTGAGGACTGAAGCTCGCTCTGGGTGTCCGGGCTGCAGGACAGTGAGGCCATGAAGAGCTAGGGCTCACTGGCACTATTGCACCTTTAGCACGGTGTGGGTAATTCACAGTGATCTGACAGCTGCTGGCACCAGGGCTTTAGGCTGGGCTGTCCCTGGCCCTGTGGAGGGAAGGAGCTTTTTGGTCAGTGACACAGGGATGATGGGAACTGCATCTCCCCATTCCTGCACCTTTTGGCACCTGATGCTCAGTCTCCAGGATCTGTAGGTGCACTTCTTGTTTCCATGAGCACAGGGAGTTCAGGGTGCTGGGGAGACCCTGGAGGGCAGGGAAGAATCCACCCATGTGGAAGGAAAGGTGCGAGGCCAAGTTCATATTAAGGACCAAGGTAAGCAAGAAAGATAAATTCCAATTAGTCTTTTGTTCTGTAGGGCACCCTTTCCTCTTCCTCTTAAGTGCAAAAAAAAGTTGTCCCTTCCTCACATACCTCTTTGCTCAGCAGGCCACCTCTCCATGCTGCTCACAGCAATTGGGGCCCCATTTTTTGTTTAGAAAATGCAGTGTTTTCTTTTCAAGGGAGAGGAGACAGTGCTCAGAAATACTTCCCTGGAGCCTCTGACTGTAAGCATCAGTTTCAGCTAAGCACACCAACTGTTCTCCAGACTGTTCTTCCTGCCTGATACAAAACAAAGCCTAATGAGGAAAGTGAAGCCATTTTTAGGTGATTTACATTAGCTTGAATAGTTTGGTAACATCTTAATGCCATGCCTAACCTTTTTCATCAGTCATTTCCCAGGAGTCAAGATTAGAGTCCTGAAGAGCTGTTGATGAGCTGTGGCACCTGTGTTAATGGGATTTGCCTTAACACTTGGGATTTAGTTAAAGTTGAAGCTGGTTTGTCTGTAGCCTGTGTAACAGCCGTGGTTGTGCAGGAGTAGGTTTGTTGCTTTTGTTGTTTTGGGGGTTTTTGGGGAGGAGTGGGCAGTTAGCAGATAAGACCTTGCCCAGAGCCCTGGGATGAAGGACCTGGCACGTCCTTCCCTAATTCCAGCTGCAGATCCAGCAAACTCACTGCACCAACAATCCTGGTTTTCTTAGCAGAGTTTCCTTACACATGAAAAATAAAGCAGTTTGGCTTGCAGAAGTCAGCCTTTAGACTGACTTCTAAGACACAGGCCTGCAGCTTTTTTTCCTCTTGGGCACTGTGCCTGAAATAATGTAATACAAAAGCAAAATAAAGGTCCTCCTTCATATCTCTGTTATTCTAGGTTTTCATTGCTCTGACAGCATAAACTTCACTGTAATTACACTAGCCCATATAAGATCAGGGTGCAGCATATTTCTTTCTAAAGCTTCATGAGCAACAATGCTACAGGATTTTTGTCCATCTTCCTGGCATTATTTTGTTGCTTAAACAAGGCAGTTTGGCTTCTGCTACTGTGGTGCTGAAAGAAATCTCATTCTTTTGTAATGGAGATGTACTTGCTAATCTCTCCCATCACATTCCCAGCACTACCTTTTCCAGTTATAATTCACTATAGTCTTGGAGTGGACAAAGAAACATGCTGTGTCATTAGAACTTATTCCTGATAATTTGATGTCTAGTCCAAGCACTTGCCTTATGGCCTTATGGCCTTAAGCTTCCTCCATTAAGGAATGAAAATTTGTTCTCTCCCACTCATCAGTGCTGACAGTAAAAATCTTTTTTACCACCAAGAAAAAACCCATTGTTTCTGATGTTGGGTATTTTCCACTGCTGTTGTGTTAATAGTGAGTCTGTCATAGCCTTGCTAGGGATTCTATCCAATATGCAGCTGTTACTTGCTGTTCACTAAAAACAGAAATACAGTAAAAAAAGTGATGGAAATCAAATCCAGAGCAACACTTGGTAACTGTATCATACCCATTCAACCAAATGGCAGGTCACATCACCTTTGTGTGTGGAGATGTTTCAGATTTGGCTAAAATGACTAAGTCAGGAGCTTTCTTAAGTTGGTCTTCTTGTTAGCACATGCTTCCTTTTGCCCTAGTGGGATCTTGTTTCCCACCTCCACTCTTGTATCAGTTATGAGTACTACTGTTTTAAAACATATCTCACTTTTTCTTCCCTCTGTTGCTATTCCACTGATACATATGGAATTATTCTTTTTTTTTTTTTTGGTCATTCTGGGATGAGGATTATCTTGTTTCCAGTCTGGTGGGGAATACTATGTATGAGATGAACAATCACAATAAAGTCATTCAGCTGGAGTTGATGGCTGTATCCTCCCTATGTGTGACAGAAAAAAAAAATCACACTTGAAAAAGGGAAAAGGGTACCCAGTTTTCACTGTAATGCTTCTTTCAGTTTGTTTCCTGTAATACTTTATTTGTCTACATTTTGTGGAGGGAAATGGGTTCCATAGCCTGCAATGTCCTTGGATTTCTTCTTGGCCATATCACTAACTCTGTGATTTAAAATAAATGTTGGAAGAGAAGAAAAAAATAAAGAATTCCCATCAGTTGCCATATTTAAGATGAAAGAATAAATTATTAGGCTGTAAATGACTTTATTCTTTAGGATTTTTCCTTCTGTTTATGTGCAATAATGTTTGTGAATTCTGCTACTGAGAGATTGTATTGTGAGTAATCATATATACTTCCATTCCTATTTAAAAGATAGTTTGTAGACCTAGGGATTTTCATTGACGTAAAGCACAATTTAATTAATTATTTAATGTGTTTAACCATTGTGATGTCAAAAGGAATTGTTTTCATATATTTATTTGTTGGTGATTTTCTGTAAAATGATGCTCATTAAGAGATCTGTTAAAAATGAAGTTTTGTTGAATATTGTTGGGTCCATGAATTACTTATGAGAACAAATAAACACTGACTGTGTTTTTGAAACACTAAAGATTCTATCTTATCTACACAGCCATAAAAATGACTGAAAATGTTTCAAGTCATAGCAAAAATCTACTGTGTGTTTTTAACAAAATGTACATGGAGGAAAATCATATTACTGTAACTTATTATTTAATTATGTTAGGGCCCAATACCAAATCTTTCGCTTCCAGTTGGACTTCATTTCTGCTCCAACAGCACTGAGGAGACGTCCAAACTGTCAGGATAATCTGCTGAGCTCTGTGGGGAATAATGAGAAGTTGAAGTTTGTTGCTGCACTGTCAGCCTCATGCTGCTGGTTTGCTCTTGAAGTCTACGTATACAAAAGCTGTGAGGTAGCCCTGTGTGGTAGGGAGTGTTCTGACTCTCCAGAGTTTGTTGACAGTGATGAAAAGATTTTATGAGTAAGAAGCATGGGAAAGAAGTGAGAAGTGGTTATGGGTAAGAATCACGGGAAAGGCCAACAAGGCCGATGTCTTGGTGGGGGTCTGTTACAAACCAGCCTGCCAGGTTGAAGAGGCAGATAAAATATTCCATAAGCAGCTGGCGGAAGATTCACAATTGTTAGTGTTTGCTCTTATGGAGGACTTGACCTTAGCAGATATCTGCTGGAAATACAGTAGAGTGGAGAGGAAGCAGGTTCCTGGAGTGTGTGGGTGAGACCTTCCTGATCTGGCTGGTGAGCGGCCCAGCCAGGGCCTCACTGGATCGGTGGTTTGTGAACAGAGAGGGGCTGGTGGGTGCTGCGATGGTTGGAGACTCTCTTGGGCACAACAATCACCAAATTCAAATCTTCAATTCTTGAAGAAGTAAGAAGTGAGTCAACAGAACTGTTACCTTGGGTCACGAGGGCAGACTTTGGCCTGTTTAGGAGCCTGGTTGACAAAGTCCCTTGGGAAACAGTCCTGAAAGGCAGAGGAGTCCAAGGAGGCTGGACATTCTTCAAGAAGGAAGTTCTAAAGGCACAGGAGCAGACTGTCCCCATGACCCGGCAGGGAAGAACCCCAACCTATCTGAACAGAGAGCTCAGACTGGAACTCAGGGTAAAGTAGAGACCTTTAGAAAAAAGGACAGGTGACTCAGGAGGACTACAAAGATATTGTGAGGTTACACAGGGAGAAAATTAGAAGGCTGAGAGCCTAGCTAGAACCTAATCTGGCTACTGCCATAAAATACAATAAAAATGTTTTTCTAAATACATCAGTAAAAGGAGGGCTAAGGAGACTCTCCGTCCTTTATTGGATGTGGGGGCAAACAGTGACAAAAGATGAGGAAAAGGCTGAGGTACTTAAGACCAGTTGTTCTCAGGGTACCCAGCCCCTTGGGATGAGAGACAGGGACCAGGAACAGAAGGTAGCCCTCATAATCCAAGGGTAAATGGTCAGCAACCTGCTACACTCGCAGATGCACAAACGTCTGTGAGGCTGGGTGGGATTCACCCAGATGTGCTGAGGGAGCTGGCAGAAGGACTCACTGGGCCACTTTCCATCATTTATCTGCAGTCCTGACTAACCAGGGAGGCCCCGGTTGACTGGAGGTTAACAGCTCTGACATCCATCTATAAGGAGGGCTGGAAGAAGGATTACAGGCCTGCCAGCCTGACCTTGGTGCCAGGGAACGTCAAGGAGCAGATCACCTCCAGTGCTATTTTACAGCAGGTACAGGACAACCAAGGCACAAGGCCCAGCCAGCATGGGTTTGTGAAAGGCAGGTCCTATCTGACCAAGACCTCCTTTTATGAAAGGTGACCCACACGGTGGATGAGGGAAAGGCTATGAATTAATAATTAGGAAAAAATAATGTACAATGATTCATATGCCTTGCAACAGGATCATGTTAAATAATGTTTTGCAGCCCCTTTCAGTGTCACCAATGAAATCCCCACTGCAAGTATCCATGTTCCTGCTACTCGTATCACTTTGAAGAAACAAAAGGGTTGGATGGCTTTGTAATCTCCAGATGTCTCTAAATTGTGGTGGTGGTACCTCACTGCTTGTTTGGTTCTTGATGTGAAACTAACTTAGTTTCTGGGAGACAGCTGTCAGCCTCCATAAACTCACTATTGTTTGAAACCAATCTCCCAGAAGCTGCTGTCTGAGAGGGCCCAAAGGCTGGATTGTGACAGGAAAGGCAAGGTGGCATGGGGAGTTCATGCTACTGGGGAGCAATACAGGCTGTTAAACAGAATAATCCAATGCTGTTTACAGTGCCCTGAAGTTGCCCATTTGACCTTCAGCTGCTGCTCCAGAAGGATAGAGATCTTAGAACAAAGGCTTTGTCATGTATGTAAACCCTGTGCAGACACTTGCAGATCTCCAGCTGTGGTGGCACCAACAGTGTCTCTCCTTGAGAGTTATAGGTAGAAACCCAAACTTCTCTTGCAGTGTTTGTAGCATTTGGGGGCGTTGCTTGAGACAAGTGATCTGCAGACTGAAAGTCCATCATCTTCACCAGTTCTGAGCACAAAATTATGTGTGCTGCAGAGTAGTGTGAGAGATGGAGGAGGAAAATGAATGTTGCTGTGTTTCTGGGTCCTGCACTTTAGTGAAAGTAGTTATAAAGCAGGAGCAACAAGATGGTAAGTGAAATAAATGCCTGTATTGCTGATAAATACTACTATATAGCCAAAAGAGAAATTGATTTTGCCACCAGGAGACAGATAATTTTTTCCCACATACATGGTTACATTTCAAGAAGTACATCAGAATATTGTGCTGTTATGTGCAGTTTATGTCACAGTTAAAAGCAAGAGTGAGACTCAGCATTGGTGGCCAGTATTACGTTTGACTGGAGAAAGGCTGGGATTTTTAAGATTTCATTCACATTTATTTCTATTTTACCTCTAGACACTATCCAAGGTGTGACACCTTTCAACATTTCCTAAGAAATTTGTGAGTATGCCACTCATATTCTGAATAAAATTCAAAACATGAGCAAGCGATATTAGATAATGTGGAGGTAAGTCAATGACCTATAAATCTCACCATTCTGTAAGAGCCCAGAGTGATGTAAACGGGTAGCAGTGAGAGGACATAAGGGCTGCCCTTCTCAGATGAGGAAGATACTGCAGGAATTTTTCCCCTGGTAAGCAGCTCAGCATTTCACTGTGACACACATTAAGTGAGACTCCTTTCACATAAGTAGAGGTCAGCTGGCAGCCAATGTCCTCAGGCAACCCCTGGGGACCTCCTTATGGGTTATGGGGGGAAATGCACTTTCAGGGCATTAGCATCTGGCCTGCTTTGGATATTTATGATGATTTAGAAGAATCTCATCCCAGAAATGTGTCTTTCTCCTCTCTGTTCATAGAGGGGGAAACAATCCTCAAATATACTTTTGAGAAGGTAGAACCTTAACTGTGACAGAAAATGATGGGGCAGCAGTTCACTTTTGAAAAGACTATGCTTGAAATGGAATTAAGGCTTCCGAGAGGATAGGTCTAGAAACATTTGAAGATGCATCAAAGGTCAGAGGGGGATATTTGAGGACTGATAAAAGATCTGGGGACCCTCTGTACAACAGTGATGGTAAAAGTCACTGTAATAATGAGGTAGCAAAGAAATAGGAAAAAAGGGGGGGAGGGGAGTGGAGCAGCTTGTGAGCATCAGAGACCCAGAGAGACACCCACTGCAAAGGGCAAGCGTGGGTGTGAGGATCTTCAGAAAAATCTGTGCCTTCCTCTGGATCCGCTCCATCAGATCCACATCCTTCTTATGCTGGGGACCCCAGAACTGAATGCAGCTCCGCAGGTGGGGTCTCATTAGAGTAGAGAGGCAGAATCACATCCTTTGACCTGCTGACCACACTGCTTTTATGCAGCCCAGGATATGGATGGTTTGTGGGCACATTGCTGGGTCACATTGAGTTTCTCACCCATCAGCCACCCCCAAGTCCTCCTCCTCAGGGCTTGTCCTCATGCGTTCTCTGCCCAACCTATATTTGTGCTTTGGATTGCCCCAACCCAGGTGCAGAACCTGATACCTGGCCTTGCTGAACTTCAGCAAAAAACACTGCCAATACAGCATGAATGTTTGGGAAGACTTCAATGCTGCAGAGCCCAGGTATGGTCCCAGGGAGTGGTGTGGGGGGTGTGTGTGTGTGTGTATGCATGCGCTTGTGCCTGCATGCCCCTGTGAGCAAACATCTGATGTCTGTCAAAATGCCACTGCTGGCCACTTATGTGCAGTTTGGATTGACCCCCTACATGCTGGGCACACATGCTTTGGATTTGCAGACAGAGAGAGCTCAGCTATGCATCCTCTCTTGTTTTGAGGGTGTTTTTAATGTAAGGCCTTCTTTGACTTCTGATGTGCTTACACAAGCACTTTGTTTCTATGGCTCTCCATGATCTGGAAGATACCCTTGCCTGCTCCAAGCCTGCTGCTCTCCATGCAAAGGAGACATGAATAGATGGATTATATGGGAGCTACGGCCACCCTACTATCCCAGTAGTGAGTCCTATGTTGACCAAGATTTTGGGTTGTGGATTCATCACTGACCATCTAAATTACACAACCCCAAGTTTACTCAGCTTTGTGTTTATGAGAATTAAGTGGCAATTAAATGGCAATTAAATTAATTGCAGTTTATGTGAGGTTTAGATAAACAACCATAGGATGTTTCATCCTCTATTTGGATCAACTGGGCAGCTAGCTCAGCAGAACATGAGCTGAATTTAAACTTCTAGGTCTGAGACAGGCTTGTCTTTGCCAGATTTTGCTTCAAAGATGCATCTTTATAAACTCCAACCAGGATTTGTCAGTCAGCATTGTTTATGCTACATCTAAATCTATTTAAATAAATCACAAAATAGAATAACTATCTGAAGGAATTTATATGTAGAAAATATGTATTTCTGGTACTCCTAGGCAAAATATGCTCTCATTTTGACTCATAATTGTCCCAGACTTGGGAAATACAGGCACTAGTAGAGGCTGATTCATTTCCTGAAACACCTACTTAAACCTAGACATATTAATCTGTCTTTTTATTTCTGTATACTACAAAGGAAGGTAAACTAGAGAAATCTAAAGCAGATTAATTGCATCTGTAGGCTCTAATTTATCTGCTATGATACCATGATCGCTGGATGAACTGAAGCTTACAGTGACTTCTCTAACTGAGAAATCTGCCTGGCTCATCTCCCTCTGCCAATATCATCCCATGACCAAAACAATAAAGATTTACTTTAAAAGCAGTTTCTGCAAGAGTTCAACTAGGGCAAACTAGACCCACATCCTCTCCTCATCACATAGAGCCCTGAGTGGCTTCTTGTAAATATATGTATATACTTTTATATATGCAAGAAAGCATGTCTGTCTAGATATATATATATATATAAAAATATATATGTATTTATATATATGACGATCTGTCTCCTAGCTGCCAATCATTTTTACGTCAAGGACTTCTTGACCAAATTTAGCATCTTGGAATTTAAAGGGCTTTTCATGGACTTTTTTTCTTCTTTGAATTTATTCAGTTGCTCCTTGAATTTAAATATTAACTTTAGTACCATTTAGCTTAACTATGGTGAAATGTTCATGAATACAATGGGAAACTACCGCTTTTTGATTGCTTTGAGTTGGACACCTTCTAGGTTCATTGAAGCACACCTAGTTGTTAAATTTGGAGAGATACTGAACAACAACTCCCTGCTCATCTTCATGCAACTCCTGATTTTGTGATTCTCTGCATTTTGTATCTCTCTCCCCTCTGTCCATAGCAGGTGCAAGAGCATAAGAGTGTTCAGTAAGTGTCCATGTCTTTGATTATCCTAATTGAGCTTGCTTGCCACATTTCTCATTCCGCTACATCTTTTTTTTGGAGATGGAGTGACCACAGCTGTCCACAGTACTCAATACACTAAGGATTCATTTGAGGTGAATATGAGTGGTGTTTTACATGTTGTTTACTTGTATTTTCATAATATTCCCTAGAATTCAGGTTTGGATTTTTCTGAGTAGTTCTGAGCACAGATCTGACATGTCCATAGAATTATATATTCCCATGGCAGGATCTCATTTCCAAGTATCAGTAACTCAGCACAGTGTATGGAAAGTCAAAATTGGGTTTTTTTCCCCCCAGGTGCCTCACTTTAAATTTATCTACGCTGAATTTCATTTGTCATTTTATTGCCGTCACTCTATGTCATCAAGGTCTTCTGCAATTCACACTCAGCCCTTGTCTTTAGTACCCTGAATAATTTAGCAGCTATTCTCCAGCACAAATTAGCATCCCTAGAGCTTGTTCTGCAACCTGCCTAGGCAGCGGGGGAGCAGAACTTGAGGCAAGCTGATACAGCATCCCAGTAGCAGATATAAAGGCTTCATTTGCCTTCCCAGCCATTCTGATGAAAGTGCTGAGATGTGTGCTGCCATTCTGCTGCTCTCGCCATGGAGCTGAAAAATCACGTTTTATTAGTGTTGAAATTGCTTTTCACACAGGTTGCCATTAATAGAAAGGTATTGCTTCTGCATTCGTTCTTTTAGCAGAAAGTCCTGTTTGAAAGGGTGTCTAATCCCCTTTCTCATCTGTTTTTCCAGGTTCTATAAAAACTCTTGAAATTATATCTCAGCTTCCCTCTTTCACACGCAAATTTTTAGCAAATGGAAGTTTCTGTCTTTCCAGTGCATAAGCAACTCCCATCTTCTCTTGGTCTCCCTGCTGTAAGGCTATAAACAAAGGCATATTGAGTGAGCTGGCAGTGAAATTACAGAGAGCTGAAAAGGTCAGAATCTTAAATCATAAATCAGATAAGACAAAGAATTTCAGATATCTCACAGCAAATAAAGTATGGAGAATGTGATGAACAGTGTATAACACAGCATGAAATCTTATGTAGAAAAATGTGAAGTGCTGTAAACTTCCTTTTCTGATTTCATTTGCTCCAACTGCATTTAGAAATTACAGCAAAAATGCAGCGATAGCCACATTATTATTTGCACACAGTAGGAAGCAAGGCTGAGCTACATGCAGAGATTGTCAACAAGGGGGGAGGCATTGTTACTACTGCAAAAATTATAATGATTTAATGCTTATGTTTCAATGGCATGCAGGAATTGAGGCTTGGTTAGCTCTCTGGTGCCTGCAGTAGGATACATAAGTGAGAAGGCACCCAGTCTAGAAGCCATAAGAAAATGGGATCAACCACAATACCTTGCTACAGCCTGGTCTGGGTCTGTGGTGTGTTTTCTTTAGGAGCATGCAGCTGACCCAGGGTTGGTGCTCAAAGATACCAAAGCCATTATGAAGTAAATAACTTGAGTTCCTCATCTGTTGGAAGCAAGCCTTCCTGAGCAGAACATGGTTTCATAAACTGACAGATTAGGAGGAGGAAAATAGCAGAAGAAAGAGAGATGGATGCCTTTCCCCTTGCCACTGGAGAGTGGCAGGAAAGGGAGGTGAGCAGGAGAAGGCTGGGGGAAGGAGCTGTTGCAGAAGGAGTTAGACTTTTTTGGGTAATTCATCCTTCTTGCTTTACCCTTTCCACTGCAGAGGCAGCAGCCACCTGGTTCCCCTCTGCTGGCAGGGTAGTCATGGGATCAAGTTGGTTTA
The DNA here is from genome assembly GCA_013400435.1 of Pycnonotus jocosus. Lineage (NCBI taxonomy): Eukaryota > Metazoa > Chordata > Aves > Passeriformes > Pycnonotidae > Pycnonotus > Pycnonotus jocosus. Next base: position 342,888 of record VWYP01003540.1, read on the forward strand.
CAACAGAGGCGAGCTGGGGAAGAGTCAGATTAATAGATTTTGGCAGCATTGTGCAGTGTATATTCTTCAGCTTTTTCCTGTAAAGCTCAAGGACAGGAACGCTAACGTTTTTTCTTAAAATATAAGACTTAACTTCTTATTTATGAGCTGTTTCTGAAACTGAAAATGTCTTGTAGCCTTACTTCAAAATCCCGGTGTTTGGCCTAACCTATAAATAATACAGCAGTATGAGGAGATGCATTCCCATGGCAAGGCTGTGAGGATGTGGTGAATATCAATACACTGTCTCCTAAAGCAGGCATTTCTCTTGTAAAAGCTGCCTGCCCATCAGTATGGCATGACTCTGGAGTTGGGTTCCCAGTGGGAATTTTAAATTGTGGTTGCTTCATGCATCTAGTGCAGAACTTTGGCTCTTACTAAACCTCCAGGTAAGGAACCTCAAGCTGATGATGACTTAAGGTCTGCAGCAATATTATCTGACTTTCCTTTTCAATGGAGAGTTAATTCAAGACTGTCAGTCATCTGTAAGGAAGATAACCTGCCTCAAACCCAGGGAACCTTCTTGCCCCTCTGTGGGGAGGTATCCGTGAGGAGTCAGGTGAGCATGGAAAAAAAATCATGCCTGTGTGCCATCCATCAAGGGAATACCTTGGAGATTTTTTGGAGTATACCCCAAAGTATCACTGAAAACTCAGAATGAAAATAAAACCCTGTTAAAGCAAAACCTCCCAAACCTAGACCACATCTGACAACATCTGCCCCCATGCAGCTTCATTGTTGGAAAGAAAATTGCACCCCAGGGACATTTTTCCATGTCCTTGCCTGCACACTAAAAACTTCTTTGGGCCATGTATCATTCACATGCTTGTAATTACCATAGACTCTATCTGCAAACCACCCACTTTCTGCTTTGATTTTGCAGTTCATCGAAGGGAAGCAAGCCCAGCAGAGGGAAAAAAAGGGGTGTGGACCTGCTTTTGGGAAGGAAGATACAGTGACACAAGGCAAGGAGGAGGGAAGCCAAGAGGGGTTTGCATTACCAGGTCAAATGCGCAGGTGGCAGGCAGAATCTGTCTTCATGAGGGAAGCATTTGCAGTAAACAAAAGCTAACTGTACTCAGTACTTTAAACCACATGGAGGAAAAAGCCAGGTAGGCAGCAGGAATGGCTGGAGGCCTGGTGACATCTATTATTGGCTTCCTAACTCCACTGGAAAAAATGTTTTCTGAGAGGTCTGTAGAGCCAGGGACATAGTCTTGAAGTACAGTAATCAAAGCAGAGTAATCTTAGGGACCAGGAGTGATATTTTCTAAGCTGTAATTAACCAGTAAGCTGTCTGCTCATTCTCTCTTCTCAGTGCCCTCCCTTTCCTGGCAAACATTGTTAAAATTAAAAAAATATGTGTTCAAATACTTCAAACTGCAAAGACCCCCACTGCTGTAAGAAATAATGTAATTGGAGTGCATGGTTATGTAGCTTTCAACTTTGCCTCTTAGATATTAGTAAAATGGCTGAATCTCTGATTAAAAAAATAAAATCCAAGGGATCAAAGCTGCTTTCTGTTGATTCAGAGAGCATCCCATGGAGCAATTACTGTTTAAATTTTGTGGTAACTGTCATGCCAGGAGGCCAGAAGAAAACCTTTAGTCCCTGAGAAATTTATCAAGGACTTTGAAAAGGCAAGAGAGACACCATCTCTTTTTTCCCTGCTCATCACAGATGTGAGATAAATCCTAAAGGACCATGTGCATTAACCCCATCATTGCTACAACTATATGGGATTCAGGAAACTTTGCATTAATTCCTCCCTCAGATTTGGTCTCTGTGCCCTGCCAGCTTGTGAGAGCTGTAACAGTTCCTCTGGACAAGGACTTGTCAGCTATTGCTTTAAATTTGCATCATTAGTAAATTATACACCAAGATGTGTTGGCAAGTTTATATCAGAGGTTATGATTTTCTGGGAGTCACAGGAATCCCATGTGGTGCTTTCAAGGACTGCAAAGAAAAAGAACAACAAAATCCCAGACCCTTTCAGCCATTCCCTGTTAGAGCTAATGGCAGCAAAGAGGCCAAGGTGTACCTCCTAACACACTGCTTTAGCTAATTCCCATCCTTCCCTGCATTGATTTACTGCATCTGTGTCTGGCTAAAACCCAGCACTAATTCTGCCCCCACATAAGCCTTGGCACTGTAGAGTTGCTCACATATGTCAGATGAAACAGGATCAGGTGATTGGGGTATATTTATGTTATGCTTGAAGCCCTCTAACAGGGATGACACCAAGTTTGCTCTGCCTTGCCTGTCTGACCCACAGCCTCCCACACACCAGAGCCAGCAGCCATGTGTCCATTGTGTAGATGGCAAATGTTGGAAGACCTGGAGAAGGGACTCAAGCTGACCCCCATTCCCTCTGTGTGTGCTCAAGTACCTGACATGAGGGAGCAGGGGGAGAGGGAACACTGTGGCTGTCTTTTCAAGCAGCATCTTGCAGCAAGATCACAGCAAGCACAAGCCCTGCCAATCTACAAGGGTATATTTGAATGGACTGTGTCACAATGGCGCTCAGTGTTGATGAAGTCCAAGTTTGCTAAAGATAACTGGTGAATAAAGCATTTACTAAAAAGAAAAAGCAGGCAGTAAAGGGTTAATAGCTTCTGTTCAAGCAAGCTTGGATTTTTGGTTATTCCCCTTGTTTGAATTCAGAGTATGGAGTTATATTACCTTTCAGTGTCTGAGTTTGATTAGATAGATACTGGAGCTCTGTCTTTTCCCTATTATATATCACCAAAATGCTATATCCTTTTCAATTCATTCTACACATGACACCTTTTCTTCTTGCTCACCCAGCAAGATATTTTCTCCAGCTCTCCCAGTGACTATTTACCTGCTGGAACATTTACATTGATGCTCCAGTGTGGGCAGCTGCTCTTGGCAGCTCTCCTTTTGGACCTGTTGAGCCACACTTTGAACTTTGTCAGATTGAAAAGGTCAGACCATTATAGAAACTGACAATTTTTAATTTGATAACTTCTGTGGGTACTGAAAGGTACTCACAGAACAAATAAATTAGTGTGAGACTGACTGCTTTCACCAAACTGCGGTTGTCATTTGGGAGAAGAAGTAAATTAATTCCAATAAACAAACAGAAATCCTTGATGCCCTTCTGACAACACTGAGATCTCAATGAGGAGAGAAAGAAGTTTAGCTTATTAATTAAGTCTTTGGCAAACTCCCAGAGTTTATCTTTTCTGTTTGGGCAATGCTAATGTTTTGCTGTTGTGTAGATAGAGGAGGCATGAATAAACCATTTGCAGCACAGTGGGCTGGGGAGAGTGGGACATTGCATATGGTGGGGGCCTTCAGGTGGGTTGTCACTCTTCAGGAACAGCTACAACAGTTTGGGTGGCTCATGGCCACAACACCTCCTGCCAGAGGCAAACTAACCTGGCACAGAAAAAACATTTGGGTGTCATCATGGCCACCACCACAAGATTATGAGAAAACAAAACACGTTCACTTGCAGACAAACTCCAAGGCTTGGGTTGGTGGGATCAGTGCCAGCTGAGAGCAGCCACACCCAGGGGAAGAGGCTCACTTCTCAGCTTCCCTAAGACCTCCAGCCTTCTTATTGACACCAGGCTTAAGAAGAACAATCCCAGCTTTCCCTTCTCCTGCCTCTGAGGTGGATACAAGCCTCCCAGGGGCAGCAGTCCTGTCCCTGGTGGATTGACTGAGATAAGTGGAACAAGGTAAAGCCTTCAGCTGAAATAAAATTTATGTGCTTTCTTTAGAAAGATGCCACAGGAGAGTGTCTTTTACTTTTTTATTTCCCTTTATAAATCTCTTTTTTAAAGGAGATGAAAATCATTATTTCAGTTGTAGGATTTTTAATGGATGTGGTTGTGTGACTGAGAGATGAGTCACTGGTGCCCTTGTAGACTTTTGTACCCTAAACACAGAGGTGTAGACCTATCGGATTATGATCTCCGATATTCAGGTGGTCAGAGTCTTTTTGCCCTCCTGGATGCTTTGGGGCAGACACAAGAAAGAGACAGAGGCTTCAAGGTTCAGTTTCTCAAGGTCTATCACTTTATTTATTCTTTTTCTTATCTCATAGTTTGCTCTGTCCTCAGCAAGGACTGTTCTGAACACCGGCCATCAGGGAACTCCTTATCCCCTGAAAGCTTGTTCCCTTATATACAGATTATTACGAACATATTGTTTACCATTTCCTACCAATGTCCACCATCCACATCAAACAGACCATATCCACTTGGCCCAATCTTCCCAAGCCACATTGTGCTAACGTCACAGCAGAAAATGGAGGTGAAGAAGAACAACAACAACTTTAGGAACTGCCCCAAAATCTCCATCTTGTCTCCATCTACTTCTACCTAAAGCTACATATTTCTCACTCTGTGATAAGCTAAACTACTGTGTTCCACACTCTTGAGATTTGTAATTCATCTCTGCTTTGTGCCAGGGTCTGTTACCCCCATGGACAGAACTGAAACCCCCCTGCTCACCCCCCTGGACAGGTCCAGGGTATTGCAGTGCTCTAGGGTAAAACTCAAATTTCCTTTGCTCAGTTCCCAGATTGTCTGGCCAGGGTTTCCTGATCTTCCAGGGCAGCCAAAGAGATGCCCTGGGTTCCCACACAGACCTTGTAGAAAGATCAATGGCCAAGGTAGTATTGGTCAAATACAGAATATTTCCATAACTTTCAGCCACTGACACAACAGGTTCAGTGATATTCACAAGGAAATGCCTAACCTTTGACACTAAACTACTAAGTGGCACTTAGAGTGCTGAGTTAGGGGGTGGTGGGGAGCACAGAGGGCTTCAGTGGAACCCATAACATTGATCCCTGAAACAGTTGGTCTGAAATGCAATTTCATGAGTGGACAATGCTCAGACCCTCTACCTTCCCTCTGCCTTGGCATTCAGCACCAATGGGGCATCTCTGCCACACCAGGGTGCTTCACTTCCTGTGCTCTTGTGCCAATCTTGTGCAAGTGTATGTGGATGCTCTGCACCTCTCTCTGCATACATGATGGAAGTGGGAGTGAGATTAAAATATATGAATGTAGCCTGCAAACACTTCTGGTCCAAGGAGGTTTGAGTCCACTGATCTTTCTTCGTAAGAGCCTGGCATGCCCATCTGTTCAGCTGAGGGCAGAGCTGAGCTGAAGGTGGAGGAGAAGAATGAAGAGCAGGTAAGCAGCCTCCTGTGTTCCAATTTCAGCTGAGCTGAGAGACTCTGAAGGAGATGATAGCCTCTTATATGCACATCTCAACAAAGAAGAAGTTGGGTACTGGTGTTTCCAAAGGAGAGTAGTTGGCTGAGGTCTCCGTGTTTGTTTGGATTTCCCTTCTTCAATTCATTTCCATGTGGAGGGTTTTTTTGGGTTTGACCTCATGTTCTTTTTGCCACAGAGATCTTGCATTTATTATTGGTTTGCTTTAAAGGGAAATCAATTATCTAGCACTCAGAGACATGTCTTCTTTCACTCAAGCTGCTGTTTCAAGGTCAGTGTTTGGTATGCAGTTCTCACGCTTCAGCACTTTTTCGGTGCCTTAAGCACTAGGCCTGCAGGTAGATCAGTTTAACATGAGACAGACCTCAAAAACAGGGATGAGAACATCACCTCTTGTTCCATAGAATCATCCTGAATATGAAGAGGCTTGATTCCCCCTCCTCTACCACATATTAAGGTCTAAATAATTTTGTCTTGTGTTTGCACACTTTACCTTCTGTGAAGATTTACTGTGTGGAGCTATCTGTTGCAACTCCCATCTTTGGGTCCCTGTTGAGGCACAAAAAACATGCTTGAGACCACACCTCTGTAACTCACTGCTGGCTGAGCCTAAGCCACCCACTAAATAAAGGAAGAAAAAAATGTCATTGATACTGAGAAAGGTAAAGAGGTGGTCTTGGCCAGGCAAGTCTAGTGCAATGGAACTGTATATCCTGCTTGGAGAGGTCCAGCATCTAATGATTCTGCTGACTGGGTGCTTGGGAGGAAGGCTTTGTGGGAATAAGGCTGTGGGATTTGGAGGAGTTTGTGGTAAATAGAAAAGGTTGTGGGGATGAGGACAGAATGGTAAAGTAAGATGTGGTTAGGGTTTGGTTTTTTGAATCTACATTGCTCACTCCAGTTTCTGATCTGTTGAAGTGGAAGCCGCATAAAGTTTAGGACCTCCAAAACCTATGCTTGAGTTAATACAAAAGCTGTTATTTAGCATGAAAGAGCCCTTATCAGAACTGCTATAATAAAACAGAGTATTTAATTCTTTCTTTCACTAAAACTGGAAATGAGACCTTGTGTCCTCTTCTCCAGCTGTCTTGGTATACCCCACTGGTTTTAAGCTCTATCCTGTAAATCAGCAATCAAATTCATGCCATCTGCCAAGCAAGCAATGAATATCAAGAATGTTTCTATGAGAACTATAGCAAACTGAATTCTTTAGCTACTGTAATTAGTACGACCTGACTTAAGGAAAAAGAAACGCCATGTTTTTAGGGACCAGAAGTCTGAAGAAAGAAAAGCCTGTTGAAGGAGAACTGTGCAGGGAATAGCAACAGTATAGCAAGTTAAAACCTAGGATGTCTTGCTGTTCATGACCTTAGGTGGTCAATGCATTGGTCAACACAGACCCACAGAGGCTCTGCTGTTGTTGAATATACATCACCCAAGAGCTAAAAAGGCCTTCCCTGGTTCCAGAACCCTGCATGTGGTTGTTCCTGCCCTAGCTGTTCAGTTCATTGGCCCACTGCTGAAATGATGGTAAGTGGACATGGTTGCATATTCTGTTAATGATTCCTGACAAGCTGGGAGGGAGCTCCCTTCCCTACTTATCTGAGCTTCAGACTCAGGGCTGAGACCTTGATGGACAGTTCCTCTGAGCAAAGCGTTGTGTCCAAGGCTGAAGCTTCCTTACAGCAGGACCTGAGATGGTCGCAGAAGAGAAGGATGGGTGGGCATAAATAATGCCTGTAGTGCCTGTGCCATGGCTTGCACTTTGGGCCTGTGGGAGGCAGGGTTGCCAACTCATGGCTGCATTACCAGACACTGTTCCCTCCTCCCAAACCAGGTGAAGTTTGCCTGCACAACTTGTTAGGAGCCTCCCGTGTAATGTGCCAGCCCCTAAACTATCCCTAGGCAGTGTCTGAGGGAAAGCCAGGTCAAACCTCTGCTGGGGAGCACATTAACAAATTAAGAACACCTCAGTTTGGACCACTTGTGTAGATGTAGCTGGCTGCATTCTCCATTAGAAAACATCTCATGTGTTTGCCAAGTCTGGCAGCAGCACGCTGGCAGACATCAGAAGTGTTTGCCTGAGACCTTGAACAACTTTGTGGGAGAAAAAAATAAATTTAAAAAAATTGTGATAAAAAGCCCAAATGTGTGTTCATTACACCAAGTGGGTGCCTAAACTGAAGAGGACAGCAGCTGAGGGCAAAGGTTTCCACTCTTTCCTGGAGTTTCTGCAGCTATAGCTTAGCAACAGATACAAAGAGCAGCAGTGATGGAGGAGTCTGGGTCAAAACCCCATGAAAGAGTTTGAGACGAAGAGATTGCAAAGCTTCCTTCAGCTGCCAGGCATCTAACCAACAGAAAAATTAGTTTGACTAAATCATAGTGGGGCTGCTGCACTTGAGGAGTTCAGATTTCCTTACAGCAGGTGATAAAGCAGGAAAGTTTTAAAGTGTCTGTGGTCACAGTCCCTCAGCACAGCTGAGAGCATCAGGCATGCTCTCCATTTGCTCCTCTGCTCCCCAGGGTCTCACTCTGCACATTGAGCCCTGCCTGAGACCCAGAGATCCCCACTGAGAGCCACCAGCCCGCCTGCCCCATGTCTGGAGAGACTGGAGGTGTGGCAGCATGCACCGGCAGGCTGTCAATTTCAAGTGTCACAGGCTGTCTAAACATTGTGATCTGCACCCCTGGCAGTGAACTCAGGAGTGTAATTTGCTTTGTCTCCCCTGCCTTTACAGGCATTGTCATCCACTGACTGAAACAGATCTTTAAATAATAACTGTGCTGTGATGCCTCGTGCTTTCTTAGCTATGAAGTGTGAGACTGTGGCAGTGTGAAACTCATCCTCTCCAAAAAACATGACTAATAAGTTATTACTTTCATTTGCTATCACTTGCATTGGCTGTGATTAATTTTCCAATCTAAAGAGAGGCAAATGTGCTGAATACCCCAGGGTGTAGAAATCAGGGGCTGTTGGGATGTCCTTCACTGTCATCCCTTGCAGGGAGAACCATCAGGAGAGGCTCTGTGATGTGGAGGTTTGTAGCAAGTGGTGAATGAAGGCACAACAGTGATGTGAGACCTGCATAACCTGTGTATGTCAATTTAATTGAGAGGTGTAATGGCCATTTTACTCATGGGCAATTTTATATTAAATATGCACAACTAGTATAAGTGCTACTAATGGAGAAGCCTTTTTGGTGATGAGTTACTGCTTTTTGAAGAAGTGGTGCTGCAATCAGCTGAGACTAATGTACTTAGGCTAAACTGCTCCTTTGAAACATGCCTAATTGTCAGTTTTTATGCTGGGTACAAATCATTAAAAAATTACAAAGAAAAATGCCTACAAACCTTTGGTACAACTTCATACAAGAGAAGGCAGGGACATGACTCATGGGCTGAGCAGTGGAGGGATGCAAGAGCATCTCACAAAAAGCAGCCATTATGAGGTTTGGTCAAAGGCAAGAGAGGCAGGTGGGTACTTGGATAACACATATGTAAGCTTTGGACTCAGAAAGGTACCTTTGGAAATGTAGCTCTGGTAAAGTTTTGTTGAAAGATGCTTTCTATGCTATTTCACATAAAAGTAAGAGGAAGATGCAGTATGGTCCCCCCTGGTCCAGGTGTGCAGTAGCTGTCAGGGGCAGTGCACACCACAGGGTGTGTGGCTCCCACTCGCCACTGGGGTGAGGAGAAAAGGTTGTCCTGAATTGATCCTGGATGAGATTTCAGGACAAGAGGATTGCTGAGTGTGCAGAACCACCACGGTGCTGTGCAGAAACCCCCTCCATGCCCTGAGGCTGGCACTGCCTGCAGTCACAGGCTTCCTGCTGTGCTGCTGCCTTGCACCACAAGAGGAGAATGAGGGAGGTGAAGGCCCCTTCTGAGAGACATGCAGTGATGATGGGAGTGCTTTTCCTCTGACCAAGCCCTGAGCATCTGATCTTGGACCCTCCCAGCAGGATGATTGGAGGTCCACAGAGCCTTGAGAGCATCCTGGGAGTGCCTGGGCACCAGTCGGAAAAGGGTGAGGGGAAGGGGAGTAAAAGACATCTACACAGGAGCTGAAGGGACAAAAAGCTGACCGAGTGTTTGTAAAGCAATCAAGCACGAACTCAATTTGCCCTGTTACCAGCTCCATGTCCCAAACCTGGCCTGACAATGTCTGCAGTTCTCAGTGCCCACACCTGTGGTCACACAAGGCTGTTCCCATTTCTGTGCCTGCCTGTTTGTCAGGCAGCTCTGTGCTCCCTCACATCCCACCCCATGGCCTCAGCAAGACCCTGAGGGGCTGTGGCTTCTCCCACAAACAGTCAAGGGCAAACAGAACTCATCTTTCAAACCTGGGTTATAATTTTTCTTGACAGAGAAGTAGAGGCACTTTTTCTGTCTCTTCATCTTATGCTTGCCACTTCAGGGGGACACTCAGTTACTCAATGCCTCCCTAAAGTGAATCTGTGGGATGTGGAGAATTGCATTCTCCATTTTCAGCAGGACTCTCGGGGCGATTTGCCTATTTTTTCTTTTTTTTTTTTTTCCATTTACATATGATAATCACATTGGGACCTCACAGTTACTGCAGACTTAATGACACTGAGATGTGAAATGCTGTCTCTGATGGTTGTCAGGCAGGAAATCCTTAAAAACAGGCCTACTCATTTAAAACTATTTCTATGGCTATAAGCTGTGGTAGGCAAACTGTGGAAAATATACACTGTAGAAATGTTTATGAGCAGAGCTGTGGTTTGATCATGCTGCTGCCACTTTTTCAAATTTATATTTCGCCACTGCAAATTCTTACTATAAATTCTGGCTACAGTAATCTGTATTCTTATTAACAGCTTGGTTTAAGAAAAGAGGGATGTGTGGGAGGTAAAGGATTAAAAAACAGTATATGCATGCCTCAGATACCTCTTCTTAGCAAAAGCTTGCTTAAATGCAGAAATGACAACAAGCCCTTATATCCTGGGCAGGAGGGGGCTGTGTAGAGGCTGGAAAGGGAAAAATCACATGCAGCCAGTGGATGAAGGGCTGAGACGTCAGGTGAAGCTCTTTGCAGTGAGCTAGAAAGGATTTAGGAAACAGTCTATGCTTTTGATAAACAGGCACATCATCACAGAGTAAGATAATAAGCCAGAAGAAAACTGGCTTATGAGGTATCTTCAAAGGACACACGTGGGCTGCTTGGTGAGGGGGTGCTGTTGCCTGTGGTGAGGTGACTGCAGGTCCTTGGTGTCTGACCCCCTGCTTATCCCAGCAATATGCTGCTGCTGGGTCCTGCCATGCTCTTGGGGTCTCATCCACAGACTTTTTTGCCCAACAAAATGGCATTGTGGGCTTTATGAATTCCCACTTCCCTTCCTGGAAGCCAGGCTTGTTCCTGCACCCTGTTGATGTGCAGCCAGCTTAATGCTGAGAGGCTAAACGCTAAAACATTCCCTCGTTTAATGTGACTGAGGTGAACTCTTAAGTATCATGGTGTACTTTTTATACCACAACTTTTCCTCCCAAATTCTTCTAGCACTTCACCTGACAGAGATTTTTTAAAAAGTTCTTATTTCCAAAGTGAGCCAAACAAAAGTGACACCAACTTTTAGTTTGAGCTCAAATGTAGGTCTCCTTGGATTTGGATGAATACCAGGAACTCACATCTGGGCAAATGTTACTAAGAGAGCCCTGACAGAAATATAGTGCATAAAATTTAACCTGGTGTTTCCAAAGGCAAAATTTTTTTGCCACAAATGCCAGAAACACAGCTATGGCTATACTGACATTACACATGGAGGCTGGGATTTGGCCCAGCAGAGCTCTCAGCATGTAATTGCTGTATCCAAATTAACAGAAAGCCAGATCCCGTGTCTCAGCTGGGAAGCAGCTACTGACAGCAAAGAGGTACTAAAGCACTCAGACTGTCTCTGAGCTGTGTCTAATTGTGCAAAGGCTCCTCTCCTGGCCACCCTCACACAGTTTAAATAAATGCTTTTTTGTTGTTGCTGTGCTGAAACAGAAGATGGGTATTTACACTGACAGGAGGAAGGAGGAACTTCACATCAGAACAGAGACAGCTTCTCAAACCCCTCAGCTCTCTGTGGTAGCCATCCCGCCATTGATTCCAGGCTTTCTCCATGCAATATCCAAGATGTTAGCATAAATCACCCTCAACATCTGACTTTGCAGTGCAATGGGCCAAAAACAATCACAGCTAGACATGGATGAGAGACAGTTTAAGAGTCATTTCCTCATCTCCTCTTTGTAAAGGTGGAAGTCAATCTGCCTAAACTGGGATAGAGTCTGACAGCGTCGCAGTTGCAAAATTGGACAGCAGAAGCTTTTTCCCACCTCCCCTGGCCATTCACCTTATCCCCTGGCTTGTCAGAGGTGGCTGCTGCTGAGGCAAAGATGTCTGAGCCACTCACAGATCAGTGGGGTTGACTGCAGTCTGCTGCACCAGGCTAAAGGAAAACCAAACAAAAAGAAGAGATGCTGAAGGGAGTGCTTAGATCAGGTGTTGTGCCCTTCACTAGGGTCCAGGAGTCCCTCCAACCAGGACCATCTCCAATTCAGTGGAGATGTGATGCCAAATGCATGCCCCAGCAGCCACCTCTACTAGAGGAGGAAGCTGCTTTAGGCTTTCAGGTGGAGCAGTGTCCAGATTCAAAAGGATGTGTAGAGAATGTACTCCACCCTAGAACACCCTGGGGCCAAGGGGACAGGTCACCTGCTGGTCACTGGCATTTTTAAAGCTGAGAGAGCCCAGCTTCCCCTCACCTCTTCTTGGGAAAGTCATAAGTCCCTGACTGTCCATCCTGACTGTCAGCCTAAAAAGGTCATTCTGCTGCATTAGATGCCTCTGCTTAAAAATGCATGGGATAACCAAATCAGAAGAGGAGAGAGGTGCCTAGTATTTCCTCTTACTGAGTCAGCTTCTGGATATCTTTACAGCAGCCCAACCCTTCCTCTACTGGAAATGGAGATGCCTGGGCATCACATCTTACCTGTGTGCAGGGCCTGTGTGCAAGGTGTGCTCTCTCCAACTTTGGGTTATATTCCTAATAGCCACCCAACATCTCCATCTAAGTTTTGCCATTGCTCCATGTCATTGCTTTCACTGTGTGGAAAGAAGGCAGGTTTTGCTTGTCAAGTATACTCTGAACTCGGAGAACATGGGGATTTCAAGCCACTTGTTGAGGGTTGGCACAGCTTGGAAAAGGAGTGTTGATCTCATAGACAGCAGTGAGATTAAAGAAAAACAAGAGTTTGGGCTCAGTGGTGTGCCATATAGACGTGTGGTATATGTTCATATGGAAGTGCTAACTTAATAGTGCTGTCCTGCTAGCAAATAGTAGCTTTGTGCCAAAAGTAATGACTTCTGTTTAAATGAAAGCTTTATCTTTTGATATTTTCCCAATTCTTTGTAAAATTACATTGTTCTTCAGTATCTGTCTTCTCACAAAACACATACAAAGACCTTATGCTAAGACTGATCACAAAAGAATTATTATTTCTGTCCCAGAAAGAACCTTTTGAAGTCCCCATCATCCCCCAGCAGTTGAAAAATTCATGTCTCCTCAGCAGGCAGGTCCTTACTGTGATGTTTGATAGGGAGCAGCTGCCTTGTTGCTCCTACTTCAAGTTTTCCCACTATGTTGTAAACTTGAGTAATCTAGTTCTTGCTGTGATTTTTGGGAACATTCCCTGGCAAGAGCACTCATGAGGGGGGAAGAGGTAATTTGGGTTAAAAGACTTAAATCATCTGTGAGCCAATCTGCTGACATGAGTGGGAGTGGAGTGAGTTCAGCACTTGAGAGAGCAACCACCACCTCGCAGGCTCTGAAAGAACAGTTCCCCTGCAAAACAGTGAGTAATAATTCTGGTTATGTCACTGTCTCTCCTTGGGGAAAACTAAATATATCCTGATACCATTGCTTCTAAATTTGCTTTTTAATTGCTCTCCTTCCATTTATGCTCAATTAAGCAGTGATGCCTTCCCTAGAATTAGCCATGGAAATCTAAAAGATCAGTCACTCCAGTTGCTCCAGCAAGCAGCTTTATTGGGTGCTGTTTACTGATGCTCTTAAGCCTTCTTAGTACCCTGCTGCCTTTGTCCATCCACTTCTGCTGGAGCTGGACAGAGAGAAAAAAGAGAGAAACCTTTCAGAGTGTGCTATTCACAGGGCACATCAGTGTGCTTTTGTCGGTGCTCTCAGAAAGTGTCTTTGTCTCCTGAGGTGTGATTAATGGATAGCTGTTTGCTTAGCAAGTTATCGCTTTGCTGGCTGTGAATGCTTACGAACAAACAGGTTTTGGAATGAGCTGAGGTTTGCTTGCTTGGAGTACAGCATTATCACTGGAAGCTGACTGTGCACTCACCTTGCTCCAGCACAAAGGAAGGTGTGTTCACCCCTGCAGCTTTGTGTGGCCCTAATTTTGGGAGAGGGATCTTGGGAAGAAGCAGTGATGTACCTGAGTGACCACTGGAGGTCATGATACCCCACGCTGCTTCCACAGCCTCCCCAATCAAGCAAAAGGAGCAAACATGATTAAGAAAAAGCAGCTTGCTGCTGGAGCTTCTTATGGCTGTGTTAAAAGCTGCAAGGGTAAGCTAAGCACTTCAGGTCCTAAAATAGGATGGGGATAAGTACAAGAGGTATGAGTAGAGTTCTGTGAAAGCACCCTGTCACTTGGGCATTGCTGTGATGGATGTAGAGGGCAGGGTGGCCTCTAGACAGAGAAGTGCCTTCTGCTGGCCCCCTTTTTGCTTCAGGGAAGAGAAAGCATGTGTAGAATGGGGCCCACTATTAGGATCTCTCACTTGTCTTCCAAGGCTGCTCCACCTCTCCCATCTCCCCTTTGGCAGCTGGAGACTGCTGGACACTAACTTGTACAAGGCCAGCAGTCTTACACCTCAGAGCACAGAGTGACCACACAGCAAACCGCCTCTGCTCACTCCAACACATCAAATTCTACTTTAACACTGAGAGTAGGATCAGACCTCACAAATGCCAGCTGGAGAGACTCAAGAGGACTGCAAAGCAATGAAGGACAGTCACCATCCTGGCTGGAGTATGGGGGAGTGTTTGCATGTGCTGGGAAAGAGAGGGGTTTGTTGTTCCTCATGGAGATGTGCATGGTGTGCACCTTACAAGGACTCTGTGGTGTGGTTTCCATCTCCTACTGTTCATGCTTGGGCAGCACTGACTTTGTCCATACCCAGTGTTTTCCACCCCTCTATGTCTCACAGCAGTCCCAGCGTGGCGCATGTGGACCAGCAGTGTGTGTCTCACAGGGCAAACCTCAACAGGCCAGATTCCGAGCAGGGATTTCTTCCATAGCTGCACACTAAAAAGGCCCTAAGTGAGGGCAGAAAACCAACAAGAGGTGAGAATGTTGGGAAGACAGAGGAGCAGGGTGCTGCTATGGGGCTCAAGATGCCTGCTGAGACAAGGGCAGAGAGGTCTGAACCCATCTGTGCTTGTGTTTCCCATCACAGTAGTGGCACCAGCGTCCATGGCTGTCCAGGCAGCTCCTTAGATTTACCACCATATTATTTATTCTTGTAAGCAATTTCCTCACTCTGCTGGGGAGCAGAGCTGGGTGCACACTGGAGCAAGTGCAGCTTGATTTGTAGAAGCCCAGTGTGCTGCAGGGGACATCAGTGCAAAAAACAGACCTAACTTTTGTTGTTGATTTTGGTCCACCAAAAATTTTAAAGGCAAGGAGGGACTGTGTGTTACCATAAAATTGTATCAAGAGATTGCTGCATAAAGCCTGTATCTCCTCATTAAGCTATGACATGGCCTTTAAAGAGGCATCCAGCCTTGATTTAAACACCTTAAGTACAGGGGAATTGAGCGTGTCTGTGCATCTCATTTTGAATCTCAATTAATATGATTTCTGGTCTCTGCCCAGAGGCTGTGGTTGATATGCATTTGTTCATTGGATTAATGAATTTTCTATTGGCACTGATTTCATCATGAAGATACACCTAGCATCAGACTAGCCCCACACCTAATATCAGAAGAGCCCCTTCTTTGTTAAGACAAACAGGTTGAACATCAGGACTTTCTCAGTACATTTGCTCCTGTAACTGTGTTTTAAAACCTGCCTTTAGCGTCCATTTGAAGTGTGGGCATCCATAGTGGACACCAGTGGCTGGCACCAATCCCAACAATGGTGCTTGGAGGATTGACACTGCCTCCTTGTGTACAGCAGAAAGGCCCATTCTTTGCCTGGGGATTGTATGAGCTCACTGACATCTCTCTCTGCAGGCAGACAGGTCTACTTTCTTCATTTCTTGTTGAAGTTTATGGAGGGAAACTTTAGCCCATTCCCTTCTCCTGTGTTTGTCTGGTCCTCTCCCTCTACACTCTATCAGCTTGTACGGGTTTGGCTTTTTTCAATCTCCTGGCTGAGCTGCTTCAGTTGACTCCAACAGCAGGAAACTTCACAAATTGAGGTTCTTTCTGAGGTAGTTTTCTGCAGTTATGTGAGGGAAGATGGCCCACAGGGGATCTGTCCCTCACTGACACAAAGCAAGCAGCAGGAACAAAGGGCTGGGAGCAGGGAGAGGGCAGAGAGGAGACAGAAGTGGATGTGTGCCCTGTTGGTGACTGTGCACTGGCCAAGGTTGTCCTTGTGAGGGATGACTAAATCTTAAATGATATGTTTCACCACCATGACCTGGTCCTGAAGGTAGGTCTTTCCTAATGATCCTTGTGAAATAGCTGTGTGGGCACTTCTAGAGAAGAGAAGGCCCTGATCTTTTGGTCAAAAACCATTTTCAATGCACTGTCCTTTCTTATTTTGTAAACGCATGATCTCCCATGCTGACTATGGGGTAAACAGTTCCATCACCATACCCAGATGACAAAAAAATAGTGAAGCACATCACACTTACAGACCACTGTCGTTAGTTATTTCTGCAAAGCTGTTTGGAAGAATGAGCCGGTCCCCATTTATAGACATATGAAGAAGTTAAAATTACTTTTTTAGTGGCTCAGCCACTGAGAAGAGGGTCCAGCTGACAATGTGGAAGAACCTATCTTTTACCAGCTCATTTTTCAACCATAAGCTGCAGAAACCTGCAGTGAGATGTTTTTAATCAACCAGGATTTTGTATTGAGCCAGGTAAAATCTTGGGCAGCTGCAACAAAACCAGCTCCTTTCCTAGCTTATAAATGCTGACAAACTTGACAGGTACCCTCTTGTGAGAGAGGATAATGTGGTGGATGCTTTGTCATCATCAGCTATTCAGAAAGCATTGCACCTGGATCCTGTCTCTAAGCCCTCAGTGCCTTAGATAAGACAGTGATATAAAAGATGAGTGTATGTTTTTGTGTGCGTAAAAGCCTGGTGTTCAGGGCTTTAAATCTGCCTCCTTGTGAGGAATTTCTTGAGAACAGTATGTCAGCTTATTATTCTTCACTTCAACACTGGATACTTGGTGGCTGACTACTTCCACCTATTTGTTCCAGAGTTATGGCAGCTTTATTTGGGTGATAATAGGAGCACTGTGCTGTTTTACGAGACTCTAATCCAATTCTCAAGTGGATGAACACTCTTCAAGGCCATGTAGTTTATCCTGATGATTCAAGGAACTGAATCACTGACCAAAAAAGTAGTGGTGTTCCTTCTCAAGTTGTTATGCTCCAATTCTCCACAGGCTAGATAAATATTCAAAACACCTGTGATGTGAGAAGAAAGATGATAAGGAGATGATGGGAATGACAGTGAGGAGCAGAATGGCAGAAAGAGCTGGATAGTGGGATATTTTATTGTTTGATTATTAGTTATGGCAGTAATTTCTTGATGATATTCCTCATCTTTCAGACAGCGCCTTCACCTGAAGTCCTCTGGCTCTGGGTTAGTCACAAACTATGTAATTTCCACAGCCCCAAAGACCTGAAGGTTATTCACAACTGCCAGAGTCCAATCTGTAGCTGAACATACCATGGGATTAAAATGCTCTAGCATTGCACTGTGCAGGTTCAGGCTGCTTACACACGGAGTCAGCACGAACTGGCTCAGCTTTTTTTCCTCTGCTCTGCTTTTTATACTGCTCACTTTTGAAAGGGATTTAAACCAGCTTTTACAATTTAAATAATAGAGTTTTGATATAAATGTGCAGGTGTCTGAATAAGCATTAGGTAGCAAATAAACACCTACCTGGTGAGTGCTTGCAGTTCTCAATAAGGCTGAGGTGCACAGGGTGCAGCTCAGGACTGGAACAAGGGTTTTTAATTAGAGTGGTGTTTATTACTTGACAAGAAGTGATCCTAGCAAAGAAGCTAGGAGTGAAACCAGGCTTTTACTGTGGACACGTGAATTCACTGACTCTCGTGGTCTGTTAATATATGCTACAGAGTGCAAGAAATACACTGCTGAGAGCAATTATGCTCCCAGTCTTGCTCTAAGGCTTTGTGCAGCTCTGCTGGCAAGGTTTGTGCTCCAATAGGAGCTGGTTGGAATCAGGTCCATAAATGGCAGCTTACCTTAAGCATTGCACAGATGGTGTTTGTATCTTAGAGCCCGCTGATTTCATGTTGGTGGAGGATGTTTTCTGCTCTTCTGTAAGCCATTGGTGTAGGGTCCCTCTCTGACACTGTCACCTCTGCATAGACCTGAGTGAAGATATCCCCTCTAGGCTTAGTGGGGGATCCTGGGAACCAGAGGCTTGCTGGTTGCTTCTCAGCCCCAGCTTCTGGAGTCAGGTGAATTTGGAGCTGTTTGGAGGGTTGCCCTCTAGCCACTATAGAGACACCACTCATGTTTCAGCTTAAAGATTCAGGTCAGAAGGGAGGAAATCTGTAACTCTCATCAGAGGTGCCCGACACCTCGAAAAGAGCCTGCAGTGAACTGTGTTGGGAGTCTGCAGAGCACTGAAATGCTAATTAAAATTACAATTAATTTTAAAAACACCAGATAAATATTACCACTTCAAGTACACTCAGATGTTTATTCCTGGTTTGAGCATGCAGTCTTGATTCTGGTGTGTTTTTTGCTTTGGACTACTTAAAAGTTGAGGCTTACAAAGTCTCAACATCTCTTAGGTCCTTTTAGGATTGATTAAAAAGAAGCATTCAATAAAAGTAGTTCATTTAGTCATTATTTAATAGTTTATCTCAAAGTTATCAAACTGATAAATATCACTGGACATGGTACTCCAGTGTTATGCTGGAGGGAGGTTGCTTGCCCAGGAACTGGATCTGCTCTTGACTTTATCTTCTGCTGGTGGCTTATTAGTGCCTTTCAGACCAGCAGTAATCTCACAAATGGGTGGCTAGGAGTCCTTTGGAGGATTTTTTTTTTTTAATAAAATTAAGTAATTAGTCCAGGAGTTAATTAAACTTAGCATTTGGTTTTCTAGGGTAGCACATGAATCATAAATTTGAGGAAAGGGTTAATTTACCTATTGGTGACAAATCTTTGTAACAGACATGCCATTTTGGGGGCAGATACAGATACTTATTCAAATAAGTCATGGACAGAAGATGTGTTCATTAATTACCCTATGACAGCTGCAGCCAGATTCAACAAAACATTTGTCTGCCTAGAATAAGGTAAATAAACTCTCTTGCTCTGAGGAATGCTTCTGGCACAGTACTTTCTACACATCTGAGAAGCACATCTGATAGCCAGTGCTGTGACTGCGAAGCACATGGAGGAGCAAGTCCTGGTGAAGCTATTTAAATGGATGAGCAAGGATTAACTGGGAACTGCCCTGTATTGGTATTCATCACTGCTCTGGTTCTTTTTCCATTGACCTTCTCAACAAGTCAATGGTTATACTCAAATACACTGTCTCACTGGTGAGGCAAGAGCTGGCAGTGGTGGTCCCAGTCAGCTCCAGTGTCATTAGTCTGTGTCAGAAAACCCTCTGCCAGACAAGCGAGGGTGACAACAGTGTGGCAATATTTACAGAGGTGCATACTTTGTGACAAATGACCGGTGCCTTGGAAATGAAAGCTGAACAATAAACAAATATTCATCTTTAAAGAAAAAGAAAATGGATCACGTGGATATGCAAGCAAAGTGAAGGCAAATCTGAAAATAAATGGTACTGGGGAAAAAGAAAAGGTTTCCAGTACATAAATTTTGCAGGGAAGGGAGATGATGAAGCTGGTAGGGAGATGACTGGTGACTGTCACAGCACCTAACCATGACAGGACGGCAATTCAGACCTTGTTCCTCTTCATGGACTCTGAGAGAGAGCTGTTTGCAGGAGATGCTCAGGCTGAAATGCGCTTGGCCTCACCAAAGTGAGATCAAGGTCTGGGCTTTCCAATGTGTTTTGAGGGTGATGTATGTATACAGGTCACCTGTATGTATAATGCATTGGAAGAGGTCACCCAGAGAAGCTGTGGATGCTCCACCTCTGGAAGTGTTCAGAGCCAGACTGTATGGGCCTTTGAGCAAGCCAGTCTAGTGAAAGGAGATGATCTTTCAAAGTCCCTTCTAACCCAATCATTCTGTGATTCCCTGGTGTTGTCCATGCACAGATACGTAAATGGACATCCAGGTGCCTGGATAAGAGACTCCATAGGTGCCTCATGCCAGCTAGCTTAGGAGGAAACAAGTTCCTTTGGGCATGTCTGCCTTCTTCCACTGACTGGAGGTAGGTCCAAGTGAGATCAGCCTGTGGGTCAGAGCTATGGATAGATAAGGAGAGGGTCCTTCCTGCCTCAGCCATCAAGGGTTCCTGCCTTTCTGCTCTTGCTGATGGAGGGATGTAATATTTTGGCTGCTGATTTTCCATCCTCTGAGCTGTAAATATATTTCAGGTCCCATTCTCAGCAGATGGATTTCTTTGTGTCATTGCAAGGAATCCCATGAATTAATGGGCTGGATTACAGAGGACTCTGTCCACCTTGTGCTCTCACAGGAGTACCCAGCATGGAAGAAAAGCACAATTCTCTTGGGGAAGCAACACTCTAAACAAATCAGGGAAAATAATCAGAATAACCTGTATTTATGAGCCCTTATGGATGTCTGAATAAACTTAGATTATGAGAAGCTAGGGTAGCTTACTTAAACATGGATCCTGTAAGCAGATAAAGGACTCTCTAATCTCCTCCTAAGTTGTTGCTGTGGTTGGTAGGTATGTCTTTGTAAATTTTAGAGGACCAAGATAATATTGAATGGACAGTATAAAAAACAGCTGAATCAACAAGACACAGTGAAAGCTTCAGGACACAAGGAATAAGCCACATACATCCCTCTATAGCTCTCTCCTCCCCATTCATCTCACAATGTTTGGTTAAGCTGCTATGTAAACAATTATTATTGTGTACATGGAGGATATTTTTGTGTGGTATCCTTTGATATGGGCATTGCTTGGCTACAGCTGAGACAAATTTTCAGCTGTGTCAGTTTCTAACTATACATGTAGCTTAGAGATTACTAAGTATTAGGAACGAGCATTAACGCTTGTCAGAGCAGGAATACGTTCCACAGGTGGTGAAGATATCTCTCCAGCAGCTGTCATCCTGCAGGCTGCCACTCACTTTAATCTCCCTGTCACCCATATTTCTCAGGCATTTGGCAGCCCCTCAATTTCAGTACTGAAAATTATGTGCTTCAGAACTTTCATGAACAAATTTAAGAGTTTGGTTACATTACAGGGAGGAATCTACCATAAATTGTATTTCTGAATTTCCTTAATATTTTTTTAAATTACCCATTTAGTGTGTAAGTCACAGTGTGTCCCATCTCAGAGCTATGGCAATTTAAAGGTGTCTAATGAGAAATCCTTTTTGGACAAGCTGCTCTTAAGGGCCATTCAGAAAAGTTCTCCAGCGAATCCAAAAAGTTTGGAGGGATACAGAGCAGTGACACTTCAAATGTGCACAAACAGGACTTGGGCATAACAACTCTCTGAACAGCTTCACCCTGTGCATGTGTGTGTGTACCTGCACCTGTGCTGACACACAGGAGTCTTTCTCTTCTTTCCTTGTGATGTCCCCCTGTCATTTATTAATTTTTAAAATAATTTTTCATACTATATTCAAATCCTGTAAGCACTTCCCCCCCCCCAGCTTTTTCCCCCTCTTATAACTCAGCAGGCTCTTTCTCTTTAGCTCTAGAAAGTGCTCCAGTCATCCTTCCCAATTGTATTCTTGCTCTTCCTTGGTGTCCAAAGCCAAATCCTAGCAGTCGCCTGCCTCAGCCTGACCTTACTTCCCCATGCAGCAGCATCCTATCAGCACCTGCCTTGCACAAGAGAATCAACCCTTTAAATGGTGTGAATTCCCTGTGGATGTGTGCAGGGGGTAGTGGATGCTCCCTGAGGGCTGGGGACAAGGGCAGAGCCTGGGATACCCCAACATTCATGTACCACATATTTGAGCCTAGTCCCAACCTTAAAAGTTTTTATATTTATTTTTATTTCTTTGTGGTTCTCTGTGTTCCGTTATATATTCTCTCAATATACAGAATACATATAGAGGACAAATATAGTATGTTTTGTATTCTTTTGTGTGTAACTGTAACCTCTCACTTAGAAAGACACTCGGATGCAATCCAGACTTCTTAAAAAAGGTTACCTGAAGATGATGATCCAGAGAGCATTTTAAAAATTCACTGTAGTGCCCTGCACAAATACCTCCAAAAATTGTCACAATATCAAAAACTACACCTTTTCTTTTTGCCAAACTTTTCATAAGAAATAACAATCAACCTACAGATGAGACAGAGTGGACCATGAACATTGTGCTAAAACCTGGGCATTGAAATCAGAAGCATGGACACGACTAACTCCCTGTGCAGGCACTTCCAAGGCACAGTTCATCTGACCCACATGGTGGGAGATAATTGGTCCCTCCAAGCTCTCAATTCTGCCAACTGACTATAAAAACACTTCAGACAGCTATCTCAGAGCCAGGCCTTTATGTTATCTGGGGCTGGTTGAGGACATTTTAACCAGAATGACTACTGACAAAAAAAGAGAACATTTAAAATTTTAAAAAGAGATAAAAGACAAACAATTTATTTTCCTTAGAGGAGAAAAGACCAGGTCCTCTGTGGTACATAGGCCAAAAATAGTCAGCTTAAGAGAGCAATGCAGCTCTATGTAATGTAAATCATATATTTAAGTCAGGTCAGATGAGAATATTCTTTGTGTTCTATGTATATAGAACAAGCCTAAATGGCTGAGATAGTAAGACACTCTCAATTTTGCATTGGAGAAATAATAATAATCAATTTCAATATTCTTGAAATACTGATATATTAAGAGCAAAATTTACATCAAAATTTACACAAGCAAATACCCCAGACTTGAATAGCCTGCCCTTGAACACACACCCAAATCCACTTTAGTAAACAACATTATAATTTATCACACAATAAAATACAGCTAGTTTCCATGCAGGGGCAGGGGGAAAGCTAAATAGCTTTAGGTGCTATTGATATTAGGTATAAATAAAAAGCATAGTTAGAGAATGGTCTTCAAACCAGCAGTAAAATCTTACTAACTTGTATACAGCAGAAAATTATACCTGGAAATCACAAAAAAAAATTTAAAACTGCTTGAGAAGATTCTGTGCATTGTTGCAGTTACTTTTGTAGCAGTTGCTTTTTGTCTTTAAAAGGGATTTCTGTTCAGTTGACATCTGTCCTCAGTGTCATACTACTTTTATTCTTCAAGAGAGAAAAGGGACAAGTAAAATGTACATTCATATCCAGAGGAAGGGTCTTAGGCACAACATAGTGCTGCTACTTTAAAAGAATTGTAATTTTGCATTAGGCACTGCTTCCCCATGCATTTGTATCTGCATATGTGTGTTTATGTGTCTCTATACGCACAAATGATAAGTAGCTACATCGTTTACATTTTTATGGCTGAAGCCCTTGATTGAATTTTCATAATGCCAGGAGGGCCCATTTGGGATTCAGGTCTTGCTGTGCAAATAGTCACTAAGGCATCTGCCCCAAAGAGCTTGTAACTCTAAGAGGATAAGATGTGGCAGGGGAAATAATTAGAGGGAGATGCAGTGACTCTCTCAGGTTACATGGGAGGGTCATGCAGCTCTAGGATCAGAACAACTCTTTGTGCTTGTCTGGCACTGATTTATTGGTGAATCAGCAGCACCATTCTGGGTTTTTATCCTGGGCTCACAGCCAAACTTGTCCCTCCCTCTTGTGTTCCAACCACAGTGTCAGGATGTCCCCAGCCACAGCTGACCTGCACAGCAGTATCAGCTCCTTCCAGAGAAGAACCCCAATGGCATAAATCAGCCCTGGTTTTCCACATGCACATTTCAATTCATGTGAGGAAAATATTTTGCTCTTATTGGACTTCTTTTTGAGGTAGGAGTGATAAAGAAAATATTTCCCTGCCACAAGTTTGTTTCTCCATCACACATAGAAGCAAGGGCAGGTTAGAGGAAGTTCTCAACATCTACATCTTTCCCCAAGGGGACAATACCAGGAACCCCCAGGGAGTGGTGAGTTCTGGCATGTCTATATGCCACCCTTCCTAGGTCTACATTCCACAATGCTCCACCTTCCACAATGCTCCCAAAACATTCTCAAATGTTTTCCACAACCCTCCCAAAAAACCAGCATCTCTATGTCCAAAGTCCAGGCCCAGATCTCCAACATGCAGTTGTAGCTGGGTGGAGGAGGAGGGATGTTGTCTTTGGATCTGGATTGAGGTGACATGAAAGTCACAGGAACATCTCTGGACATCCACTCCTCTCTGAGGCCAAGGTACCAGAGCCATTCTGAAAATCAGACAGCTGCATTTGCTCAGGACAAGGAGTTTTGGTGTGCACTGGTGACTCTTGCAGAAATTTTGTTCCTCTGTGTTTGCAATAGTTGTCAGCCCTGCTGGCTTGGAGATGAGGCAGAGCATGACTGCCGATGCACTCATTTCAGCCCCTCTGTGGGTAGTGGAGGAGAAACATGATGGAACAAATGCAGCCATTTGGCCTGTTTCTCCCATATTTCCATATCTCTGGTGAGAAACTGGCCAACTGATCAGAAGAGTGAGCAAAACAGACTGCTTTCTTAAGGCCTGCTCAAGTCACTTCCGAAGATTAGCAGGAACAAAACCTTCTGTTGTGGTTGTGATATGGAGCAATGAGAATAAATGCTTCAAATTGGTGTGATTGTCCACTGTCCCTCCCCAGTAGAATTACATAAAATTCAGAAATCCTTCATATGCTCATTTTCTGCTACTATACAAACCCATAATTTATTTACAGTCTCGAGAAGTGGGCCCATGGGAAGCTCAAGAGTTTCAACAGGGTCAAGTGCAAGATGCTGCACCCAGATTGATCCAGCCCCAGTATCAACACATGCTGGGGGATTAAGATATTGAGAGCAGCCCTGCTGAGAAAGATTTAGGGTGCTGGTTGTTAAGATGTCATGCTGCTAGACACGACCTTGCAATATGAGCTGGCAGTCCAGAAACCCAAATATATCCTGGGCTGCACCAAAAAGCTGTGGCTAGCAGGATGACGGAGGTGATTTTCCCCCTCTACTCCACTCCCATGAGACCCCATCTGGGGTGTTGAATCCATTTCTGGGGCTCCTGGCATAAAAAGGTTGTCAACCTGGTCTAGTGGAAGGTGTTCCTGCTCATGGCAGGTTAGACTAGATGGCCTCTAAAGATCCCTTTCAACCCAAACTAATCTAATATTTTATTTTGGTGTTGTCACCATCCCTGTCATCCTGGTCCAACATATCACAGGAATTTGGGAAGGCTTTAGAGAAGAGAGTCAAAATTTCAACATAATTTGTGGCTAATGCCTGAATGCCTGTGGCTAATTTGTGCGAATGCCTGTGGCTAATGTTCTCAACCTAGTGCATGTGCTTTCTTTAGTTGAGTTACCCCTGCCCCTGTCCCTCAGGGTTTGCATATGCAAACCGATGAGCAGCCACTGAAGTTGATGTTTGGGTAGGTAGTTTTATAAAGTGGATATCCGTTGATGGATCTGTGGGGAAATTCTAGGTTGTTATTTGCATTGGATTTGTACATGCAGAAGAAGAAAGGTTACTGGCAGTCATAGTTTTTCAATACAGTGCTTATTATATAAGGGTATGTTTAACTGAGGTTCAGGTTTACTCTTTGGGAATGGACACAGCTGATAAATTCACGTAAGCTGCTTGTCCTCCACCTCTGATGCAGGACCAAAGAGCATTTTGTATGTCCTTCCTTGTGTGCTTTCATGTCTAAACCAAATGTAACCATATGACTTGGTTTTGTGGGTGACTTTGGCCTACAAAGTCTTCCCTCCTCACAGCTGTGCTGGACAGGTGGACCCATATGTCCTGCCTTTGTGGAATCTGCAGAAGTATCCCAAAGCACATGCTGCCAGAGGAAAATGAAAACAATATTAAAGAAGCAAAAGGAAAGTGTGTATGTGCATCACATTCATTCACAGAAGATGAGAGTATCATCAAAGTTGATATGGGTTTTCTTCCCCTCTCCATTTCATTGTCCCTTCTGCCCTCCCATATAAGTCTGTTGGAAAGTGCAGGGCATCTCATTAGGTAGGCTGGGCTTTTTAAGCATTCGTAAAATGGACATTTTTTTATCTCCTTAGAGGTAGGGATCAGATTATGTTTGTACATCTGGCTAAAGTAGCCTTGTCCTCTTCTTCAATGGCACTGTTGCAAGGTCCCGGAGCCCCATATTGCTGTCAGGGTATGCCAAAAATCTGAGTATCAAGGTATGGCAACAATCTGCCACTGTCATGCCGAAGGCAGCACCTAGGTTTCTCTCTGAAAGGGTTTCTCTTTTGTTTGTATAAAAAGGTTCACAAAGTTGTGGATGTCCCATCCCTGGAAATTATTCTAGGCATCCTCCATTTAAAGAAAGATGACATAGCCTGGATGTACTTAGTGCGCTGAGTAATTTATCCAGAAAACATCAAGTAGAGCTGAAGGGGGGCTAATACAGAGTTTAATTTAAAGTTGAAAGCAAAACCTACTGACTTATTGTTGCAAAACCAGAGGTGGTTCCTTTTCTAGCTCAAACATCAGAAGAGCCAGACTCCATGCTGTAGATTTTGAGGTAGGACTCAACTGGAGTTTAAAAAACTTAGGTGTTAATATGCAGTGGAGGCTTAAAAGATAATGTATAGGCCTGATTTTACTTAAAAAAAAAAAAACACAAAAAAAACCACAAAAAAAACAAACCACAAAAAACGCCACAAACCCAACAAAAACAACTTGGTGGGGGTTTTTTTGATAGAATAACTTAAAATGAAAAAACAACTAAAATTATATGTTCATCGTTGCCTTCTCATGATATATCTGCTGCATCTGGTGTCTCAGGAGCAAGTGGTTGAGAACAGCACTGTAAGTGTTGTGCAGAAGGAGGAGCTACTCTGGAAGACTGTCAAAATCCATGCAGCATGTGTTGTGGAAGGCATTTTCTTTCCATCTTTTGGATGTTTGCATCATGCAACATCTCTAATGGCTACCTTCCTTCTTCACCATAAGACCTCATCCACAATTTGAGGCTGGATAGTAGTCTCAAGGGAAATCATGCTGTGCAATGCAGAAGTTTTGAAGTTACCTTGATGAGTAGCTAAGGGTGGATTAGACTACAATGGCCTATTTTGGAAGCAAAATACCTTCCTCCTCTGATTTCTGACAGAATATTTCCTTCACAGGCCATCTTCTGCCCTAGCCCAGAAAAATGCTGTTGTTCCTTTCCCCATCTTGCTTCTTCATGTCTCAGGGATAGTTTCTTATCTCCTCTCACTCCCTCAGCAAGTCTGCTGCTTTCTGTTTGCTGTTCTTCCCAAGCTGGCTGTGAGATAGGCAGGGAATGGGCTCCCTGTGCCACAGGGGAGTCACAGGCTGTCTGCCAGTCACTCAGACATGCGCTTGATGGGGGTGGTGCTCTGGTGGTCTTGGTCTGTGGTCACTTGAAGACCAGCCCAAGCATAGAGGTGTTGGATAAGGAGAAAGGTCCATGTGAGCCTTGAGGCAGCACATGCTCCCATTGATTAATGGACATTTTGGAGTAGAGAGCAAAGGTAATGAAACGTGAAATAAGGCTGTTATAAAAATGTATTGGAGGATTCATTCTGTGATCATACTTTTGGGCTCTGAATATTGTGTTGCTAATATTTTTGTATTGCTGTTGGCTGGAGTACCTCAGCTGTTACTGAGACCTCCTTAGATGTATCATCAAGTATTGGACTCACACTTTTCTACAAGTCTATTTTTTCCCCCATGTGAGACAGCCCATACTGCCTCTCATACATATTATTACCCAAAGCTGTTCCTTACTTGGTGTTGACCAAGAAGAACTTTACCAAATAATGTAATGGGCGAAAATTATTTTGATTTCCTGTGAATTGTGGAAAAAGGCTTGGTGGTACTGGTGAATGAAAAACAAGGCAGCAATGTATGCTCACAGGCAACCATGTCCTGGGTTTCACCAGAAGAACTGTGGCCAGCAGGGGATTCTGCCCCTCTGCTCCAGTCTCGTGAGACCCCACCTGGAGTGCTGTGTCCAGGTCTGGGGCCTAACACTGGAGAGAGTACAGAGGTAGCCCACGAGGATAATCAGAGGGCTGGAACACCTCTTCTACGAGGAAAGGCTGAGAAAGGTGCAATTGTTCAGCCTGTAGCAGAGAAAGTTCAAGATGAACAGATTGCACTTTTCAGTGCTTAAAGGGGGCTTATAAGAAAAATCAGGAGATACATTATGACAGGGCCTTTACCAGTAGGAAAAGGAGTAATGGTTTAAAACTATAATAGGGCACTTTCAGACTAGATATAAGGAAGAAATTTTTTACAGCAAGGGTGGCATAACACTGTTGCAGGTTGTCCACAGAAGTGGTGGATGTCCCACCTCTCAAAACTGTCAAGATCGGTCTGGACATGGCTATGGGCAACCTGGTCTAGTTGAAGATGTCTCTACTCATTGCAGGGAGACTGGACTACGTGGCCTTTAAAGGTCCCTTCCAAGAAAACTGCTCTATGATTCCACAGATTCTACATCAGTAATGTGGAAAATCCTTGTAAGAGTGATCTTGTATTACCCCACCATTACTCTTCAGGCAATCACTAAAGGCACTGAACAGGGTCTTACTGTGTAAGCTGCACTTTTAGCCACCTCTGGAGAGTGATACATTCCAGTCAGTACTAAAGCTGCACCTTAGCTCTTTAAAAGCAGGCAGGAACCTTTAAGTCTGTGTCTGATCTACTTACCTTTTATGGTCAGTGGAGAGAAACAGACACTTCTAGGTCACGATTCACCTTGTCCAAATGCAGACATCAGGAATAATTCAGTGAATCACACTCTAAAACTGCTTATTTCTTTCCATTATAATGAAAAATTATTAAATGAGGACAAGGTGATTAGCTATATGTATGCATCTACCCTGTCAATGTCTCCAGGGAAGTGAGATGAATGTCCTACAGGCCTAAGAAAGGTTTTGATCTCCAGCGGGACTCACCCCTCTCCATGGCTTAGGAAGAAAGTCAGACAGGTCCCTAGCTCAAACCACACTTATCTTTTAAGTTAATAGAATTAATTTAGGATTACTCCCATTTTGAATCTGGATCTGCCACTAATAGACTAGTGTTTTTTTCTGGAACTGGCCATTCTCCAGAAGAAATACCATGGATTCAGAAAGCAACCACAGAAGCATTTCTGAGAAGTTTCACACTTTGTTTATTAGTACTTTATTTAAAACTTTTTTGGTTTTAATCATAATTTTTCTCCTTTGATGATCATTTTGTAACTCAGAACAGATTAAGTCTCCTTGGGCTGGGTTAACCTGAGTACTCTGATGGCAGGTAGGTGGTGCCTGGCTGGTTGAGGACGGGTTTCGATCCTTCCTCCGTAAATGTTAAATGACATCAATCTCTTCTACTTCAAACTCTTGTTTGTCCAAAACTTGAAGAGTGAGAGTATCGCCTGCCGGAAGTTATCTCCTGACACGACATAGAGCAGCAAATTTCCAACAGTGTTTAATGCTGCTAAAGGTTTGGTTATAACAAACATTAAAAGGATTACTTTCTTCAAGCGGCAGCTAACTGGCTGTACTTGGAGCTCCAGATGAATTGCTTGAAAGATGTGGAAGGGGAGGAAACACACATAGAAGACCAGCAAGAGGAGAACAGTGAGTCTGCGAGCCTTTTGTTTGTAGCTAGCCTGTGTGTGGAGCCCAGTGGCCAGGATGAAAATGATGAGCACATAGCACAGAGTCACCGTGAGCAGGGGCAAGAAGAAGGCAAACACAGTCAGTCCCCAGTTGTACCAGCGACTTGAGTTGAAGTTCCCAGCAACAGCCAGGTCTGGGCAGATGGTCTTGTTGTGCCTGTGACTTGGGACAATCAGGATGGCCAAGGGGCTGAGGGCCACCAGGGAAATCATCCAAACGACTATGCAAGTCACCACTGCCCATCTCTGCTTCCGAAGAAAAAGGCATTTCATTGGGTGCACAACTACCAAAAAGCGGAAGATGCTGAAGCAGCTAAGGAAGATAATACCACTGTACATGTTGAAGTAGAAACAAAACTGCATAAACTTGCACATGAAGTCTCCAAAAATCCAGTCATTTCCATTAGCATAGTAGTGTATAAAGAAAGGAAGCGTGACTAGATACATCAGGTCAGTGATAGCCAGGTTTAACATAATGATGGTGCTGCTTTTCCAGGGCCTCATCTTAACATAGTAAACAAAAATTGTCACAATATTCCCTGGGAAGCACACCAGGAAGATTAGGCTGTAAATGACGGACAGATAGAATTTCACCTGTAAGAAATTTTCATCCTTGCAGTGTGTCAATTGGTGTACGGGGCTGGAGTGAGCAGTAAAATTGCTGGTGCATTCAGATGCCATGTTTGCAAAAATCTCCTTAAGACAAAAATCAGATTTTAGTTTTAGTTTAGTTTGAATTGATTTGTTGGAACAAATGTTGTCAGTTAAACCTTTTGTAGCTGGAGAAAACGTATGTTTGAGAAGGCACAGTAGTGCGAAGAAATGAGGATTTGCTAATGTACCCAGTCTGACCTAGATAACACCATTGAAAAGTTTAATTTCACCCTTTCTTCTCTTCTACATTTAATTTTGATAATTATTAATTTTACTCTTTCTTTGTTTAGCCTCCTTCATTGAAGAAGACAATTACTGCTTATTTGCAAATCTTCAGGAATAGGAAGCACACATTTAGAGAGCTAGAGGGAGTTTGGGCTTAGATTTTGCAAAACTGTGAACTACTCCTAACCTTTCAGAAAGTAGAACCATATCCAAATATTATCTTCATTAATCTGAGCTAATCAGTGTTTTGTGCTCATGAAACAGAGATGTTGTTCTGCTTCCATGAAAGCCAAAAGATATTAGGTTTAGTTACAGATCTCAGGACCTGATGCTCCTGTAACCTGACAGATTGTTCCCTGGATGTGATTTTATTCTCTTGGAGTCATCAGAGTATAAAACTAATATAAATGTTTTGGTTTGGGTTTTTTGGAGGGTTGTTTTTTGGGGGAGGGGTGTTATTTTGTTTTAGTTTGTTTTTTTAAATCAAGCCCTATAGTGGCATAAATCTGACTTAAATTAATAAAGGCTGTTTCTCAAAGGGCAAAGGGAAAATGGAAAGCACAAAGGGCAGGCAGTGATTTTGCTTCCCATTCTATGCCAATTTGAGCTAGGTAGACTTATCTCTGAAATGATTTCTTGTCTGACATATCCGATTTGGATCTCTCCACAGGGAGTCCAAAATGTAACATTTCTTGGTAGTGTTTTAACCTTAAAAAAATGGTAACCAAGCATGAAAATCATGTGACTTCAGGTATCAGAGACTTAAATTGGAGCCAGTCCTCCTAAGCCCCCCTCTATCACTAAAGGAGAGACGCGAGTTCCTCCAAGACATAATATATCTACCCACAACTAAGGTTTCTAAGATGTTATTTACTCTTTTGGCATACCTATTTCTTTCCGTTGATACAAAAGGTAGCCCAAGCTGAGTAGTTCTGCTCTGGATAGCTCAAGTGAGGCAAGAGCTGTATCACTCTGTGTCCTCAGCACCTCAGGTGAGTACCACTCTTCCAGACTCTAACCAATTCCATGTGACAAAATATTTTAAAGAAACTTCATAAAGTGGTAGACAGGGTATTATCAAACCTAGATCCTCTCTCTTCTCCCAGAAACAGCATCTTTAAACTAAACCAATGCTACATTAAACATCCAAGGCGAAAGCAACACATTTTAAAATAATACAACAAAACAACAGAAAACGGACCTGGAAAGAAGACAGAATTATACCTTATTCAGTCTTAGAAAATGTGATTCAGTTCACAGCATTTAATACGTTACCTGTATGACTCTTCATCATCCCAATAACTGGTGGAACATGACCAATTCGTTCTGACACACCCAGTCATTAAAGCTGGGACATAACAGACATTATTTGATCATAACAAGTCAGCAAGGTGATTATCTCTTTGGTTCTCAGCACTTTGTTACTCAGAAATTTGAACAGTATCCCTACAATTTGGTTAAAACGTTAATACTTTCTAACATGAATATTAGATCTGGAGTAGAAGCCTTGCAGTCAAAGATGCCCTAGCTAAAGGCTGTCAAGATTTTTTTAAAGCAATCCAGATTTACAATCACAAAAGCTAGGGGTGTGCATGTTTTCTCTCTTTTCTGCTGCTCAGTGATACCACTGTCACCCACATTTATGCCTCTCCGGTATATTTTATATCACGTTAGACAAATTTACTGGAATATTTGATTTATCCCCAGTTTGGCTTTCTTGCACTGCTGATCAGTTCTTCACCACAATCTTGAATCCTCCAAATTGAAAATGGAGAAATACTGCTTACCTGAAAACCTGCAATTCTGCTTCTCCCTCTGATATTGCTTTGAGCAAAGAGCTCAAATGAAATGTATTTATGTCTTCCTTGCAGTGAAGCAGGTTTTAGTATGGCTTTGCAGCCATATACATTCACTCCTTGTCTGACTGAAGCTCCATGTGGCTGTGAATTAGGAAACTGGTAGAAAACCTCAGTTACTGGCTCAGGTGTCCGCTCTTAGAGCCAGATGGCTGGAGGAGTCCTCTTTTGCCCTCTGTCATTCACACTGTCTTGCCCTCAGTGGGCAGATCTGACTTTGCTGGCAGCAGCTCTGTGTGCTGAGGCAGACCTGTAGTATTCTAATAGCAGCAAATCACATTTAAATTAGCGTGTATGTGTGAGTGCGTGTGCTTAGAAAAGACAAAATTAAATTTATTCTCCATTTCCTCTGAAGTGAAACCTGATCACCAAAGTGAATAAGGCATGTTGTCATTTCAAGGTCAGGTGAAAAGTGTTATGACACACTGTCTTCATTAAAATCAAATTTCTAATGGAGTACGAATTTCATCTCATGAAATAAATGAATGTTCCTTTTGGAACGATGTGCTTTTCAGAAACCGTGGCATTCTTTCTGCTTATTTTTGGTGAGTAAAATATCCATAGTCTGTTGGCTGGTTATTACTGGAGTAGCTGAAATTGCAAACTTGTTTTATTTTGAGCTTTTGCTTTTGGGCTTCATAATTCACGAGATCTGCAATTTTCTCTGCTTCTTGAGCCAAAAGTCTGTTCTTGAATAAAAATCTCATTATTATCCTTAGCTCGAGGAACAAGATCAAAAGAGATTATTATTATTTAAAAACAGTTGATGCAACTTGAATTTTGAAACAGCAGTCTTCAGCCCTTGAGCTTGCAACCTGCTCCATGCACAGAGGCTCCAGCTGCCCAGTGTGGTCAGCAGCCTTTCTGTCTTGGTACATTTGATGGGTCTATACTCACTGATGAGTTTATGATGCAGTACCAAATGAGCAAGCTTTCATGCCTGAACATTATGTATGTATGTACACAGAGTATTTTTCAGAAGTATTTTTCACTCTCCTTGAGTGCCTTTACTGGGCAGGATTTGGGAACTGGCTATCTGTTTTGCTAATCACACTGCAGGGAAAGAGTAGTAACGAGGACAGTCAAGACTGGGGCAGCAGTAATGTCTGACAACTAGATCATTATCTATCTGTTACCATTAGGGAAAGGGCACCCTCTCTGCTCCCATCTAACCAAGCTTTTCTCTAGGTCAGTGCCCAGAGCACTTCTAAAAAATGTCCAAAGTTTCTCAATAATTGTAAAATACACTGTCATGTACTAGCTCAAGGATCAGCAACTGTTTAAATAGCTATTATCCTGTTCCTAGGCACTGCATGTGTCATTAGAAACCATTTGTATGAGGCTGTAGCGTTACAAGCACAGAGGGAGCTAATTATAGTTAGGGATCATTTAATGCATTCACTACTTAATCCATTATACCCCTGAGCAATGGGGAACCTGTGCAGCAGCGGCTGGTTTTCATTCTTCCTTGGCAGTGGCTGTGCATGAGGTAAAGCAGAAATGGGCTTTGCTGGTGCCATGACCAGACCTGCCAGGGATTTGGTGCACTGGGGTCTCAAGCAGGCACTGGGGTCACCTCTGCATTTCTAACTCTGGACAGGAGAAGAGAAGAAAATAAAACACATGTTTTCAGACCAATCTTGAGAGATGGTGATTAATAGAAGGTCAACTCATACAGAGCTGCTCTGCATGGAGATGGAGATATGCTCCTTAGCTTACCCAAATCTTGTCTCGTCATTGGCTGGAGAGACCTAGTGGCTACTGCACCCCTGCATCCTCCCTCTGTCTTTCATCATGGTTACAGCAGCTCCTCATTGCACAGAGACCTTTGGAAACATTGGCTTCAATCACAGCCATGTGACTGGCCCCGGGACTCGTGTCAGGTGCTAGGGAAATTGAAAATAAACTAACAGGGACTATTTTTTTAAATGGCTTATCTGGCCTCATGTGACATCTTTATGGATAAGGGATGATTCTGCAGTGTGACTTTCAGTTTGTCAGTCTGTGGACCTTTTCTCTTTACCAGCCATTTCTCCACCTCATGTCCATGGACCTCTTAAGTCTGCCCACTGGCAGACCATTGTGAGCCTTCACAAAAAACAAGGGGGTTTTTATACTTTAAGGCTGTCCTCACCTTCTCCCCTCTACAAGCACTGGAGGGAAATCAAAATACCCTGTTGCTCCACGGTCAGCTTAAGTGACTCTAATTGCACACTGCAGTCAAAAGAGCTGCCAGCCCCACCCTCCTCCTGTCATCCTAAAGCACACATTTTCAACAACCCCAATGCTTGTGCAATGCTGGGATGTGTTGGATAAGTGAGCTGACTGAGGCCAAACCAGTTCTCTTCACCTTGTATTGGCTTTATGGTCCTTTTGTGACAGGTGATGGCTCTGTCTGTGGGTGTGTGGGCTCCAGAGCTTACAGTGAGCAGTGGTGGGGACTGGCTGGGGGCAAGAGGACAACAGCAGAGGTAGATTGGCTGGGGCTGGCACTGAAGTTGGACAAGCATTCCTGCTGTGGAGTTGTGTTTCACTCACTGCTCAGCAACCAGCCACCAGCTGAAGCTGGTCTCCAGCAATGCTTCCCAAAGAGACAGCACTCACCTCATGTTTCAACAGCCTTCCAGGCAGGCTGGATAAATTGGTCACAGGGGCTGACATTTTCCCTGACATAATAAAATTCTATAGAGTTCATCTGAATGTATTAATGTGGCTCTTAGTCACTGAATAGGAAAAAAAAACCGGATTGAGTTGGTGGCAGGATTATTAATGAAATATTTCCTCTTGAAACTTTGTACTATAGGCAAAGCCAGTTATCACAGAGTGTGTGAACCCAAATAGGATCAGCTTTTCATATGGTATTCTTCCTTCTGTGATGGCAGGGTGAACAGGATGCACAGGATGAGTGACGGGTTTGCTCACCTGGACCACACAATATCCTTTGAAAACTTCCAGTCTGTTATACAGAAGTGGAGAACAAAGCCCAGTATTTTCATTTGGCTTTGTGGCTGGTTCCAGACAATGCCTCTCTCCTCCAGATGGACTAGCTATTGGCTTCTGTGGGCATTGGGGTGGAAGAGGTCATAGCAGGGCTTTTTGTTGTGTCTCACTATCACTGCTGAACTTAACTGTAATTAGGCTTTGCAGGCATGAAGGTGCACAAACCAGCACAGGGGCCATCCTCGTTTTGCAAAACCTGACCTAAAATCCGCAGGCATGAGTGAAAGACTCCTTTCAGAATCAGACCTTCAGGCATGACAGCACCCGGTGTGGTGCAGTAGAAATGGCTCTGATTGATAATTATGCAGGAAAACAGGCATTTTGTTGGGCAAGGGTTAGGCTCCAGAGTCTTAAGAGCTTTCATTATACGTTTTACTTTTGGTTCAGCAAACACATAATCTTTGCATGGGTTATTTCCCTTAGCAGACATGCATTTGTTTGGCTGATCTTACTCTGTGTGTGATTGAATACCTAATTACCATTGTTATCAGATCACCCACTGGGAGATGCTCTGTTCTGTTGAGAATGATATTGTGTGCCTTCATCACATGGGAAAATCGACTCTAGTTCTCCCTTCCTATTTCTTCCCTGAGACAGAATGGTAAGGGCAGCATTTTTTAATCCCTAAACACACTGTAACTCTAAATTAATCACAGTTAAATGCTGTCATCTAATTATGCAGGAGAGACTGTTAATGAAAACTTTTGGAAAGGGATATTTTACCTTAGGAAAATTACATATATAATTTGGAATATAAGCAGTGCTGCTGCCACATCGGTGGAGCAGAAGTAGTTCAACAGAGTTCCAAAAATAGCCCATATGGATCTGAGACACTGTTTTATGCCTAATATTAGTCCTTGAAGTGAATTGGTGCTCATCGACTACAGGGCATGGAAGCTAAAATCTACTGCAGCCCCTAGATGATGGCTGAACTTTCAGAAGGTGTGTTGCCCCATGGGAAATAGGGAGAGGAAAGACAATGGGATGATTTATGTGCTTGAAGCCAGCATGTGCTCAGGGACTTTGGTGCAGCACCGCCAAGAGTGTAAACCGATGAATAAAAAGCCCCACAGGAGCACCCAGCTATGAAGTGGGCCTAAACACAGCAGCTGCACCAGTTAAAGTTTTCCCAGCAGACACCAAAAACCAAACTAAACTCATTGGAGGTGTGGCAACAGCCATAATTGTTTTAGATAATAGGCCATTTCCTGAAAATGACCCAGTTCAGTGGGACTGAAAACAGAAAGGACTAATTTGCTGCCTTGTTATTTTATTGGGTTTTTTCAGTTCCAAGACAAAGCAGCCTCCTTGGTGTTCAGTAATGTGCCAGTAGAGGATTCAGCAAAGGAAGCTGCTGATGTGGCTTCCAGTGTACAAGTTTTCAGTCACTGAAGATATATTCTCTTGTGGTGCTGTTGCTCTTGTAATTCGTTTGCAGGATGCTGTGGTACGTGAAGGAAAGTCTGTCCTTTGCCTTTGCTCACTCTAATAGGGCTTTGTCTTCAGAAAGTGACTTGTAGCATCACAGCCCTCAACACATGAATTTCATGTACACAGCCAAAGATGAGCCTTCCTATTAGCCAGATACTGTTCCCTGACAAGCCCTGCTTGGCTCTTGGCCAAAGGACCCTGGGTGCTCCTGCTACCAGCACCACCCCTGTCTGCTGCTACCTGCACTCCCAACCCCTTCAGTTCCCACCTCCAGAAATTACACCTGTGCTTTGAAAATGAGCCTCTTCCAGTGGGGCTGGTGCCAAGAGGAGCACAAACAGGACAGGGAAGGAAGCTCAGCCATTTAGGACACACTTCGTATTTAAAAAGTATAATTTATCTCCCAAGATCATCTAATTGTTTTCTTCATACAGTCACTGGAATTATGAACAGGTGAATTAGTTGTTTGCATTGGTTGTTT
Source organism: Pycnonotus jocosus (assembly GCA_013400435.1). Lineage (NCBI taxonomy): Eukaryota > Metazoa > Chordata > Aves > Passeriformes > Pycnonotidae > Pycnonotus > Pycnonotus jocosus. The sequence goes on from VWYP01003540.1 coordinate 379,929, forward strand.
GCAGTTGTTTAGCACTTGTTTCTGGTAAGGTAAACAGGTATCTGAAAATATCAGGTAGAATTTTAGTATTATAAAGCAATAAGCGGAAGTAATTTTCACTCGAATTGAAATGAGGATGTTCCTTGACAAAACAGACAGAAGCAGAAATCCACAAGGAAATGCCCTGCATATCATTACTTAATGACAGAGTCAAAGGTCTTGTATTTTTCGTAGCAAATTCCCTTTTTATCAGGCAGAGAGCTGTACAACAGGGAAGGTGTTCAGGCTCCTCATCCCAAGCACTTCCCGTTCTATCCCTCATGATAGAGAAGCTGCTCTGCCAGCATGAAGGCAGCTCCCTCTGGTTCCCCCTTGCAGAGGCAGCTCTGCCAGCCTCACCCTGAGAGACATGCAGTTTCCCTGCATCTGAAAGAGTCTTGTGCTCTTTAAATGATGCTCATCATTATCCCCAGGCAATTAAACAGCTCTCCAACAATTCAGACTGGGTGGAGGTGCAGATTGCTAAAATAGCCTTCAAAGAGATAATTCATGCTAACTGAACCTGTGGTATTCATACTCTGTCTCTTTTTTTAACCTATTTTTTTTCCTCTGGCTATTTTGTTCTCATCTAAATCAAATATATGAAAGGGAGGTGCTATTCTCTGCTGAGACTTTCTCTTGCTTTGCCTTTTTATGTCACCTTTCACCAAGGGCTTCAGGGTCACTGAAGTGCTTTGGTTAGATCTCTCTTTGAGCTTTGCAGGACTTGAATTACCAGAGCACTGGGCTTACACACCACACCTGGGTCAGCTGGTGGGCTCAGCTAAAAGTTAATGTATCATACTTGTCTCCATCAGGGCATGAGCTTCAGCTAAGACACCAGCACTTTGTTAAATGTGAATGTCATTCTATGGTATTTATCAAGATTTTCAAAAATAGAGAAACAGAATAAATCGCATCACCATGGGACAGAAGACGACACAAGAAAAGGCAGTTAGAAAAAGCTCTCTGTGCTTGACCTTGACTTTTTATTTCTTAAAAGGGAACTGCTTAGTAGTTGCTGATAAAATGAAATTATACGATGTGTTAAAGGGTATTAAAAATGCATGTTCAGGCTGTTTGGGGTATGGCTTTTTACCCACTACTCTGCATTTTGCCAACACACAACTCTTTTTGCTTCATATTGCCACGACTGATAGCCTGCTGGGATCTGAGGAGGAGATCTCTAACCAGACTTTTATCAGGTTTTGCATATTGTATTCTAAGGAGGTCTAAACTGGTGCATTGCCACCAACTTTGGAGCCAGCTTAATCCACCTCAGCAGTGTCTAATCTATTGGTTTTCATGGCACAGTCTCACTGCAAGGCCTCAGCACAGACATCTTCCCTCTCTGAGGGAGTGTCTTGATGCATGCAGAGGGATGATGGTCACTCCTGAAATCCTCTGTCATGATTCAAAGGGGTTTTTCCCATGGCATTTCAGGAGATGGGGTAGAAGGAAACTCCTCAAGACATGCAGTCCATCTGCTGCTCCAGGCAGGGTCATATCCTTGGCAGTCCCAGCAAGTGCTTTTCCAATGTCTTAAATTTCTCTCTCTACCAAACTATTACTCTGCTTCTCTGTGCCCAAAGGATGAGTTGTCTCACGCCTGACACCTTCCTGATCTAGTCCTAGCTGAGGGCACTCTGTTTTCCAGATACAGGTCAGGTGTGTGATCACCATCACTTTTCCTTCAGTGGCCCTTCTAGACTGAACAACTCTCAGTCTCACAATTTTTTTGTTTTGTGGGTTTTTTGGTGGTTTTTTTTGTAGGTTTTTTGTTTTGGTTTGGTTTGGTTTGGGTTTTTGTTTTGGTTGGGTTGGGTTTGGTTTGGTTTGGTTTTTTCCTGAGCCTGTGTTCTGCTCCCTGTCCAGCAGGTCTCTCTCCTTCTCAAAGTGCACTATTGGACCAGACATGCTACCGCAGGAGACATGTTACAAAAGCAGTAAGGTTAATGATCCTACCTAGAGGCTTGTCCTCTTATTTCTACATCCCATTCTGCTGTTTGCTCTTTTCACAACGGCAGAACACATCTGACTGGTGTTCAGCTTGTGTCCTGAGCAGCCATTTGATTCTTTACTGCAGTACTGCTGCCTAAGCAGATAGCCCAGTTTGTAGACTTTTGATTAATCTACAAACATAAATTCTGCATTTGTCCTCATTGTATTGCATTCTGGTTTTTTCAGACCATTTCTCCATTTTCTGTAAATTGCTTTGAATCTAATGCTGTCTACCAGAAAGCTTGTAGTCCCTTCATTTGTCATCTGCATGCTTAAAGGGAATACTTTCTACTCCATTGCCCAAATCACTAGTGAATATAATAAGGGTTAGCTCACTGCATAATCTGGACTTGGATGGAAAATTTTGTCATGCTAAACATCCTGGAGCTGAGCCTTGTACTTCTCTCCTAGAAACTCACATCAGTGTTATCTGTGCCTGGAGTAGCAGCTTAGCCACAGCTCCCAGTAGTGCTGGTTTTTGTGAAAAATCTGAGAAAAGGAGCAAATTTTGCTTCTCAAAAATACCAAGTTTTCTGTGTGCTTTGTCCTCTTACAGAGCATTTCAGATGGAAACCTGCTCCATCCCAAGAAAGCAGCTGGATTCTGCTGGTCCATCCTGATGGAGGATGCAGCAGACCTTTCCATCATCAGCTCCCCTGCTCTCAGTCTGGGGCTGCTTGCTTAGCTGGGGGGGGGCTTCCCTGCATGCTGCCTACTTGGTTTCTATCAACATCTTCAATAGATGAAGAACATCCACATGAAACATTTTGATTCTGTTGATTCAACTGTTCGTAGGAAAGAAGCATTCTGTCAGAAATTATTTGTTTAGCTGAAATCAACGTGTCTGATTTCTTCCCAGATAAACTGGATACTGAGACAGTCAATCCTAATTCAGGGATCAAATGAATCTCTCATCTCGGGCAGGGTGATTTCTTTCCTAAAACACTCCCTTACTATCCACATACAGATAATATTCAGCACTAACATGGCAGCAGCTGGACTGAATGAAGTCTCCAGGACAGCAAGGAGAAATTGTTGATCACTTTGATAAGTAGCAGCAAAGTATCATGTTGCCTCTGCCAGCCTAGGTGGAGGACAATCTTAGAATAATTGAAGTTGGAAATGACCTTTAAGATCATAAAGTCCAACAGTTTATCAGGCATTGCCAAGTCCATCACTCAACCACGTCCCTAAGTGACACATATACACATCATTTAAATACCTCCTGGGATGGTGATTCCACCATTTCCCTGGGCAGCCTGTTCCAGTGCTTGGCAGCCCTTTTGGAGAAGGGATTTTTCCCAAGATCTACTCAAAGCCTCTCTTGGCACAACCTGAGGCCATTTCCTCTCCTCCTATCACTTGTTACCCGGGAGAAGAGGCTGACCCCTACCTCACTACACCCTCCTTTCAGGGAATTGTAGAAACTGAGCCTCCTTTCCTCCAGGCAAAACAACCCCAGCTCCCTCAGCTGCTCCTTGTTGGTGACAAGGCTGATACTCCCACACACAAATTCTCCTCAAGGTGCAATCCATGTAGTGGAGAAACACTAAGGGATTTGATGTATTTCCCTGAACCCAAGGGGAAATTTGGATGGGCACTTTCACACACACAGATAGAGATCTCCCTTTGCCTGTGTGTATGTGTGTGAATTGATTATGATACAGATGCTGTGAATATTGTGAATCTATAATTAATCTCTGTTGTAACTGTAGAAAATCCTATTGAATCACTTTATAAATGCTACTTGGTGTAGCATTTCACCCTTGAATACCTTTAACTCATGTGCTTGGGAGCAATAGTGTGGAAACTTGTGTTGATGAGAGAGTGCATTTCATGGACCCCAGGAAAACAGGAACAGAAGAGTTACGCTATAGCAGAGGCCAGGTGTGTGGTTTTAGCTTTGTAAGCCAATTGAAGAGCCTTCAATATCTCCAAAATCCTCACAAACAAATGGAAAACGGGGTCCCAGAATAAAGGTCATCTCTCTCTTTCGATATCTTTAATTCACACAGGAAAAGGAAATTTTGTACAAAATTTAATATCAACTGCCGCCCTGAGGCACCTACTAGGTGAAAGAACACAGCTGCTGAGATCCATCTGTTTTTTACCAAATCCAGCTTCTTGCCTCCCTGAAAGAGAGATTTTCTACTTTTCACTTCATGTCACAGACTTTCGTATAACTCTTTCTTCAATAAAATATTCTTTATTTTTCAGAGTGATGAAGACAGGAAATTTTTGCATGAGATGTGCATCATTTGAAGTAGTTCTTGCAGTTATCACAGCAAGGACAGGTGGTAGAGGTATTGATAACCACAGGGAACGTGAAACAGTGTAGTAGACACCAAATGCAGCCCTGCTTCAGATTCCAGATACCTCTCCTCAGCCCATGCCACTATCCCTCAGACCCATCATTCACACCTTACAGTACAAGTCAGATAGAGAATATATAATTTAACCTCATTTGGCATGGCTGTATCTCAGGATTAATACTTCTTCCTTTGTTTCTAATACTGTGCAATGAAAATCCCTGCCATGGATTCATGTGCCTTATTGCAGTGAAAACACATCTGGCTGCCCAAAGGGCTCCTCTCTTTGGCTCATTAGGGCCACAAATGTAATCCTTGTCCAGGCACATCTCCTGATTAGCCCTTTGATGTGACAAGTGTTGAGACTGCTGCCTGTAGTGACACCTAGTTTCAGCAACTCACTCAGCTGGAGAGAGAGAGAGAGTTGTTGCCACTCACAAGACAATGTGGGACCACAGAGGGGATCCATACAGAACAGAAGGGCAACAGAGGTTTTCCTTTCAAAAGCCCACACCTGTTTGGGGGACAGATGGCATAAATGCAGTGCTTATGACAGCAAACACTGGCATGCTGGTCTTCTGAAGTACAGTTAATTCAGCCTTTAGTTATCCTAGCTCTGGGAGGAGTCCCAGCTGCAGGAATGCCTCTGAGAGCCCTGATGCTTTACTGGGCATTCTTTGGTTCTTATCTCTGTCAGCACAAACAAGTTATATTTCAGAAGATTGAAGCAAATCTTTGCTTAGCATTCAAAAAACGTTGTTTAGCTCACAGAGGTGACACTTCGGGGTCTTAGCATGTCTCTATTGATCTGGAACGAAATAAATACACTCAGAAAATAAACTATGAGTTGCTTTAACTTCCCTAGCACTGGCTTGTTGAGTCTGTGTGAAAACTTGCTTTGGAGTGGTCAGATATGTGGTGAGAAAACCTTTTCACAGTACCCTTATCTGCCGTGCAGGGAGCTCCCCGACACAACCAATCTCAACTGGAAAAAAACTGTTCTTTCAGGAAGAGCAAGAAGTGGAAGATGTGTTGATGCCTGCAGCCATACTTTCCCTCCCACAGCAAGGTTCAGAGAAACCTGCCTGCATTTCAGCAGTGGAGAAATGTGTGAAGAGATAACACAAGCCATCATTACCTGCAATAGTGGATTGGTCAATAACAGAGAGAGAAATACACCATTTGACATTTCTGGCTAGGCCATCAGGAGGGGGGAGAATTTATTGCCAAAGTGGATAAACCCTAATTCCTTGTATTTATGCTTTCTAAATATTTGAAATTCTTAATTGGCCACTATCAGTGTTTGTTAGACAATATCTGCAGGGGTAAAACCAGCTGTATTTTGGAAAATCACAAATCTATATTTTCTGTAAATCTGATTTACAGTTTACATATTTATAGCACCATAGCCACTCCAGCTGTATGTGATTTAAAAGTATAAAGCAGAGATTATATTTCTTTAGAGAAATTTGGAACAATGCTCCCACCTTGCTCTTGCAGATGGTATAAACATATTCTTCCTTTTCCTACTCTTTGCTGCTTCTCAAGCACAGATTTGCTTTTCCAAATCAGACACCGCTTTCCTGCATACTCTATGCTTTTCCAGAGAGATCCTTTTACTGGAAAAGTTTTGTCTACCCTCTAGTGGGAATTTGAATTATAGCACCTGCAGATCCCATCTGCGGAAGCACAGAACGGGGGGAGTCCCTTGGGCACAGCCTGGAATTACTGCACGGCTGATCTTCGTCGTGTTCCCAGATACCTCATTCCTGTCTTGCCCTTCTCTCAGTGAGATGCAGGTTTTCATTTTGGCAAAAAGGATGGGGACTATGTTTGCTGGGATTTTGTTATGGTAGAGGGACATATCAGTTCTTCACTGGTGTTCATTGACAAGTATCTAGCTCTGATAAGCATGTATTAATCATGCTGAGTCAAACGAAGAATGCAAATTCAGAAGATGTAAGATAAATCTACATCTTAATTGCATTTGCTCCTCTCCTGGTAGAAGAAAAGTTCTGAAGGCAGAACATGGGCTGCTGGATCTGGATTGATGTCTCCAGGAAGGGGGCCTGGCCCAGCTCTGAGGAATGACAGTGGCACCCATGTGCTCTCCTGGAGCTGGCACATGTACAAGGTCAGCAGTGGAACCCTTCCTCTGGCTGAAGGCAGCTGGATAATTATGGAACCTATTTCTGACCTTGGCACCCCACAAAGAAGAGTCTCCCAACGTGCCGTGCGCACATTTCAGCTGGAAAGGTTTCCCTGTGCACTGTTAATATTTTGTGTTAACCTGCAAATTAAAAAAGTACTTGATAGAAACCTGTAAATGGGATGAATACAGGTGTTAATTACTGGCTCTTGGCTAAGGTCACACACAGTGGTAGCCAATTAACTTTGGTGAGCTGGTACCCAAAACTTTCTCTGAAAGAAAACAGAAGTGTTCCTTCCAAGATGCAGAGTGTGATGTTGGGGATGAAGCAGGGCCTGAGTAGTGCAGACACTGCTCTAACTCAACTTTTATTACTGAAGTGCCACCACTGAGCAATCAAGACTCCCTTGAAAATCTTTCCCTAAGCCTAAAATGTACTTTGTAAAAGCTCTGGGCTGAGAACTGCTCTCTTCCCCACTTGGCTGCTAATTTGCTTTGTGACTGGAGGCAAGTCTCTTAACTCCCCTGTGCTTCAGTTTCATCACCTGTAAAATAGGAATGATATATAAATATCTCAGAGCAGCTTACTAGCAGAAAGGTAATGTGAGGAAACTCCTCTAGGCAGGAGCTGCTGCCTCGTCTGCTAAGATAACTTTCTGTTGATAAAAAACATCATGAATTGAAGGGAAAAGACAATTTCCAAAAAGATTTATGCTTGAAATTGTTGTACAGTGCATTTGTGTGCCACTGTCTGCCAGGTCTTCTTCATTGCTGAGGCCATAAGTGATTGGGCCAGCCTGGCTCACTCAGTGGAAAATTGTCCCTTTGGGATCATTTGGGGCTGGAAATAAATCCACCCATAATGCTTTCCTGCTTTGTGCCAAGCTGCCTCCTTTTCTTGTCCAGTTTTACAGATCTGTAACCAGAGCAGGGCTGCACCTTTTACCTTGGATACCCTTTGAGGCACCCACAGAGAAGGCATTTTCTAGCCCTGTCAGCTGCAGGTCCAGGGCATCACTTTGCACAGTGGCCGGCACCATGAAAGTCCTTGAAAATTAGAGGAGAGATGTGGGAATATCACAAAGTGGTAATATCAAAACATTTTGTCACAGATCTGCCAAGAAAACACCAATTCTGCCAAACACACAGGAGTTGTCTTGAAAAGGCCCTGGGATGCAGCCAATTATCTTGTGCCATTCAGGGGCGAATGGGAACCACAAAGATTTTAGCAGAACTGTTAGGAGGGACAAAATCAATTTCCTAATTACTTTTTCAGAAAGCTGATGGGTCTTAAGCAACTGGATGGGTCTTAAGTTGGATGCAGTGAAGAGAAAGGGAAAGATGGAGTAACCTGCTAACAGGTTTACTGGCTTGGGTAGCAGACAACATGCTGGAAATACAAGGGTATTTAGTTAAAAAAAACCACAAAAACAACAACAACAACAACAACAACAAAACCCAACAAAAAACCCCAAAAAACACACACATGGAGAAGATTTCTCCAGGAACTATACTTTCTAGCTTGCTTTATTAGCATTCGGTATGGCATTAGACATTCGTGTGTGAAGTTGCACTTCTTTCTGCTTCACCTTATCTTCTTGCACTATTTTAGAAAATAGAAGGAAATTCATAAAGTAGTTTGAAAACCACACTTTTCTTTTTCTCAATAAATAAACACAGAAGCTCAGAATTTTTGTTTTTCTTTTAAGAGTGGAGAGCATCACTGCTCTGATAGCTTGCAGGCAACCATCTCTCTTTGGGTTCAGAAATCAGTGAGATGAACCATTTTGGGGGGGAAAGAACCAAGGAGTAATCTTAGAAGACAATGCACCTTATAATTCAAATGTCTTTTAAGGTTTCAGCAAGGATGAATCAAACATACTGTGCATTATATTTGCCTGCAGCAGCGCTGAAAAATCATGTTTCCTCTGTGTATTTAAAAAATCAGCATTTCAGCTTTAAATTTTGTTTTGGAAAGATATGCAGCTTGGTTTACCAGCTTTAATTCTCTCCTCCTTTTCTTCCAAGTACAGCTCTGACTGAAAGCAGGAACGCAATTTTTTCTCCTGCTTTAGGAAGTGTCCACATCACTCTGCCCTCTACCACAGCACCCTGTAGGGTAGGGCATCAAGTCAGAAAGACACCTTAGTCAGAAATACTGCTCTTTTCCAGGTGCTATTTAAAAAACAGGCACATTTTCTTTATGTATAAATGGGTTTTCCCCTCCTTGACTCAATTGTGGGGCATTTACAGTGAAGTGGCATCAGCTGGCACTGTTGAATGCCTCTACTGTCACAAAACATAAAGGAACACACAAAGTATTTTCCTTAACGTCTCTTCTCCCTTTCTGCTGGCAGGGAAAAGCTGACTTCAGAGCTGGTAGGACTTGAACAGTGATGTGCTCATTTGTCTTTTGCTGCTTTAAAATTTAGGTTCTCTCAACCTGCATTTTCATTGCAGAAAATCTTGGCAGATGGAAGCAGTCATTCAAAGTTCATTTTGCTCACTTAGCCTTATCAGCAAAATGGCAGCATCTCTGTGAGGTCTAAACGACTCGGTGGTGAGCCTGGCACTGGCCTGCACTCCGTGCAGTGGATCATGGCTCTGTGCATTGTTACACTGCACAGCTTCTGCAGCAGCATCCCAGATATAAATAAATAAAATTTTAAAAAAATTTAAAAATATATATACACACACACACCATTGCATCAGGACATAATTTAAACCTTCTGTCACAGCAATATCCAACACAGATATTGTCAAAGTAGACCATTTCCAAGCTGTTTTAGCCTTTCTCTCCACTAGCTCTTTACTCAGATATTCATTTTGATGCCACATGTAGTCTGCTACACAACTCTCCCTTTAGGTGTTCCACAGAGCAGCCAGATTAGGACAGATTTTGTCAATTCTTTTCTATGCAGAACATTATTGTCAGTATTTTTGCTCTCTGGGAGGTTTGAATGTGAGGAAGGCCTTTTTGCTTTCATTTCTTTTGTGAACACAAGAACTGGGGAGAAAAGGAAAAAAAATGGTTGATTTCGTCCCTGGACAAACAAAGGTAGAAAACACCTCTGCTGCAATCTGTGACAGTGCATGAGTTACTGAGGGGAATAAGGTTTGACTTGTCTAAAAAAGCAGCTGGCAGCTCCAAAGTTTCACCTTTAATGTCATCTGAGTTGACATTCCCTTGAGAGGTGTGCCTTGCAGTTATTCTCTTGGTCCCTCTGCAGTCCCAGGCAGAGAGCAGCCTGCTGGTAGGTACTTGAGCTGAGGTGATTGTCCTTGCAGACAAGCCTACCAGAGACTTTTGATAGGAGCCTGCTCACTGGAGCATAGCTATGGTGTGAATTAGCCTGCAATAGTGTAGTAATTTATGTAGCTATATTGTCACACTGTGTACAGAGCTTGAAAAGTGTCTCCTGTTTACTGCAATTGAAGCACTTATCCTTGTTTCAGCAGTAAACTTAACAGCAGCTAAAAATAGAAGCTATTGAGCTTCACAGTAAGCAAAAGGAATGAGTTGCATGAGATAATGATCTCTCAGTCCTCCAGCAAAGCACCTGAGCAGTCCTTGAATCCTTTAAAAGTGTCTGTGTTAAGGCTGAACTTTTCTCCTTTTCCAGACCCAGCCATGCCACTGGAAGACATGGCTGCCCTTCTCTTGGAGGTTTTTTTCCCCACCAGTGAACTACAGCTCCAGGACCACCCCCTAATCTACTTTGACACTTTAAAATCAGCTGGTTTAGCCCAAACTGAATGAAGAAATGTCATGGATGAGCAAGTGAGATAGGAAGAAGGCAACCAAACAACATCTATATTAAGGAAAAAGAGGAGGGGGCAAAGAGGTAGCCCCTCTCCAAGTCACTGAGACTGTCACTTTTGCTATTAGAGATGGAAAGCCTTGAAGACTTCCATTTCACAATTTTTTCCTTCAGCTGCTTCATTTTATATTGAACATGTAGATATATTGAAGAGCTTCTGCTTCTGTGTGATAAGCTCAGCTTGGGCTTGAGAAGGCCGAGCTTCTGAGAACAAGAATTAAAAATGCTCTGACAGAGCAAAAAAGATAATTTTTAATCCACTCCTTCAGATGTATGTGTGTAAGTGGTAGACACATCTTGTTCTTTCACTGATGTGGAAGAGGAAGAGAATTTATGCAGTGTGTTTGTACTGTTTACCCATGTTGGAGAGTTGGGATGTTATGTATCTATGTCAGAAGAGATTTATTTTGTGTGAATCACCTTGTGTTGTGTAACTTTTGGGGTTGCATTAACCATGCATATGTGAAACCAAGCAGCTTGACCATGATTGATCACTATCTACTGGCAACCTGTAAAATTTGGCCTTTGACAACAGTGCAGAAGAAGACAAATTAAACCAGAAAACATGTCAAAAGGCCTGTGGCAGTGCTTCTGAAAGACAAGTCTGATGGATGGTCCTTTAACAAAGTATTTTAAATATCCACAAGGCATCATAAGCACAATTTTTTATTTATACATCTGCTTTTTTTGCCGCAGCAGACACTGTCAGCCCACAGAAACTGTCAGCTCCTGTCCAGCCTATGATTCACAGTAACCACAGATCTTTCTCTACAAAACTGCCACCTAAATAATGGTTTCTTTCTTTTTCTCATTTTATGCTTGCATAATTCATTATTTCTGCTTAAACATAGAACTTTGCACCTGTCACTGTTTAGTATCAACCTGTGTCTCTGAAGATCATAGCTGCAATTTTTCAGCTTAATTTTGTCCTCTCAGCTTCATGTAAATAGATAAATATAAGAAACAGACTTCATTTCATCATCCAGTTTGATAATGAAAACACTAAATACCCCTGAACCCAGGACAGGTTGGTCAAATCCCCACTCTGTGGCTCCCCCTACTCTCATAGTAAATCACTGATATCTTGACTATGAGCATAAACTCAGAAACAAGCAAAAGTAGTTTCCTCCAGATTGATTCCTTAGCTTACACACAGGAGAGTCAACTCAGATAATCAGAATTTCCGGAGTCAAGATATGTGTCATCATCCTATCCTTCATGTATGAGCCGGTCAATTTGTTGTAGTAGGAAATCAGAATGATCTGGGATTATACACAGATGATAGATTCAGGCTGCTACTCATCTATAATCACCTTCTGTAGACTAATATTATTTAACTATTTTTTCTCCATTTTTCCATATATATATATATATATATATTTATATACTTATATATACTTATATATACTTATACATACTTATATATACTTATATATCGTTGCAGTCACCATGTATGTCCTCCTCTTCTATTCTTCCCATCCTCCCCTAGGCCAGCTCTGATATTCCACCACTTAATTGCTCAGTGTCCTATGATGAAGTTCATTGGGTCCATCCAGTCTGAAAACATCTGATTTATCCAGGAGCTTTCTAAGTGTGTAATTCAGTGGTTTCAGCAACCGTGACAATATCTGCTGTGTTTTACTCAGGCTATAATAAACAAAGCACTACATCCGTGACAGCACTGATGTCAGTGGAAGTTGTTCTCATGTCCAGACTAAGCTCTCCATGTTCCTGTAATCAATAGAAAAGCTCAGAGCTAGAGAACCCTGTGTTTCCCAAATGTCTTTGGGAACAGTCTGGCTGGATGGTTTTAAATTTCACCTTCAAGGTGGCTTATAATCTTGTCTTTTCCCTCCTCTTTCTTTGTTTGCTAAGAGAGGTGTACATAAACCTGCTTCCAAGACAGCTTCTGACAAGTTCTCTGCTTTAGGGAAGGGGGCAAAGTCAGCTGCAAATCTTGCTATCATACCAATACAACTGTCTTTGCAGGAGCTTAGAGCACCAAAGCCATCCTGGATTTGCTGGAATTTACTTCAAGGGACTCCTTCACAACTTTAATGCAATTTCTGACTTGGTCATGTAGGTTTTGCTCCTGGACTACTTGTTCCTGGATGTATTTGCTCCACTTACACCTGGAAGGAGAGGGCATGGCTCGCTGGAAGTTGTCTCCCGCCATGACATAAAGCAATAGGTTGCCACACGTGTTGAGTGGAGCCAGTGGCTGAGAGATACAGCAGGCAGAGTGAATTTATTCTCCATGTGACAGCTGACTGGACGCAACTGTAGCTAACCTGAGCTTTCATTAAAAGATTGCTGTTTATGTTATAAGTTCTAATATTGTTTGGAAAGTTTTCCTTCCAATCTTTGGCAACAGAGCCACCCAAAAGGCATGGAAGGGGAAGAAGCACACACAGAAGATCATCAAGAGGACAACAGCAAGACTGAGAGCCTTTTGTTTGTAGCAAGCCCATGTGTGGGGCCAGTGGTGCAAATGACAAGCACATAGCACAGAGTCATCGTCAGCAAAGGCAAGAAGAAGGCCAGGCTGGTCAGCAGCCTCCTGATTGTGCCCAGATTTTCAGAGCTGGTAAGGATAGGGCATGAGGACCTTATGTTTTGCATCCCTTTTGAAGAGATCAAGAAATTGACAGGGCTGACAGCTTCTAGTGACATGAACCAAATAGTTGTCCAAGCCACCATTGTCCACCGCTTCCTCTGGACGTGGAAGAACTTCCTCATGTGAACCATCACCACGCAGCAGAAGGCACTGAAGCAGGTGAGGAAGAGGATGCTGCTGTACAATTTGAAGTGGAAGCCAAAGCAGATGAACTTGCACATGAATTCATCAAAACCCAAGTGCTCCCCAGTAGCACAGTAGTGCATCAGGGAGGGAAGGCCTGTGAGGTAGAGGAGATCTGTGAGTGCCAGGTTCAGCCTGATTATGGTGCTGCTCTTTCAAGGCCTCATCTTGAAGCTGTAAACACAAATGACAATGAAACTTCTTGGGAAGCCCACCAGGAAGATCATGTTACACGTAATGTGGAGGTACAAAGTCTTCAGACCAACTTCCACACAGTGCATTTGGGAAAATCATCTTCAGTGTCTTGCTGGGTGATAGAAATTGCTAAGTTGTCATTTGTTGTATTCATTTTTTCTCCTTAGCTGTTAAGGAAGAGAAAAATGTTTAGTGTTCACTGAGAGATAAGACTCCTCACATCTCATTAAAAACAACTTATAATCAGGTCTTTCCTTTCAGCTGCTCAGTGCTCCTATTGAAGTGACTTTTATGAATAAGAAAAGACCCTGCTGTGTTGATAAGAATTGATTTTGATCTGGAAGATTTTTATCATATCTATATAGATCCAATTTTATTTTAAAATACATATTTCAGGAAGGAGCCTACACAGGCACAACGAAGCTGTAATATAAGGGATTCCCAGGCCCACAGTGTTTGATGTATGTCCCCTGGTATACAAAATGCACTTTCTGGTCTCATCAGGGGTCAAATGGAATAGAAAGGCAGATTACTTGTATTGTGCTACTGATCAAAAGTATAGAGGGTAATTTCCAGAACATAACTGTTCCATATAAAGCATTTGCAGCCTTGTTGGTTAAATAAAAAACAAAACAAAACAAACCCCCAAAATCCCAAAAAAACCCAAACCCAAAACAGGGTGGATGTTGAAATGTTTTTACATTCTTTTTGCTACTAGCGTCAGTTAACATTTTTCTTCTTGCTTCTTGGAAACCACTGGTAGTGGAATATTTCATTATTTTAGTTCATTAACAAGATTGATGTTGCCAAGAAATAAGTTATTTTTAGGCTTGTCGTTAGCTGCTATGTAAATTTCCATTCCTGTAAAAAATTTAAATGGTATTCTGCTTTGACATTAATCTTAAATAGAACTTTTCTGAAACATCAGAATAAATTCATCCAATTTTGTAAAACATCCAATTGCAAGATACAATATGGGACATGAGCAAGATTTCAGGAACATAAAGACAGCCTGGCATACAGTCTCTGCAACAGCAAATAGATGGTCACTGATGCAAACAGCAAATAACTGTTAACATGGCATTCAGTAAATGCATTTTCTGTGAGGAAGTGCCCTCTTCTAAAATGGAGCAGATGTTCTGCTGGAAGAAAGTGGATACATCTAGCATAATTTTTTTCCAGAGGAACATAGCTTCTTTTATAGGATGATGCCTGTCCTCAAACTACTGTGGCCTGGATCTGTTAAAATGGATCCTACTGAATCACTGCATCTATTTCTTGTTTCATTCTGAATTTTCTCGCTGTAGCTTCTACCCTCACTTGCGAGATCGCACAGAAAAAGGTTGCAGGATTTGGATTCAAATTTGTATAGAACATTTGGTTCAAATATATTTAAAATACTTTGAAAACTGAAGCTGGAGCTTGAAAAGATGTATGCCAAACACAGGCAATGGTTTTTAAAGAGCAAAAAAGTTTTAAACCTCTTGTCATGGCTGGGGTGTGGTTCTAATTCTAAAATCCAGTGGTTCTAATTCACAGTTGTGTGGCAATGCCATCATTCCCAAACAAACAGGAAGCCTGTGCTGTGGCTAATGGTTAAGCAGGCTGGCAGCAGCAGCTACACCCTACATGAGCTGTGCTGTGCTCCCTCAGGCTGGGAGCACCAGGGCTGCACCCATCCCACTGTTCACAGTGCACAGCTACTGAGCCAGATGAAGGGCATGGCTGGGAGCTGCTCCCTCACCACTTTCTTGGTGGTTTTGTGAGACTTTCATTCTGTCAGCAGCTTGTTCACCACCAACATGCTCTTGTAGTAAACTGTAGAGGCCAGAGGGCAAAGGCCTGTGGATCACCAAAAAGCACATCAGTGGCACTCAACCTTGCAGTCCCTGCTGGCAGCCACTTGCCCTCAGGAGCTTTTGGAGCCTTCACTATCCATGTGCTTCATGTTATGGCTGGATTCATGCCAAGGAACTCCCTCAGAGGCCAAACCATGCCCCAAGCCCTGCACTGGTTATGGAAACACAAAGTGGGGACAAGTACTGCACGAAAAGCATGTGGGTATGGGGTTTCAGTTCTGAACTGCCCTAAGGTTACAACAGGGACCAAAGGAAGGAGACACTGAGTCTTTTCTCTTGGCCTTGTTATTTTGCTGTCTGAATTACAAATAGAATTTAGACAAAACAAATCTAATTAAGAAACAGTTTGTACTGTGGCAGATTTTATCACACTAAGTAATTGGCCATAATGGCACTTCTGCAGCCCAGGCTGAGGGCAAATGATATATGCTGTAGACACATAATGAACTTTAAATAAATTATCCAAAAGCAGGACTAGTACTAGAAGGGAACTATATAATTGAAATAGAAACCTTCTTTCAGTCTTAATGGTGGAGTCACTGCTTTATTACATGGTATCCTTTACTGTAACCAATTGATTGGAGTCACTTTAAAAAATTTTGTGATTGCATGTCTTTAATTGCAGTCACGTATAGGGGAAACTTGTCTGCTTCTGCATTGTGATAATTTAATTACAGCCTGCTGGAAATAAAAGCCAAATGGCTGCAGCCATGGCAAAGTAACCTAGTGCCTGTAATTGGACTATATTTCACACAGATGTGTTGCTGAATAAATTAAATAGAATTCGGCTCGCAGTGTTCAACTCTTCAGCTGACTTAGATTTAAAAGACACAAATTATATACTTAGGGATCAAGATGTGAGCCCTCCTTCCCTTACCCTTTATAATTCAGGAGATATTTTCATGCAGAAAAAATATGTGGATTTAACTCAAGTGTTGGATGCATCCCAGATAAGTTTAATTTGTTCCATCTTCCATCATCTCTCTCCCACTTTGCCCTGCCTCTATGTTCCTACCTTTAAATCAAAAGATGTATTTTACCTATAAACTCTTAGTGTTGTCTTCTCTTCACAGCTGGTTTCTTAAATACCTTACGCCAGCTAGCAGAGTTTGCTTTTAAATTCCACAGTGCAGTGAGACTGGCTGGGAAAGCCCCCATGGACTATCAGGGAAGTTGTGGGAACGTTCTGACTCTATTCCCAGGTTTCTGCCAGGTGACAACAGTGTGGGCTCCTGGTGTCACCTGTCCTCCCATCTGGCCTCCAACACCTGCTTGGGACGCAGGGACCTACCCTGTCTCACTCTCAAAATCGGCTGGGGCTGCCTGTAACCTGCCCAGTTTGGCTGGAGTGGTTTGCTGGGGTTGCTTCCAGCCCGCAGTGAGGGAGCCAGGCCAGCAGCACTCAGGCAGGGAGAGGCAGCACCAGCTCAGTGCCTGCCTGAAGGAATACCCATCCTCCAAGTCCCAGAGCACAGGAGAGGTGGGAGATGGGAGGAAGGATGCAGAAGGAGCAGGAGATATAGAGGAACTTCAATAGGAAGAACTAGAAGGAATTTCTCCACAGAGAGCTTGGTGGATGCTGTGAGCTGAGACCAAACCCTTGTCTCTCAAGGATAGCAAAGGTGCCCATGCTCTCAAAACTGGGAGGCTGGTGGGACTTGTCGTCCCTTCTGCATGGGTGGATCTGGCTCTGAGATCCAGGAGCAAGACTGTGAACCTGGAGATCAAATGGGTCTTGTAGCTGGGAGAGATATTTAAGACCATGTGATTGTGAGGGCAAACCAGCTGGAGACAGGTTTTGATGGAGAAAAGGATTGCATGAATGACAGACAACTACCCTGACCATGTTACATGACTCTGTGACTTTTCTGCTGACTTGTTGAGAGGTCAGAGGAAGGGCTTTGTAAAGAGATCTGGAGAGGCTGGATCTATGGGCTGAAGTCAGCTTTAGAAGGTTCAATGAGGCCAAGTGCCAGATCTTGCACTTGAGTCATAACAACCCACACAGCACTCCAGGTCTGGGGAAGAGTGGCTGGGAAGCTGCCTGGCAGAAAAGGATCTGGGGGTGCTGGTCAAGAGCCAGCTGACCATGATCCAGAATGAGCCTTTGGTCAAGAAGGCAAATGGCATTCTGGGCTGGATCAGTGATACTGTGGCCAGCAGGAGCAGGGCAGAGATTGCTCCTCTGTACTCATCACTGCTGAGGCCACACCTCAAGTGCTGTGTCCAGTTCTGGGCCCCTCACTGCAGGAAGACATTGAGGTGCTGGAGCGTGTCCAGAGAAGGAGGAATGTGAATCTTACTCAGGGGGGTCTAGACATTAATTCATGTGAGGAGTAACTGAGGAAGCTGGGGGTGTTTAGTCGGGAGAATAGGAGCCGGAGGGGATTTATCGCTCTCTACAGCCGCCTGAAAGGACCTCTACAGCTCATGCTCTACAGCTGCCTGTATCAGGCTGGGGGCTGGCCTCTTCTCCCAGGCAACCAGTGACAGGACAAGAGGAAATGGCTTCAAGCTGTGCCAGCAAATGTTCAGGTTGGACATTAGGAAGAATTTCTTCACTGAAGAGGTGATTAGATATTGGAATGGGCTGCCTAGGGAGGAGCAGGGGTCACCATCCATGGAGATGTTCAAGAAACAACTGGATATGGCACTTAGTGTTAGGTCAGTCAAAGGTGGTGTTCAATCAAAGGTTGGACTCGGTGATCTTGGAGGTCTTTTCCAACCTTAACTATTCCATGATTAAATGAATGAAGAAGCCTCTGTCAAACTATGTGCTCCTTTTGATTATGGTTAATAAAAATACCCAGCCTACTGTGTGATCCAGAACATTTTATAGTCCCCAGAAAAGCAGGCAATAAAGCAGAAGAAAGACTAGCACTCCCTTGAATGTGATGGCCAGCTCTCAGGAAGCATCTGGCACAAATCTCTTCTTCTTTGGAGATGGTAGAAGTGCTTATTCTTGTGTGTCTTACAAGAGGGGTTTCACTGCCTGTGCACAGTGAACTGGAGGGAGCATGGCCCACCTCGAGGTGCCAGTGTAACCACGGTGGGGACATTGAAGATTTTATGGGATGACTCCATTTTCCAGTGTGTAGTTCTTGCTACAATGACCTTGCTGTAACCCTATTACGACAGGTAGTGATAGCACAAGGGAGAATGGCTTTTAACTGAATGGGGGAGGGTTTAGATTAAATCTAAGGAAGGAATCCTTTACTGTGAAAGTGGTGAGACACTGGAACAGGTTGCCTAGAGAAGCTGTGAATGCCCCATCCCTGGAAGTGGTCAAAGCCAGGTTGAATGGGGATGTGGTCTAGTGGGAGGTGCCCTCACAACATGGGGTTTGGAACTAGATGATCTCTAAAGGTTCCTTCCAATAAAAATAATTCTATAATCATATGATTTTATAATTGCAGAGATCTCCTCTAGTGCCAGTATTTGCGTGTTTTGCTTGATCTTCTCTTCAAAAGATTTTGACTTGTGCTGACTGGACTGCATGGACCTCCAGTCTGTTTCAGAGCAGTGATCTTTAAGCTGGTTCCAGGCTTCTCCTTTTTTTGGAAAGAAAGTGCTTTCAAAAGCATAAGTATTCCAGATTTGATTTTGAATGAAATATTTGCAAACTTCTGTGAACAGGTAGGAAAGTTATTATCTTAAGAGGGAAATGTTTAGATGAGGCTGAAAAAAATCTTGAATGTTTTCCAACACTGAACTTCATCTCAGATCTCATTTGAAGGTATTATTTACTTTCTCATTATGATAAAAGATGTGAACCTGGAGATATGAGCAATTATGTACTATAATGGTGAATCGGGCTCAAACTGTTTAGTAAATGGAACTTTTTTAATTATTGGGTAACTGTCCTGTTTCTCCACCTGATGCTTTCAGTATTTGCCATTTTCACATAAACAACTTTCAGCTCATTTGTCATAAAAAATCTATTCTCCTTAACTCTTTCTGGTATAAATAATGTAACATCAGCCTTGAGAGTGAGCATTATTTTGGACTTCTAAATGCCTGAGTAATAGCTGATATGAACCACCATTGTCTACAGAAAGGGTTGAAATCACTGTTTACCACGTGATAGGCTGCCAGATGGTACTAATTTCAGTACTCTGCTTCATGGAAATTGCACATGCTACGAAGGGCACATAGGGAGTCATGGAGAGACCAAGTGTGTGAAGTTAGGAGTCCCAGCTTATCCCTATACACCTGGATGAAGGACTTTCTGCATTTTGTTTATGACTTCTTGTCAACGTGTAAGAGATAGGGGTTTTTTAATTATTTTTTAATTCATTGTCTAAGAAACAATTTTCTGCTCTGGTATGGTATTTTGGAATAAGACTGGATATTGTTCTGGCATTACAATTCAAATTATATTAAAATGGCATCATGACTTCAATTCTTCATCTCAGATTTAGTGTTTGTAATTCAGGAAAAGATTTTGAAAACTTGTGAATAGCTGGAAAAAAGAGCTTCAGGAATAAATGGAGTACTGGGAGATGTTGTGACATGCCTTGCAAGATGTTGAGGCTTTTGAGATTCTCTCTGATCAATTTGTTTGAGACCATATTTAAACAGAAACAGGCGAGAGCCATGATCCCGCTCATTGGAAGACATTCCTGGCATTAGCATAGCTTAAGATGTGCCAGTCCAGGTTGGCAGTGAAGAACAAGTAATTCTTTACCTTTGGAATTTTTGAACAAGCATTGAGTGTTAGTTGAGTATTAGTACAGTCACAGAGAAACATAAGATGGTATTGTCAGACAACTTTGCAGGACAGATTCATAGGCTTTGAAGGCTCTAGAAAACACAGTCTAAAAGGTTATATCCCCAAGACCATGTACACCCAAGCTGTAGGACTGTAGCTCTGAATTCCCATAACTTGTATTAAGAATGGGGAGGTTTTATTAGTTATTACTAGGAGGACAATTTTGGTTTGAAGAGAGAGATAGAGAGAGAAAACCCTCTTATTCCTTTGATAGGTTGTTCTAATGGTAAATCATGCTCATAGCTGAGATCACATTCAGACTTTAGTATGACTCTCTAGTTTGTACTTCCAGCCTTCCAGTTCTTCATGTGTGTCTCTGCTGTTAGGAGAAAGAAGCCCATTCAGTAATTGCTGTTTTGTTTTTGTGGAAGTATTTAAATGTAGTAATCTAATCCCCTTTCTTACTTGTTCCTGATTGTTTCACCTCTTAAGCATCCTGTGATAGCAGCTGGGCTTCTCTACCTATTCTTCCTGCCACTGGCTTTGTGAGGTAGAACATTAGGTACTCCAGCCTCCATGCTGGTTTTCTGCATCTCTGGCAACGTGTCTGGAGCCATGCATGTCTCTGCCTGCAGTACCAGACTCACAGACACCCCAGGCACCCCCAGTGTGCATGCACCAGCCAGCTTGCCTCAAGCTACCTCAGGATTCTGATGAGGGTGTCAAGGGTGGACTATTCTGCACAGTCTGCCCTTCCAAACTTTAATATTCTCTTGCAGCAGTCAGTGAATCTTTCCTGCTTCTCTGTCTCTTCATTCCCTGATCACATTCTTACTGTGAGCACCAGGTGATGAGGCTAGGCACTTTCTGCCCTGCCATGGGGGAGAGATGGGAGGAGAGATCCTTATCCCTCCTCCCTTGAAAAATCTAAAAATTGAGAAAATCTTCCCCTCCACCTCTTACTGGTGGAGACACAGGAATATAAAGAGATGTACTGGGCTAGGAAACCGTCACCCACAGTAGAAAAAGCAGAAAGAAAAAATTGCAATTAATAGGGTCTAAGAACCACAAAAAAACCCATGCTGATGATTGGGTCTTTTATCATACTGAGCAGTGAAGTTGTGCAGCAAAGCAACTGCTGCCACACAAATTCAGCAAGGAAAGCCTCCATAGCACAGCCTTTGTCAGAGGGTCTCTCCTGCTTTTCAGGTGTGACTATGTTGGGCTATGTAGACTCCAGCTTGCTGCCAAAATATGAATACCTTAAGGTGATTCGGTTGTTGGAGGTTGCCTCCTTCTCTCAAGAAATAAATGGGATCCTCCTGCTGTCATTCTCGTCAAAATCTGGTTGCTTTTTTCTCCATGGAAAGAGATTTTCTTAAATAATTTAGTTATTTCAAATTCTTTGCTCCAATTTAGATGTGCCTTAGCATGTATTTTTACACAAAATCCATGTGATCCATTGTGAAATCTCCCTATAAACAGTTCTGAACAATTTTCATGCTCTGCGAAGAATGACTTTGGAATTACTCTGCCATTATGTTTTGGATCCCTTATAACTGAAGACTTCAAAGATGTTATCTATCAGATTGCCAGATTTCACATTGACTGATATGAGGTTTTCAAAAGTGTTATGAGCATCAGTAATTGCCCTTGATTCCCTCAATAAATATCATCTGACTTTGCTGGCCATGTGCTTCCTTCCTGCTGTGTTGCTCCCCTCTTTTTCCAACAGAGAGATTTTATATTTGCAGTTGAGAGATTTTAAGGCCCTACCATTGAAGTGCATTCACCAGTTGTCATCAAGGTGATTTAAAACATGCACAAAACAACATGCATGTATTTTCATTCACACCCACAGCTTTTCCTTTGGCAAAAGCTTTCCTTTTCCTTTGATTCTGCATAAAATTCCCAGGGTGCAGATGTCCTGTGAACATTGGCAGCTCAGCAGTTTTCACCCCTGAGGCACCTACACCAAGTGCTCTTCCGGCTATTCATTCCCCTTCCTGCTCTGAGCACTTCCTTCCTGCCCTCAGTGGGAAACTCAGACTGCTAGAACGTGGTGGATGCCAACACCTCTGCTTCTTGCTCTTGGTGTAACATCTTTGCCCCCATGGGAGCAGCTCTGTGACTGCAGGACCTAACAGGGTAGATGGGTGCATGCTGGATGGATCCACACCCTTCCTGTGCATGGCAGCTCTGCAAGTCAGGTGTGTATATTACAAAGACACAGGTTTGTTCCCAATTTATTTTCCTGCATGTTTTGTAAATGTTTCTTGGAGCAAAACAACAGAATGATTGAAGAATGCCAAAAATACTTGTGAGGCCTTGTACAAGAAGATAGGAAATGCTGTGTTTGGTGTGAGGCCTTGTACAACAACATGGAAATGTCTTTGGTGTGTTTTATTTTTCTTTCTTTAAGATCTCATGCTGTGGGAAGATCAGCTCAGGCAAAAAGCTGAGATTTCCATGGACTGCCTTTGCGCTTGTGTCCTTTCACTGGAAGACAAGAATAAAAGTCTTGCATATGATATCCTCATCCAGCACAGTTACCAAACACTGAGCATGTTCAGTGGAAGAGTAGATGAGGGTGCAGATCTAGGCATAATAATCACCTCTTGTGAAACATTTCTTAGTCCCAAGCAGTGCTTGAGCCAGTCTGTCGATGTCTGCATATTCTTGGTGTCTGTGTAGTCTTCACTTTGCATGATCAGCTGGCTCACGAGCCCAATGGTGTTTCAAAATGCCTGTGTCTTCCCTTATTGCCTCTATCACTGCCTTTTTGTGGCCAAAAACCACAAATGCCATCCAGTCAAATTTTGTTGAAAGCATTTGGAAATCATGGTAAGAGAAATCTTTTCTCCCTCATGACATCCAAGAAGTAGAACAGGCCACCCAGATGTTGTGCAGGTGCTGTCCCTGGAGATTTACAAATCCCAGCTGGACACAGTCCTGAGAAACCTGGTTTGAAATTAGTGCCAATCCTGTTTGGAGCAGGCAGTTGCACTGGAGGCCTCCTGATGCCCCTGCCAACCTGCTTGATTCCAGGATCTTTTGATCCTATGAAGTCAGCGAGTTGTAAAAGTCAAGGGTAAGACTAAGCCGTCATTTCAAGAATGAGAAGTATCTAAGTGTCCTACTGCTTCAGGAAAGGCAGACCTTATAGCAAAGCTGCCTTGTGTTGCATCCAATCCCTTCCACAGCTAGAGAGTTCTGTTTATCAGCCAGACTTGTCTGTTCACTCACTGTTTCTCATGAGGCTCCAAAACCAAAACTTTTAGCCAAAAGAGCTTATTTTTTTCTATTTTATTAGCCCTCAATGTATGCAGTCCTTTATATTCCTTCTTAATACCTAGGATTTGGATATATATGGCTATGTGCATGTCTGTGTGCTTGGTTATGCTGAGCACTCACATGCAGAAATTAGCCTGTATTTAGATAAAAAATTGTATCCTGAAATGACTCATTTGACTTGACTTGTGGTCTGAAAAATATTTCTACTGTTTAATTTATTTTCTGATAAGCAAATTGTCAGATTTGTTTTTAACAATGCTGTTTTTCAGACTTGCACTGTAGTATTTCAGTGTAGGACAGGGCAAAGGGCACACACATCCATATGGGGAGACCTTGGGATCTGTTCACAGATTAGGTTGTATCCATTGTCAGTATCAAAATGCTTCAATGTGTTTGATTTAAGTTTGATTTCACAGTCCAGATTCTCATTCCCTGCAGATTCCTTTTCAAAATGAAAGAAGGTTTGGCTCTCTGGTTACACACACCCAATTATTGAGAGCTTCCACCTTCTTGATCAATGAGTTTTGAGTTGCTGGTCATACTGCTTTGGTCACATGTGCCCTAGCCTTGGGAATTACAGCTCCAAATTCCATTTTTGTTATCAACCAGAAGTCTGGGTGATTGAATAATATTTACTAAAATATTGCCTCTCATTCATTTTAACTGAGAATACAATCTGAAAACCTGAGCGGGGAAATGAGCAGAGACTCCTTCCACCTGTCCTTACGTCCCTCTCAGTGAGGATTTTGGCCAGTGGGACAGCACTGCATCCGCTGCTGGCGCTGACGGACAGTAGATGTCACTCTTGCCTAACACATGGAATAATGGAACAGTTTGGCTTGGAAGGGACCTTTAAAAGTCATCTAGTCCAACCCCTTGCAATGAGCAGGGGCATCTTCAACTACATCGGATTACTTAAAGCCCCAAACCATGTTTCCAGGGATGGAGCATCCACAGCTTCCCTAGGCAACATCTCAGTTTCTTGTTTCTTGTTGTATCCTTATTTAAGTGTGTATAGATGTGAGGGAAGAGTGACTGCTGATCATAATTGCTACTGAGTGAAAATTTTGAGATAAGAAAATGTCTACACAGAAAATTATAAATTTTATGGAATCATAGAATGGGGTTGGATTGGAAAGGACTCTCAGAGATCAGCTGGTTCCAGCCCTGCCCCTGCTGTGGGCAGGGACACTTTTCACCAGACCAGGTTGCTCAGAGCCCAGTCCAGCATTGCCTTGAATACTGGAAGGATGGGTCATCCACAGTTTCTCTGGGCAGCTCCAGTGACTCACCACCCTCACAGTAAAGAATTTCTTTTGATATCTAATCCAAACTACCTTCCTTTGGTTTAAAGCCATTGGCCCTTGTCTTATCACCACATGCCCTTGTAAGAAGCCTCTCTAGAGCCTTCTTATAAGCCCCCTGTAAGTATTCAAAGGCTCCAATAAAGTATGCTCAGAGCCTTCTCCTTCCTAAACAAGATATTTTACCTACACTTTGTTGATAGTCCCTAAACAAAGATATATGGAACCCCTAATGAAGTGTATATTTCTGGTGTGGTTTTGGTACAGGTTTATTTGTCCGTTTGTTTCATTGGTTTATTTTAGCTTAGTCTTTGAAATGTGTGTTGGAGCCTGCTTAAATTATGCTGATCTGGTCAAAAAGTCACTATTTTGATACATTAATCCATGGAAACTTAATAGTAAATCTGGGTACTGAGGGGCTAAAGGAGAATTTCTTGGCCGTCCATCCCATGTGTGAAGAACAAATTCTGTGACAGTGTCTGACAGTGGAAGGCTGCCAGCCCAGGCCATGCAGGCAAAGCCTGCTTTCCTTTCTGCCCAGCAGCTCTCTGGCAGCTGTGCAACCACTTCATCACAATTGCCCCCCAAACACTGAGGGCTGAGCTTTCAGAAGGCTGCAGACAAGTTCCTGCAATCAAGGGTGTCAGTACCATGCACTTATGTCTCAATAACATATTCAGAGTCTCTTTGAGACCAGTCCTTTGGGAGATCAGAACAGTGTCCAGGCACAGCAAAAATCCCTGAAAAATTGCAACCTATGGGAGTACCTGTATTATTTGCCTTTGTTTCTCGGTAAGTTAAGAACCAGGTTCCCCTGAAAAGAAATATTAGTTTCTTTCATGAGGAAGACAACTCTCCCCGTACATCACAGTAAACTTCATTTTTTAACAATGTGGAGAAATCACAGTAATTTCTGACTTCCTCTAGAGATCTGGCTGGTGGTCTCCTATAAAAATCAGTTGCTCTCCCAAATAATGGTCTTTCAAAAGGTTTTTCACATAAGATAATTTTCCTGCCAGAAAAAACAATCCATTGTTTTGATATAATAATTACACAAATGCTTTCATTTGTGTCTGGATCCCCTGAGTTTCACTGCTAGGACCAGAAGGTGTTTACAAAAAGAGACACCAGTTTTCTCTATCATTAATGTCTTCTGTGGATATGGAATTTCAAGAGCAAAGCAGAATGGAAGAATTGCACGACTGGGACATCATTTGAGAGAGATGCTGAAGGCGAGATATTTCACAAACACGCATCTGCCATAGATTGCATTCCTTCTGAATCCCACTCTCTGCCCTCTCCAACAGAGATACCAATCAAGCATTAAATGCTTGTTTATAGAAGAATCTTTGAAAAATGCCAGATTTATCAAATCAGCAGCGTTATTAATAACCCTGTCAGTGTTGCATGTCAGCCTGGCAGTTCTTGAATTTCTCCAGAGGAAGTCAATGTGCACCTTCTTTCAGTGAGTTACATCCATCTAATCACAGATTGTGCAAAATCACAGTAGTATGTCAGCAGAAAAAAAACCATAAAATTGTAGTCAAGTGTATAAGCCTAATTAAACCAAAGGGTTTAGATAACATAAAGGGAAACCTCATGAATTCAACCATACATAGTAATTGGGAATAGTAGCTAGCTGAAAAGGATCATTTGGAAATAGGGTGCTCTCATAGGTGAGACACAGTGAACAGCAACCTGCAGTGGCTCTGGATTAACCAGGGCTTATTTAGGAAACAAGAGATTTACTCTACTTTCTGAGCCACCCGCTCCCTGGCTGACCCCAGCACCGTGGTCACAAAGTGTCACCATCCATCTCAGCAGGCACGAGGTGCTGACTGAGGACGATCAGGCACAAAGTCAGGTTGGTTTGTGCTGTGCTGCTGCACTTCATTAACAGTCTCAGGCATTATGGGCTGCAAGATATCTGGTCTCCTCCATCTTCCCCACTGCTGGGTTATGCCTTCAGGCCAGAGGCATGCTGCTGTTTTTTCCAGACTCGCTTCTTCTTTCTAGGATTGTTACTTCACTTTGGGAGCTCCTCTCATCAGCACCAGCTCTTCTTTACATCACCTGGTCCCTAATTTTCCTGATCTGAATAGCCCATGTGCAAAAGCACAACACATGACCAGCTTCCTAACTGCAGGGTTCGTCTCACGTTTATTTGTTAATTGCAGGATGTGCCATATCTGCTCAGTTCAAGTGGGATGAAAATTTACAACCAGCATATGCCAGATGCTGCTGTCAAGGCACAGGATTTGACTTGAGAATTTGAGAAATTTGCCCCTCTGCTGACATATTTACACCCAGTTTTCTGCTGCCTGTTTGAATTTGCAACTATTTTTACCTTGTTCTTTTTCTGTTGAGCACAGAAACTCAGGATACCTATTTTTTGATCCAAGATTTCATATTAGGTTTGCTATGTTCTGAAGCCTTGCCACTAGGTGGTAATGTTTTCATCCTTAAAAATAAAACCAAATAAAAAGCCAAAAAACCAAAACACCCACAAACCTCCCTTGGAAGCACAGACGCAAACTTGTGTTATTTCTGTAAGGCTTATATGTTTTATGAAGGGATCAGAAAAATTATGGCTGTTCTGATGTAAAGCCATTGATTATCAGCTCATTGCACAGCCACATGCCTGTCAGGCAAACAAAGGATGTGGGAGACTTATGCTGGCCTCATGCTTGTCCTTACTGTAAGCAGAAGTTTGGTAGGACATGAAAATTGGGCTTTATAGACATATTTTGAATGAAATATGTGATTATGAAACATCATACAAGGGTCTCCTTTTTTATACCTCTTGAAATGGAACTATTATGCAGGACTGCAATGTCTCTACGGATGCCATACAGTAGCTATACACATATTTACCATGCTGAAAGGCAATATTCCTGAGCTTTGTGTCTCTCTTTTAGGACATAGCACTGAAGACTAATGAAAACAGCTGGGCTGTGCCATCTTCCACTTACAGTAATTTTCCATTCAACAGCAGCTCACAGCAAGAGTGTCAGTGCAGCTTATCCTCAACTGGCTCAGTTACTCAGGGTCTTGTGCCATCAACAAGAGGGTTTGAGGGTGTTTCCCCCACTTCATCCTCTGTTTCTTATAACATGGAGGGTACCGTATGCTCATGAGAAGCAGGATATTCAGGTTTAAAACCTTGGTGACCACACCAGAAGTTAAACCCCATTATCCCATTTCCCAAGCAAGCACTGTAGTTTGCTGGCCACCCAGTCAGGGGGTCGCAGAAACTTGTCTACAACGCTTATGACCATAGCTACCCATTCCAACCTGACTCTGATGTCAGATAAAAAAACCTGGGTTTGGCTTGGGGAAAAACAAACACAGCATTTTTGCCATGTTAACCATTTTCTCTAAAAAATATTACCCACATCTAACAATAACAGTTCCCACAATATTATTCATTGCTAGAAGCTCAAAAGGAAAACTCCCACAACAATACATATGGACAATAAAATAATTGCTGGAAAGGGCTTTTTCCTCTTTGCAACTGTTTGTGCTCCCAGCGATATGAAAGCAAGAACTTTTTCTTATGTTTGTAGTCAGCCTTGCCTTACCTGCTGTCATTTACCAAAGTCTGCTCCATACCTTACTAAGAGTGTGACAGCAGAAGGAAAAATAAGTTGTACAATGAGCCTCATGCACACATGCACAGCAGTGTTAGGGCTACACAATGCAAAATATAAGTGGTGTTGAAAAAAAATTTTTTCCTCCAAAGATTCATCACTATGAAGTAAAAAAAAAATACACACCAAAATGCCAAAAGGCCTCTCCTTGGCTATATCCTGGTCAAATTTCAGTGTGTTTCCCCTGTG
Source organism: Pycnonotus jocosus (assembly GCA_013400435.1). Lineage (NCBI taxonomy): Eukaryota > Metazoa > Chordata > Aves > Passeriformes > Pycnonotidae > Pycnonotus > Pycnonotus jocosus. The sequence goes on from VWYP01003540.1 coordinate 408,229, forward strand.
AGTTTGCCTAAATAATTGTTTAGAAAATCAGTAAGATTTGTATCTACAATATATGTATATATTTTTGTCAGAAGACACGATTTTTTTTCCACTATTTTCCCTGTTCAAGGATCAAGTAGCATATCTGATTAAACAGAAATGGGTTGCCTTTCAACAGGGATCAAGACTGGCATTGTCAATCAAAGTCAATAAAATGTTGCAAAAATTGAGAAACTATTACAGAGGTGCATCTAGAAGGGAATTAACTCTTTGGTTATTTGCTGTCTTTTAAAGAGTGAGCATATGACCTTTTGATGCTGACAACTGGGTATTTTCAGCCACTGCTTTCAAATCACTTATTGAATAGTTGACCATACTCTTCAGTGGCAACTGACATTCCCAATATTAGCATTTAATGCCTTTCTTACACTGTGAGAACTTTATGTGTCATGGTTTAAAATACTTTTCAGTGGGCTGCTGATACTGCAGTATTTTCAAGATAAAAAGAGTGTTTACCAAAAACACATTCTCATCTGGTTTTAATTGTCAACCTCATTCACCAAGACTAGACAGAAAGCACTGAAAAATTTTTCACCAGGGGCATATGATGGAAAACTGCCCTGGTGCAACGTAGACTTTTGGTTCTGCAAAAAGAAACAATTAAACACTGAACTTGGAGCCGTAAGTATGACACAGATAATTTATCCGTTAAAAACTTAGTCTAACGTTTCACACGGGAAAATGAAAAGGTGGATCTAGTGCCGCACTAAGGATTTCCCAAAGTGAGACAAGAAGTGAAATGAGTGCTAAGACTGGGAAGAGAACTGCAGAAGAATTACCAAAAAAGGCGAGGGTGGGAAGGAGCTCATTGCATCTGATGCTCCGCATGTGATTAAGCACGGTGGCACAGGGAAAGCTGTGTGGCGGCCAAGGGCACGCATTTGCTTCCCCCTGCAGTCACGAGCAAGTGACTTGGCAGGAGGTAAAGGCTGGGTGGATACTCTGCGGTTTATAGAGTATTCTGACCTTCACCATGGGGCTTCACACCCAGCAGGCCCTGCGGAGGCGTGGTAAGGCCAGCTGGAAGTGTTTCCCAGGGAGGTGCTACTGCAGGGCACAGGATTTTTCAACAATGTATCTCCACCAAGGCAGGACAAATCCGAACAGCCAGGGCTCCATGACAGCGCACAGCAAAGGTCCGGGGAGCTGCCGGTGCCACCCAGTCTGTCAGAGAGCAGCAATAACCAACACTGGGCTAATCTGGGAAATCTCCAAGGATCCCCCACTTCCCTGGGCAAACATCTTAGCCACCTTTATGTGGTGCTTTATGGGGAAAATTCTGTTTCATTGCTTGGCACTGACATTCTCCTTGCTGCCCCCAGTGACTGCATCACCACTTGCCCTTGCATGGACACCTGGGAGCAGGGCTGGGTTTCCTCTCTCTCTCACCAGCTGAACTCTGCCTCTTCTCCTCTCAGCACTGCCTGGATGCACCAACCCTGAGCATCCCTCCTGTGGGGTCTGGCTGACTTTTTCCGGGGGGGTTCCTAATGTTTCACTCCTTGCCCTGTGGGGAGGAGGCAATGGGAACCCTAGGAAGGCTGTTACCCCAGGGAAGGCAAGAAGGGCTCTTCCCCAGGCCTTTAAAAAAATACTCCTCTGATGGCCTGCTCAGAATTTTCCTGTCGCTTTGTTTTCATTTATGGTTTCAATAAGAAAAGCTTCATTATGATGCCATTCATTATTTGTATCTCAATCTAATAAACGTTCTACCCTTCCACCTTGACATTTCTATGTTATTAATGCGTGGGCCAGAATCTTTGCAGTGTATTTGGCCCAGGTGAAGGTTATTTGCTTGTGAGCAGGAAGCAGACCTAAGTTATTGTATAAGTTATCCTAACATATGTGAGGTGCTGTAGCTGAATTTGCTTTAAGACTCCACACTGCTTAATTGCAAACAAAAGGAGACTGCCGTGTGGGGCTGGGTTGTTTTATTTTTTCCATTCTGTGCACAGTGCTTGCTCAATTTGTGTACACTTCAAACCATGAAAAACTCTGTTTAAAGAGTCACTTGCTACCTCTTCCTAATGGAGAGACAAAACAAAAAAGGGGAAAAAATCACACAAATCCCCATAATGGCAATAAAAGAAGTATAAAAGTAAAGATGACAGTTTAATGGAGATTTGTTTGAACAGTATGTTTTCCTTTTAACTAGTTATTGTGGTGCATTACTAAAGGTTTTCAACAGCCTGAAATGGAGCTCCTGGAAACATTATGAGGCTTGCAAACATCTTATGTGTTGGGCCACTGGTTAGGCATGTAAAAGGTCTGTCTGAGCTTTCAGAGCAGCAATAAATGTGCTAAACCTTGGAAAACAAATTGTCTTCCATATATCAACTGTTATGCTTCAGTTGTCAGCCTGAATTTTTTAATATACAAATTAGCTTTTTCAAACAAAGAAGAGTTTGTCTATTATCACAAGATAATGCTGTCACTTGATAAGACTTAATTTTTCTGGTTGTTATAAATAACTTTGTTGTAATCATTTTGGCCTGATTTCTTGGCAAAGTCCTTGGCTTCTACAGCAAAGGAAAGTCTGAAGAGTAATCACACATGGGACCAACCATAACAGACTCTCCACAAAATTCATCAGAAGACTGATTTCCTTTAGAAAGAACTTTGTAAGAACTTATGGATTTTATAGTAAGTGCTTCCAGAAAAATATTACAACACTGAAATAAGGAAGTAATGTCACAGACAAATCCAAAGAATGTGCCCGGGGAAACCTAACAGTAAGATATTTAAAATACAGACATATATTTTTATAAAGTAGATGTATAACTCTTGTTTCTCCTACTGGTTTTTTCTGCTTTTATTGCTTCTTTTAGAAACTACCAAAAGAAATTAAAGGAACTTGATGGCCTGAAGTGGGCATTACAACCTCTCATGCAGATTTCATTGTTCATTGCTCTCTCACTCATAATCCATGCTGGACTTCCCTCGGTGGCTGTCAGAGCACAGAAGCAGCTGCTCAGCTGTCTAACAGTGGCAGCACAAAAATAGCCATTCTGCTCAGCACTTCCACATCCACCTCCATAACAGGCACTGGGGTCTGGGCATGACACCCCTCTGCAAAACTGCTGCATGATGTGATGGTTGGCACCCACTGTAGTGTCTGAGCCCTGGCTGCCATGGATAAATCCTGTCAGTCATTAGTGCCCTGTCTGCAGGACAGCAGGGTTTTTGGTGTGGCAGCTCTCCACTGGTTCCTGGTGGGAAAGGAGTCAGTGGTGGAAGCTGGCTCATTAGTGCCACCTTGCCCAACCTTCTTTAGCTGTCACAACTTTTTTCACTTAAGTTCTAGAGCAAGAATATTCATGTCTCACACAGACCTGCAGGATAGCCTGGCTCTTGGGTACACCCCCCTTCTCATTGCTCTCTTCCCCACAACCCTACACACAAGGAAATTCTCCCACAACAGCTGCCTCCACACTTTCCCACAGGGAAACCTGGGTTCCTCCAGAGGCTTTCATTTCCTACATTTGCACCAACAGCAATAAGAGGCAATACCTTAGAAGGAGGAATGTTTCCAGCAGAGAAAGGTCACTTTACCAAGGTCTGTTGGTGTCTCCTGCTGCATCGTGCTGCCTCTTTTGCCTCTCTGCAATCACCTTTCCTCTGGGTCAGGCCCTACAGAAAACAGTGCACTGTCTTTGCTTTGTTGGGCACCCAACAAAGGGGACATCTGCACCTCCAGAAAGCCTAAGGAAAACTTTTTTGTTTTGGGCACCACAATATAAAACAGATATTCAGCTATTTCACTTGATCTTGAAACACCAATGACTTTATCAACTGATGAAAGAAGTTTGGGATACAATTGGAGACAAGCTACCAGCTTAGGTGTGCATCCCCTCACCACTGGCCCCTAAACTGAGACCAAAGGAATTTGGAGGGGTTTTAGTAGCTGACCTTGGAGGGCTTCTGAAAAGTGAACACAGGCATATGAACAATTTTTTTCTCATCCTTTGATAACAATAGTACAAATTCATGTGGTTTGGCTGATGGTCAGCTTAAAGGACAGCTTCAATGTGTCAGATAAACGATGCTGAGAGCAGGTATTTCTCCAGTGAATTTTAGATCAAATAGATTAGAAAAACCTCTGAAGTTTGTGTTCTAAATTTAATACTGTGACATCTAAGCCACAGTAAATAATCTGCAGTAAAACTGTGAGAGCTGATAAGGGCAGAAAAGGAGCATGATTTCCTGATAATATGAAAAATGCACATGTGTGCACAAGATGGGCAAACCTGATACTTATTAAATATTATCACAGACTTGAAGGATTCAAATGGAGTATTAGACCTCCAATGCACTGGACTTTCCACAAATATACAAGAGAAGAATTTTACATCTTATGGAATTCAAATGTTCATAATGGCTGGATGAACTGCAATGAGGCGTGGAAAAATGATACTAATGTTATTTAAAGTAGCATTTTTGGTGTTGATCACATCTGAAATCCACTGTATAGGATTCTCATAACATTTTCCCAGGTTATATATGTGTCTATATCAATGTATTCATTTAGAGGTGCATGGAAGACTGTATCTCTATTTGAAACAGAGAGCCGAGACTGTCACCTACTCTGTATGTTTTTGCCACAGGACTGTAAGTTCTGCTCTTTCTGCTTTCTTTTTTCCACTTATTTCTTGGTCTCACCCTGGACAGACTCCTTCTTCCACTGCTTCTCTAACTATCTGATGAGAAAGCTGTCATATGGGAAAACAACAACATCTTATTCTCACACTTTTTAAAATAATGCAGTACCGGCATTTTTAGGTATAGTTACTTGGGAGGGCAAAGTCTGAGGCTCCCTTACAGTGTTGGGGCCCAGAGGGAAAAAGAGATGCTACTTCTTGTGTCTCTTTTGGGCTGAGGCATGACATAGGTACCAAAAGGTTTAGAGAGAAATGTTTTCTGTGACCAGAAATATAAACTGAGGTATTTGGAAAACTGTAATGAAAAGAGCAAAGTAGTTGTAGACCACAGGTATCCCCCAGAGGAACACTGACAGCTCAGCAGGAGAATGCAGAATCTTTTGTGCTGGAAAACTAAATTCTACCCAGGTCTTTACAGGTTGTGCCTGGACCTTAGAAATTTCAATCTACATTTGTTCCAGGACCCGCTCATATAACAGACTAACGACCTGTAAAATTTCAGTTTAAAATGCCTTTGGAGAGTTATAGTAAACATTTTAAAATGTAACTGAAGATAGATTTCCAGTCTGCTTTTATTCTTACAGCCCATAAAATAGAAAGCATTTCATAAAAAAAACCCAACCTAAACCAAATGCCCTCTTCTCATTTTAATTTTACTCATATAATCTATAAACAATTTTATATCAGAACACTGTAAAATGGATGTCTTTCTGCTTCTTGGCTACACTGAATTTCCAGAGTGGTATGAATTTCTAAGTCTAAGCTTCTGGAGAGAAGGGCTTAAAAGAAAATGTTGATTGTCTCCTCACTATTGTGCTCTGACCAACACTGCAGTAACAGAGAACAGCAATAAAGTACTGCAGTGCTGTATAATTGTCTTATTAATTGGAACATTATTTACAGAGAGGGCTGCCTTCACAGCATGCACCTACTTTCTGAAATGCTCACAGCACTCAGGACACAGCAGGCAGCCAGCATAAAAGTTCGGTTAAAGTAACAGTGAAATAGCCATCCATGTAAGTGCAAGTTAATGAATTGAGTCCTCCTGGCAGGAAGACTTGAATGTGAGCAAGCATTTTCAAATTTAAAGAGAGGTGACCTTAAAAGCCTGCCAAACCTCAAAGGTAATGAATCATTTATGATTATGATGGTGGGCCCTTTTAATTTTTAGAGAAAGAACAACCTAGCTCAACTCTTCTATTAAAATATGTTGTATGCATATTTTGACCAAGATTGTCTCAGGAAACCAGAAGGTAAGAAGGCAAACAACCCTTTTGAATGTGTAAGGAGCTATCTTACACTTAAATTAGCTGTTTAAATAGTGTTCCACATACTAAATTTCATGCAAAGCAGTTGTTTATGAAGTCCTTATTTGACTAAAGTTTTCCACAAACAGTGAAAAGGAACTGCCACACTCTCTCCAAGCTCCTAAAAAAAAGACATTAGTGCCAGCTATTCAACAAAGCATTTCATATTTTCAGTGTCCCCATAAAATCCTTTCAACTGGCAGAAGGGAAATTGTGATGTGTGTCCCTTTGCCTTTGCAGTGTCCAACTGACTTCTCAGCAAATTCAATGAAAAAACCCCAAACCAATACAAAGCCTCCAGGACCAAGGGTTACTGCTTTGAAGGACAGTTTTTCCCAAGATTAATGTTTCATTATCATATATAGAGTAAAACACAGCTACTATGTCACTATTTATGTTTACAACTTCACTGCTAAGTTCATAAATTACTACGTGGCTTACTCAGCACAGATACACAACATGGGATTTTAAGAAGTTTAGGACAGCCAATACTGTCACAAAATATCTTGCAAAATCCTTTTTATAATTTATTTATTAAAAATACCTGATGATTACAGACTTTTGGACAGATTACCCATATTGCTAAGGGCTTTCCAACCTATCTGAATGCAAAGCAGGAAGATGATTTCTGCTGTTAGCACTGAGTTGCCATAAATCAGGCTTTCATTGTGGGCTCTTTTGATACGTCATTCATGATGCTACAACTTGCCTCCATTTCTTAGAAGCTGAAGACAGTATCTTCCTTGGCAATTCTATGGTATAACAGCAGCCTGGATCCCAGTTCATCTGCAATGAATGTTAAAGCATTTTATGTTAGTTATTCAGTAGAAAACAGAGTACTCCAGTGCCTAATTTCCTCTGTGGAGCTAGTAATTTCTTTCTTACTCCGAAAGCACTGAAAATCAACTTTGCATATTTTTAAAATGTTTTCTCTGGTGCTTTAAACAAAATCAACTAGTTTGTGGTTTACAGAAAGCACCTGTGAATGTAATAAATCCCACCCGTGTCTAAGTGCCTGAGACAGACACTTCTGCTTTCACTACTTGCTTGGTTATGGCAGAGTCTGCCACCATCCACCACCACCAAACTCCAACCAGCCTGGAGGGAAGAAGTGCCCCCTAATTCAGACAGCACCAAGATGATGGTAGGTTGTAGGCACTGCAGGTGCACTGTAGGCACTGTAGGTTCTTTGGTGTCCCATGGCCATTTGAGGAAAGTTACAGTGCTCCTGAAAAGCAGAGAGCTGGAGAACGAGGAAATCCAGATTGCTGATTTATCTTTATTTCAAATCCCAATTGTGTTTAATTTTTTCCCCTACAGATTAGCTTTATTAACTTCAGCATTCTGGATCACATTGGGTTGAGACAGGCAATAAGTAAATTCAAACACTGGTGGCATTTCCTTGGCTCTCTGCTAAGTATAAAACTATTACATATTGTTGCTAGATTTCTATAAATAATCACCAGCCTTCCTCTGAAAAGCTATTGCACTCCAACAGTGTTTGGGATAACATTTCTAGGATTCTGTGATTTTGCATTAACTAAAATTGGAGAGTATCATCTTCCAACAGAATCTGCCTTCCAAAAATTATGCACCACCATTATTTTTTTGTAAACAAATATGCCTCAAGAAAGTTTTTCCACATCTCTATTTGGCAAAAGAAGCTATAAAAGTCATAAGAAAAATCAATTTAACCTACTTCAGTGAGACAAGCACAGAGATTTAAGCTAGCATATAAATTAAACAAGTGTTCCCATAACATGGATCACACCAATATATATTTGATTCATGGTTGAATCAAGTCACTAGAAGCTTACATTTCAAATGCAAACAACTGTGTTGAAAGAAATGGTTTCTTATGTCCCAGTGCTACAGAGATAACCCAAACTCAGGCCAGCCTGGATCCATATCACAGCTGCCTGTTGTGCTGCATTCTGGCACTGAGCCTCTTGTAGCCACCTTCTCTTGTAGCCACCATTCATCCAAAACCTTCTCCTGTTTCTTTCCTTAATCCTTGTCAATGACAAAGACATTTGCTGGCTGCAGCAAAGATAGTCTTACTTCTCGTTCCTGTCATAAAGTCATGGAACAAAGTTTGAGTTAGAAATATGAAATGTGAGTTGCTGAAACCTGTGAATTCATAGTCTCTTATGATTTCTGGAAGTTTCATCAGGTCGAGTTTTGCTTCTGAGTCCAAATGTATCAAAAGCTGTTTATATTATCAAATGCCAGAATACACAGATGGCATCCATTTAACTGAGTAGGTTTTTACTATTGGTCATGGACATTTCATGATATTAATCTGACATCTTCTTGAAGCAGCATTAATCTATTTTTTAGCTCTTTCTTGAGGTAAATAAGTGTTTGGCCAAATCCTTCTGCCTTTACTTTTATGAAGGACAGTTCACTCTAACTGCTAACATATAAAGAGAATACTGTTGGATCTATGATGTTTCATTTGTTATTGAGGATTAAGAGGTCTTGAAAAGCCTAATAAAATAATTTTATCATTTTGGTAATTCTAAATGCAGCAGCCCAGCTATATGCATGCCACACTGTACTTTTGAGAGAAAAAAAGAAAAAAAGCAACATGCAATCTCCCCAAATATAAAGGATAGAGGGAGAAATAAGAACCACGCCTCTATAGATGTGTACTTTGGCCTAAACTGTATTTATTTATTTATGCAAGATATGGACCTAAACCAACCTGAAATTATTCTTCAGAAAGGCTGAACCCAGCCATCTTTTCCTTCAGAGGGTCTGGAAGTGTACCTGTGGAAGACGGCTGAATTTCACAGTGATCCCTGGAGCTTGAGCTATATTTAGAATAATAGGATTATGTTATTACAACTCTAGCTGTGATAGGGCTGAAGAAGGTTACTTAGACCCTGTGGCTACACTGCTAAATAGAAGAGAGCCAGGAGTTAATCCTCAGTGCTGAGGCTGAGTGGTAAGCACAGACTGATCCATGCTGCACAGCTCTTGTCCCTGTGACTCACCTCATCCCATGTGGTGCCTACGTGGTCCAATGGAAAATGCTTATTTTTATGTGGTTTTGGCCAGTTCAAGATGTCTGAAGTAATTTATAACCCATGTTGCAGTGTGCTGGGGGTGGTGGCTTTGTAATATGAAGCTGCATATGTGTACAGCATGTGTGGGGCTGTAAAACCTGCTGGGACATCATTGGAAGATTGTGTAGGATGGAAGAAGTCACACTTTTTGCAGTCTGCCCATGCTGTCCTGGAGTCTGTTAGCTTGCACAAGTGAATCCAGCCCCTGGTGAGAGCCAGGATCTCAGCAGAGAAGTCCATCTCCCATTGACTGCAGCAGGGAGTACAGCGCAGCTTACAGAGGTCTACAACTCTCCACAGCTTGGCCCCAGATTTAGTGTCTATTTTGGTGTCCAAAAAGCTAAAGAAGTGGCCAAACACTGGCCTTCCAGGTACTGCTCTGGTTAGAGGTTGGCACTTGTAGGACAGGATTCTGAAGAAACAGGTTTGACTGAGGAGATTCTTGCATGCTCCCTGGGATAAAAAAAGGCATCACTCCCTTCTTGAGGCAGGAAAAGCACCAAGACTGGGGAGAAACCATTTGTACTAACACTGGGCAGAGCTACCTGGGATTTCAGAATCCTTCCAAAGGCAGTCACTTGTGTTAGGAGAAGGAAGTAAGCTACTCGTGCAGGACACTGCAGCCATTTCCAGACCAATAAAGGCGATTCCCAGGGAGCAAAGGGGTTTTGGTAGTATTCCCAGATATTTCCAACGAACACCACAGCACATTGCCAGCAAGTTCCTCAGCAAACCTAGCCAAAGCTCTATTATTGATCTTGAATGTCGTCTCCTTTTCCCAGCAAGACACTGGAAATAGCATAAGGCTTTCCATTCACTTGGCAGTGCAGCTTACAGACACAGCAGGGAGGTACCATGGGACTCATCACATGGCAGAGACAGATGGGCTCTTCCTGCTTTTTACCTCCCTTCCCTTTGCCTGTGCTGACTTGAGCACCCTCCTCTCTTCCCGTGGCAGAATAAGCTTCAGGGATATTGCACAGCTGCAGCTGGTAGCATTGATGCCATGGCCATGCCAGCTCCTCTAGGCTAAAGTTTTGCAGAGAAACCAGTCTAGCTGAATCCTATAACCATAAAATCATAGAATCATAGAATATTCTGAGTTGGACAGGACCCAGTAGCATCTTCTCACAGAAAGTCACACTTTTTAGGTGTGAGAGGTACAGCAAGAATTTTAGATAACCCCACTGGGGTTTTGGCATCTCCATGCAGAACCAAGACGTTGTCTTGCACAACACTCCATGCACAACAGGGGATGTTAACTTGGGCTGGTCCTTCAGTGCAGAGCTGGAAGCCAAAGGCTGCTCCTGGGTGCTGAAGGAAGAGGAGTCCAAGTTAAAGGTCTCTGAGGGATTGCTGTAGGTGTCGGGTAGGGCTGCCTGTCTCAGTATCATGGAGTGTGGGCCACTGCTATGGAGATAATGCTCTCATATTTGTTATATCTTTGGGAGAATTCCATGGAAAAGACCTTCTGCTCCATCTCTTGATGAAAGCACGAGGTAGTCAAGTTTATATTCCAAAATATCTTGGACCTAACATGGTAACCATAACTATGCTACAGCTATGGACCAAGATTAAAGTGAACAGTTTAGTGCTGCTTCCTGATAGTAATTCCATCCTCTTTTTGTCACTAGTAATTCTTTTCTTGATCAGTGCCATGTGGCCACTTCAGGGAATTTAGGGAATGCAAATAAAGGGGTTTGTTTGCCTCAGTACTACCTTGAGGCACTTCTCCTGTGCTCAGTGCCTGTCACTGAAGCCTGCTCTCCACCCCTGGGTCTCATTTTCAGATATGCTCTCTGGCCCTAGGAGACATCTCACGTGGTTTAAAAATTAGCACTCAGTCAGGTGGGAGGGTTGCCAGCTGGTCCAGCAGCACTGAAGTCATCCCTTTTCATTCTGCCGGGCTCATTACTCCACCTTCCAGGAGCAAATTACACACTTTCATTTCCAATGTTTTCCCTATTATTGCCTTACAGACCTGTACTTTCCATTAAGAATGTTATCCTCACTTGCGCAGAGCTCTGTCCTGCTACAATGAGATGTGGGACTTAAGTCTTCTAGTGCCCCTTCTGTTTGGTTTTGCTTCTTTGTTTGTTTGCTTTTTAAAATTTTTAATTTAATCTTTAGTAACCAAATAGATGTGTAGAACGAAATAAGAAGGAGAAGGTAAATATAGGGCTGATGGGACACTGAGAAGAAAGATTAGGGAAAGCAGAGTCAGATTAGCAGCCAGCAGCCAGAAGTCAGCTGATGAGTCCATAGGCTGTTTACTTCACTGCTGCCTGTGTTGTGAATGAGGTCACGAGGTGCATCCTCCGGGCTTTTCACTACTTTTGCTTTGCTTGTGCCACCTCTAAGTTAGTTTAATCTCTGGAAGGCCATTCTCTGCTGTGTAAGGGTCATTGCAAACACAAGGAGGGTGAGTGGGAGGCCATTCAAGTCCCTATATTACATATTTCATCATTGTTTCCTCTAATGCAAGGCTTACAGCTACAGGCACACTTTCCATTTTATGCCCTTGGGCCACATATAATCCTTCAAATTGCAGGTGACATTCAGGCATTTAAATCCCAGCTCTCTATCCTGCCTTGCAGACTGCAATGACTTTCCTGGCTTTAGAGTGTTTGCTGTCCAGATGGTTCCTGTCAAATAAGAAGCAGGTGGCATCACTGACGTGTTGTTTGCCTATTCATTTCTTCAGAAAAACAGAGTATAATTTCAAAATATTCTTAAACTTGATGATCTATATTATTTTAAGGTGTTTCAGTCCTAGGTACTTTACAGATCTCTATGGGAGCTGGGAAGAGAGAGCCTTGAAAAAATCTCTGCACTGCTTGAAGACAACAATTTCTCTTCTTCTTTTCCCCATGAACTGTCACTGATGAGCTTAGCTCCCACCTCAAATAATCGCCATTATTTCTCCTCCTTTCGTTTAAATGTCTCTCCAGCATTCCCTCCACTAGATGGTACTAGGGCAATACATTTTTCTTCACAGGCTTTCCCAGCCATGATAACCATAATAACAGTGTACCTGCATGTAGAAGGAGACAAGGGTCAGACTTCTTGTAGTGCAGGAAACTTCTGTTGAAGACCATTACACTTTAAGTTGACATGCTCAAAATTTAGCAAAGAAAACAGGTGGCCTGAGCAAGTATAGCTTGTTATTTGCATTTATTACAACAATCTTCAATGGCACAGATTATGCTCACTTTTCCATGTTTTTGTTTTCATTTGCTTTCTAAGGGCTTATATATTTGACAATATTGATACAGCAAACAAATTGTAAGCATTATGTTAAAAATAGATCATACCACTATTTTTGGCCAAAAGTTACCATTTAACAAAAAAAAATATTATTTTGCCTGTTATCAACACATATATTATTTGCTGCTTCTTATGGCAAAGCAAGACAAACCTAACACCTGCAGCTTGTGTAGCTGAATCCAGTATGTCACTGATGTCACTGGCAGCCAGCAGCCTCGTAAATGACAGTGCCTGAGGCTTTCACAATATTCATGTGTCCTACATGTTTTTAACATCAGGACTTTTCTACTTTTGGGACTTTTTTCAATTGGAAGGCTGAATGAGAGTGCAAAGAGATGAGTTAATCTACATAATCACTGCTCTGTCAGGATTTTTCCGTCCTGTGCTGAGTGTGGTACCTTCTTCCATAGGCCATGGTTAAAATCAATGTCTATTTGGTTTGTAAGATCATGAGAGGAGGTGGATTACATTTTGCCATTTCTGCTCCAAGAAAAACAGAATTGCAATAAAGTTTGTACAACTTGTGCAGCAATAAAGGAACAGGATTCCTAGGCTATGCTGGAGACTCTGACAGCTCATCTAATGAGCACAAAGCTGTTGGAAAGAAAAAAATGAAATCAACACCTAGCTGCTAGGGCATGCTGGTATATTTCTTGGACTTTTAAACCCAAGAATCCAATTTTTTTTTTTTAATGAAAAATTTGCGGCCTCTTTTCTCTGTGTGTGACTGGAGGATTTAAAGCATTTTATACACTTTCTTCTCATATCCTCTGGCTGCAAGAGCTCTCTGAGCTTTAAAAAACCATTAGAAGAAACAAAAGGAGAAGATAACGTACTTTTCAGGTTATTTATTTCTTGTAAATCTAGAAGCTTTTGTTTTGTCATTAGTGTTACAAAAGTCTATGACATTCCTCAGGAAACTTCAGGTTGACAGTATCCATCTCTGGACAAAGTGTATGCAAGAAAAGGAAAAAAAAGGTGATTTTTCATTGATCTTGTTATTTTAGTATACACTTTTCAGAATTCTATTAAGAAAGATTAATTTATTAATTATTAATATAATTCTTAATTCTATTAAGAGTTCTATTAATTCAATTCCCTTCCTTTTGAGAGAAGACAGTTTGAGTTAGTTCCACCACCAGCATTAAAGCAAGATTAATTTTTCCTTTACTTCCCTTTTCCAAAACTGGTACCATTTTCATGCATGTGAAGAGCTTTTCTGCATGCTAACAACTCTTTACTTTCTAATGAACCTATGACTGACAGAAAGTTGAGCTTTTCTTTCCTCCCACTAATACCACCATTGTATGTGTCTTGTTAACCAGTATTGTGTATCAGTCACAAGCTGACTCCTTTGTGCTTTTGTAAAGTATCAATTTAGTCAGCATTATCTGCTGGGGAGACAATGCAGCCGATAAACGTGAACACAAAATGCTGTAGCAGTATAAGCCCTGAAAACACTGGTTCAGGAGCCCTGGAGCCCGGGAGGTGGCAAGGCTGCAGCCAGAGAGCTGCTGCCCATCAGTAGCTGCAGCGTCCCTGATGGACAGCCAGCAGTGGGCAGGCTGCAGGGACAGGTCAGGGCTCAGGAATGACCAGGGGCTCAGGCAGAGCCTTCCTGCTGGCTGCTGCTTGGCTGGGAGAGAACCTCTGCCACCCAGATCTGCCAGCCAACCTGTAGCTTGACTATGCTGATATTTGACCGGACTGACACATTCCCAGGGTCTATTTTGATTTTTTCGCCTGATCAGGTTTTCCCAATGGTAAACTGATATCTCTGCACTAACAAAACAACACCAAATGTTGCAGCTCAGCTGCTGGGCCCCGCACTCCACGAGGAGTTTGTGGATCTGCAGATGTGAGTTCGTTGCCATTGGCCTCCAGGTAGACTTTAAAGGGCAAGGTTAGACCAACGCAGTCTCTCCTTTCATGTTTTCCTGCCTGGGCGATGGTCAGCAGAAACACCCAACCCCCATTGCACTGGAGAGGGGGAGGGCAGTAGCTCTGTGGGGTTTCTGTGTCTTTGGATGAAATTGTCCCTTTGTTAGTCCAAAATAGCTCAAATTGGGCAACTTTCCAAGCATGCAGTGAAAGACTTCTGTTTGAGACAGTGCTTAGAGAAGGCTGAGGATGGAGGGCTGAAAAAGAGGTGCCTGACTGGCTGGGTTCCCATCGGAGTGATTAATGTAATGTTGCTGGGATTTTACTGCATTATTAATGAAGTGCCAGGGTGCCTGGAGCACTGGAAAAACATCTCGGAAAAATTATTACTAAAAATCTGAATTGGTGCATTGGATAACCTTTCATATTACTTTTCTTTTCTTGACCATAGAGCCCTTATCATGCCAGAGGAAGCCTATAAATAATAAGCAGAGAGGGTAAGACTGTGCCGGCTGCTGCTCCCTCCACGCCCCCAGGCAGCGGTGGCCCCACTGGCAGTGGGCTGGGTGTGCCAGGAATCCACGGGAGCCGTACCTGGGGGCTGTGCACGGGCTTAGGGATGCACCCAGCCCCTCTGCATGCTCGGCCAAAGCCTGGGGGGCCAGCGAGGTGATGCCTGTGGAGTTCTGCTTTGCAGAAGGGTATAAGGATCTGACAGGGAATAGTCTGTGTGGGTTTAAGGCTGTTGTTTGCATTGATGAAGCTTGTATCTAGGATGATCAGTGTGAAATATCTCTACTTCCCCCCCACACACACACCCCCAAGCTGTTATCTCCCTTTTTTTATTGGCTTTGTCATGCATTTTTTTTTCTCTTATTTTCTTCTAAATTCTTAACTCCTCAGATCTATATTTTAGTCATCTCTAGTAGCAACTGCGGGTTTGTTTTGAGGAGAGGATTTTTGCTGCCTTTTTTTTTTTAAATTATTTTTTCAAACTGCTGCGCTTTAAACCAGCCTCGCCTGCCTAAAGCTTCCAGTTGCTAGGCGACTTTTCCCCTCCGCCCTTCCCGCAGCCCGGTTGCCATAGCGCTGCCAGCCTTGGCTATCAAGTAGCAGAGAGCAGTCATTACTCAACGAAAGAAAAAAAAACCCAGCCCCACCAAAATCCAGGGCTGCACGGGCCAATCAACATTGCCTTTCCTTTTTAATTCGTGTCGCCAGCCGGCGGGAGCGTCCCTGCGCGCATCACAGCCGCGGCTGCGGCCGCTGCGTTGTTTTCTTGCGGGAGTTTTCGATTCGGTCTCTGCGTTAAACAGGACGGGACTGCAGTGCTGACTCATGGACACCTATGACGTTGGTCATGGCAGCAACAGATCCTGGAGGATGTGCTTCCCAAGAAGCTGGTTTGCGCACCTGAGCGGCCCCTCCGTGACTGCCATTCACCCCAGCGCAGGCAGGCGCTCTGCAGCCCTGAGTCACGGCGCCGTGCCTTAGAAACCAGGTGATGCGGGGAGCGCTTTTATCCCGTGGTATTCCTCGGTGACACGAACATCATAGCTACATAAAATGTGTGGGATACCGTCAAAGGCTAGAAGAATGCACACTGGTTAAAAATTAGCTCTTCTTTTCAAATCCGCTCAAACAAAATTGTGTGAAGGATCATATCCAAGGAAATAGAGAGCCTTCCATTTTTTAAAGCAAAATCGTATCCCTAGTGGCTTTGGTAAGACAAAAGTTAATATCAGTGCTAAAACATAATAAAAAGGGGGGGAAACCTGACATCTTTCTGCTCTAAAACCGTGAGCTGTCTTGTCATCAGATTACTGATTACCAGGTTTTACCAGCTGGATGCTATAGGGCAATATGATGATCTGGTGTCTCTAGTGAGCCGGGCCATCCATCATAACCAGTCAAAAAAGAAAAAGGGAAAAAAAAAAAAAAAGAGAGAGAGAGAGAGATATTTGGCTTTACATAAAAACAAAAGTGTGCAAAATAAAAATACCTGTTAATAAAGAATTTGGTGGTATAGAGGAACCCATATGAGGATATAAATTGCATTGAGTTACATTTGAATTGATAGTAGGGGGAAAGAGTCTTTATCACCAGTAAGTGTTGCAAGCAGTGGTTGAGTCGGACTTGGAATAATTCCAGTTGTTCTGCGACTCTGGTGTCCATTAATCACAGCACCAGCCTCCACCTCAGGTTGTCAGTGTAAAGCCTCTCTTAACATCCAGGGAATTTTCTTCCCACGTTCTGTAGTCGGTGAGTTATTGTGATAATAAATGCAGCAAGGAGCTAGACTCCCTGTCCTTACATGCCCTTCCATTTATCCAATCCAGCATCTGCCTATTTGAACAAGTGCATCAGATACAGGCAGCGTGCCAGCTATTAAAATGTTAAACCTACTGCCACGGAGCCGCATTGTACATTTTGTTTTTCCCTTGTCCTTGAAAAGGACTCACTCCTGAACTAATAGGAGTGTGCTTAATGGTTCCTTGTCTTAAATTCCCTATTTACTCAACTATCTCTTCCCTGATTTGGTACGTTGTATTCCTTTCTCTTCATGGTATTCATGGGAACATTAAATACCATTCTGCAAGAAAAGTAATTTAAGACACAACCTTTGTCAGCTCTATGGAAAACTGATTTCAAAATCCATTTTTACTCTGATGAAGCAGGCAAATCAAATATTTTGAGGGGTGGGAAAAAGATTCTTTTAAAAGGATGCTTTTTTTCTTCTTAGGAACTGACATGACATACCTTCAGCTGGGGGCCCTGTTGCTGTGGTCAGATATAGCTTAGGTTTCAATAAATTCACTGGTTTTTACTGAAGAAATGGTGGTTCTCAGCTTTGCTTTCTGTTGTTTTAAGGGAGCTCAGCACTTGAGAATGGCTATGTTGAATAAATTAGAAATTGGAGGTCTACCACAGACCACAGACCTTTTTGTCCTGAAAATATTGATTTAAGGGAAAGTATTGCCAGATTTATTACGTGAAGATGCTTGTATAATCATGGAACTTAGGTGACGAACCTTGTTCTCAATTAGATTGCTTTAGCTCTAGGCTTCATTTCATCCAGAAGAGAAATTACTGGAATAAAGGTTAAATATCCAAATCAGAAATATTATTGCCTGTGTTCCTTTATGTTTGAAATGGTAATAAAACAAATTGAACATTAACCTAGTAGGACCAAGGCATTTCTATTTGCATGGTTTTTGACATCTGAATTGGGCAATAACTTCTCCATGTTGAAATTATGCAATGGTTGTTAGTCAGTCTCTCATTTCCTCAAGCATTTGTGCACAGATTACATCCGCATATTATATTTTATTATGAGTCATTAAAATGCTAATCAACAAAAGTACACTACCACAGTTCCAGGAGAGATCTACATTGTTATATGGCTCTCCATTTTGATACCTTTCTTGTAGCAGACACAACACATCCACTGAAATCCACACCAACACCTTGTTTTTCAAGTCTACTGTGTTCACTTTGTGCACTGCCAGTCTCCCTGTGCCTGCTTTGTGCTTCTGATTTATTTCTGGTTTCCTAACCTTCTCTCCCTACACCCACCAACCTCTTCTCAAGGTAAAATCACTGTGTCATGGTTAAGGTGTTTCATGAAGCTGCCTCCTCTGACTCCTGTACTTCACCTACCTGTCACACTCCCCCAACTTTTTTCTCTGCTCACATAACATCTTTGATTTCTGCTTTTCCTCTGTCAAGTCCAAATTTTTTCTCTTGTTCTGGTATTTTCTTTTCCTATCTGACTCTTCTCTTTGACCCTGTACTAATTTGTCTTCACTACAAAGTACCTCCACATGTCTAGTTTTTCAATAATTGCTTTCCCCGTCCATAAATTCTGAAAGTCAAGATACCCATTTGACCAAAGAGTACATTGTCCCTACAGCTATCAGACAGGACATTTACTTTCTCCCTTCAAACTTTTAGTAATGATAACTTTACATCAGCAGAATTTCTACTTGGCTGAATCTTAGTTAGCCTGACACTAGAATTAAGTTCTGGAAAACTGCTATTTATTACCAGATCTCTGCTTATTCTGTTCCCATCCTTTCTACCATTGCCCATACTTAGACATAATATGGATGATGGCCTTGAAATGAAGGAGAGTGAGTTGAGATTAGATATTGGGGAGAAACTCTTTATATAAGGGCAGTGAGGCACTGGAACAGGTTGCCCAGAGAGGTTGTGGACTCTCCATCCCTGGCACTGTAGAAGGCCAGGCTGGATGGAGCTCTGAGTATCCTGGTCTTATGAAAGGTGTCCTGCCTATGGCAGGGGGGTTGGAATTACATGGTCTTTAATGCCTCTTCCAACTCAAACCATTCTATGATTCTTTAATTCTATAAATTTTAAAAAAAATTTACTACGCAGATTATTTCTTTAAAAATATTCATGTCTCACTGATAAGTTAAAATTATTCTATCTTTCTATTTCTCAAACATTTAAATTAAAATCTGAAATTTTAATACAAATATTCAAAGACATTTTCCCTTGTTTAGGAAAAGTTAGTGAGAAAGAATGTCCAGTTTTAATCCACAGTATAGTCTACCTCATTCAAAGGCAGTTCTATATTGGCAGAAGGAGTAATTCTTGTCTTTCAGCCCTACAAGACCAATTTATGTCCCCTTACCTTTTACTTTGTCTCAACTCACTTTGTGTCACTGCCTTACTTCCCCGTTTTCTTGGAGGCTGGGGCTATTGGAGTTGTATTTGTCTACTTCTCTGTGTTTTTATTTGGACATCAAATTATATGAACTCAGGTCATGACTTCAAGAAGCCTCAGGTTTATCTCACCATGGGCTGTAAAAGCAAACAATGGTAAGAGTCATGAGAAGTAAGAAAGTTGGCCTGAGTAAAAAAATTACTCTCACCTGATAACAGAGCCATAATAGGGATTAGCTGAGTCTGTGACTGCCATGACTTAGCTTAGATAGTTGTGACTGAAGAAGGTTGAGGCATTCTGGCTGCTTTCAAAATAAATATGTCGATCATCTGCTCTCATTGGCTCCCACTCCTGTTGGCTTACTTCAGCTTTTTAAAAGTAGCATGTCTGCTTGTTTTGCACCTGGTACAACTCTATTTTTGGGCTACTATGAGGCATTTTCATAAGTACATAAATCATGCTGAGTACTGCAGTATTTTGAGCATGTGTATGTGCATGTAATTCTAACACATAGCCTCAAAGAAAAACCTTTGTCAGAATTATAAATTGCTAGATATTCATTATTCACCATTGTTTGTACTTCTTTCCAAAACATTTTATTATCTTTTTAGTCTGATAGCAGTTTTCTAGACCACTGCAAGCTTTCATGTTATGTAGCAGTTAATCTTACCCCAAAACGGAACAACAGGTTCTTTGTCTACCCAAATTCACACTGTTTGCTGTTTGATCTAATCAAAGAAAAATAAACACCATTCATTTTTATCCTACTTCTATTCCTTCCAGTGTGCTCTCCAGATACTAATACAGTCCACAGTGGAAAGTGAAAGAAGGAGCACATGTGGAAGAGGATAAATTCCAGTCCGAAACAATTTGTGATGGGAAATAATAATATCCTCTAAGAGTAAATGAGAGAAACTCTAGCTTCTGCCATGGATGTTTTGAACATCTGGCTGCCAGGCATGAATACTCGGATGTTGCTGTGATGGAAACCTTCAGAAAAGAGTGGTTAGATAAAAAAATCAGGGTCTATCCTTTACTCTATTTTTTCTAGTTTTGTTTAAACTTTGTTTATATAGTTGGGGTTTTTTCCTCAAGTAACAAACATGTAATGAGGTTCCTCTTAAAATGGTGGTGACTTTAGGTAAGAAGTTTTCCATGAGCATTACAGGATGAACTTTCTAATCCCTCTCTTGGAAACTGAGTATTTAGATCCATCGATATCTGTTTTCAATCCCTTACTTCCATGCCTTTCAATTGTAGTTACCAAAGGAGAATTCTAATTTTTTCTTCCCTCTACAGAGAATAAAATGTAATAGCTCATGGCTTCAGTGATAAATGTGTTTTTGTTGCTGTTGCCATGTTTTCATCTCTTGTATAATTCTTTTGTTTTCTTTTTGTGTGTTTTTCTTAGCCTAATTCCCTATTCTCTTGTAGATTTGTACTTCAGATTTTAGCCAGAGGCATAAAGTGCTTTTCAGAAACTCTCTTGAAACTTCTCAGTCCATTCCATGAAATCAGCATGAATGTTCTTGTCTCATGGGACTCCTGGAATAGATAAAAGCTTGCAAGGGCATCTACAAAGTGAAAAACCGCAAAAGGGAAAAATACAATCAAGTTGACTACAACTCAGCCTGCCTTTTTACCATGGGTGAGAAAGACCATCCTCTTATCACAGAATCAAGGCCTCAGTCCAGTTTTCACTGAAGGCAATGGAATGTTTTCCATGAACTTGGCTCAGAGCTGCATCAGTGCCCAGCCTTCTCCTGCAGTACTTGGCATTGAAGCAAGCACTCATGTACAGTCAGGCCATGGCAACACCCCAAATCACTGTTTCCTTCCCAGACCAAGCAACTCTGTGGCAATGTTTTGTGCTCATATGATTCTTTAGGGCTTTTATTACTTTATCAAAGCTTTAAGACTACGGGTTATATTTTTCGGGATGCCATATGCACCATGCCGCCTAATTCTCAGTAAAAATCATTTGGACTTACAAGTCAGGTTGATACAGAAGGGGAGAACTTACACAGTTTTGAGGTATGATTTACAAGTAGCATTATTTCTTGTTATTTTCAGTCTCTCTGTGGCTCTAAGTCACAGCATTGCCATCTTGTACGACTCCCTTAGGGCAAGATGAACCTTGAATTAATTTTATTTGGCCTTTCAGGATCTATTTGTTCTGTGGGAACCACGGTTTGCACAAGCAATACCAAACACCAGCCACTTACAGTTAATACAGGAAGCAGAACTAAAATTTATTGTCGTTACTAAATAAAATTTATCTGCATTATTTACAAGCCTGTAAACATGGCCTTTCATAAATAGATAATAAGCTTTTCATGTCACTGAACACAGTGTCACTAGGCCACATGTACAGAGGCATTCGAGCTCCTAACTCTGAGTTAGGTTTTGGTAAAAGTTCAGGTACTTCAGCATCAACTGGGAGCCTTTGAGGATCTACTCACAGAGAGTGTGGAATACACAAAAGCATTCCAGAACAATACACCTTTTAATATCACTGTTCCCCTCCCCTTGCCCTAGAAAACCTCGCAAAGAGCCTTGGTTGCTTTGTTCAGACATCACCCTGACCTGGGCATGAAAGCCTCTTCGTTGTGCTGACTTCAGGAGTCCCTGAGGTGCAGGTGACGATGGGATGTTAGGGAAGGTGTGTGTATATACCCTCCAACTGCACTAAGCCCTAAATGGAGCCTGGCCAGTGACTGAAGACATCTGGGAGCAACAGTTCAAAGTCTTGGATAACAGAAATCTCAGAGAGGGAATTTCTCTTTGGGAAAAGTTCATGTCATCTCATTTTAGCTACTTTACTGAAATACTTGAATGACAATGCAGATGCTTCATGTTTCCCAGAGTGGTATCTCCAGAAAGGAATTAATATCTCAATAGGGCAAAACAGACACCTCTAGAGGGCTGTCTCCCTCCACTTTCCCTACAGGGACCATGGGGAACTAAGCTTGCAGTGGAGGTACTTAATGTAGATGCCTTTGAGTTTGGTATATGGAGGAAATGACTTAGGTGTTGAACTTAATAATTTGCAGATCTAGGACAAACTTCTCTTTTTCAGCAAACCAAAGTGCATCTTCAAACAGAGGGAGGAATGAGGCTTCCTTCACCAATTCCCTACAATAAGTGATGAAGAAACATATTTTTGCACAACACTGAAGCAAATCAATATCTGGTCTGGCGGGGTTTGGTTCAAATCTTTTTCCCTTTAGAACCTGTACAACAACTGCCACGCTGCACACTCATCAGAATAGAAAAACATGGAGAGAATGTGCCTGTGGAGAGGAGGCAGGGATTGTTTATCCATTTGAGTACACACTGTATGCACGTCACCACTGACTGTCGCTCCTGTAGGAAAAGTGAATCACCATTTGTGTTGAGCAGCACAGTGGTTCAGAAGACAACACAAAGTTTTTGTTTGCTTTATTTTTTTTCATTCCATTGGCTAAAGGAACTACGTGATATATGGTCTAACATACAATACTTTAGTATTTTCTATCTTGTAAAGTTACTTTTTTTGTCATCCATTCAGTGAGTCTTAACTGTCTGAAATCTCTCTGACAGAAACTTCCCTGTTCCCCTGCCCTTGCTCCCAGCTGGCCAGATATAAATCTTTTCAAAATAGCAACTCTCTCCACCTCCACTCCCCACAAAATCTCTTTATGTTATACCATAATTATAAAAATTAATGCATTCAAAGGGAAGAACTGACCTCAGATGTCTTTCACTCTCTAAAACTAAATAGGCAGCATGTTAGTTTTCACCATGTCCAGGACTTTAAGAACAGTCCCAGCAATCATGAATCTGTTTAAATCCCTTTAAATATATCTCTTCAACCTTTGAAGACCTTCTCTTAGCAATTGACAAACTACTTTCAGTAGCAAATTAACTGTATCTGCAGCTCTTTAATGTCTTTTGGTCCAGAGGTTAGTAAACACTTTCATATCATATGCAGGATCTCTTATTTAGATATATGTAAGAGTTTTAGATATATGTAAGAGTTTACATAGATATATGTAAGACTAACTGCATTGAATGGAGTTAAATGTATGTATTCTAGGATGTTTCTGAAATTGTAACTTCAGAGTTGTGAAGTTTGGAAAACCTGGTGCTGCTGTACTTTAGCTTTGGTTGAACATCCTGCTGCTAAGATTTCTACCCTGCCAGCTGCTGCTTGGGGCACACTGAGCCAGGGCTGAAGTTCCGTCCCAGCCTCAGCCCATCCCCAGGAAGGTGCCTGATGCTCACGGCTGGGGCTGCCCCTGGTGTCCCTGGCTGCCCTGCTCCTGCTGGCGTTGTGAGACAGCCCTGGCTGACAAGTCCTGCCCTGACACCCACCCAGCTCAGGGAGCCACCTCTCCCCCACCATCCCAGCCTCGGGGAGCAGCCAGTCATTCCCTTCTGGAGAGGGGCATTATCTCTGCATGGAAGGGGCTGAAAATAAACCCTTGTTTTCTTGAGAACATAAAACCAAAACAAACTTTATTTGTTAGGCCATCTGAGGGTTTCCCTCCACGTACTCCTTTCTGCAAGGCTAATGCATGCTATAAGCAGTCATCAGCTATCATTGCTTCACTACAGGTCAAAACAATGAAAAGCAGAATCACAGCACAACTTACACTGAGAATTAGGGTAATTTATATGCAGTAAGGTTTACTAGAACTGTTGAGATTACTGCTGAACAGGGCTATTCTGTCCATGAATACCAACGATCTCTGTTAAAGTATGCCCATTTCACTTGGTTAGATGGGCACAGGAAATCAGCTGTTCTGAAGATTACACTGCTTTGATAACCTGTAAATTTTCAATGGATTCTGTTTTCAAAAGTCCAAAAGTAAAATGTCATTAAAGGGCATTGTTATCAGGAGTGGATGTGCCAAGTATCGGGGCACAATCATGCACTCACTCGCCCACAGGTGAGAAAACATGACTGGCAAAGGAGTGTCAGTAGAAAAGCAAGAGGGAAGGAAAAACACACGAATATTTTGGTTGGCAAATGTCATTTTGCACAGTAGGAGTTCTTGTCAGACCTCGGATTTTGTATCAAAAGTGCTTTGGATCTTGATGAGCTGCACAGCTGGAACAAGTAGATGTGGAGAATTACCACATTGTTAATAGCTCAAGGTCTCCTTCCTCTCTATTGCTCTCACAATGGGTCACGGATAAGAGCTAAGATGTTTGTTTTGGTTAGTGGGTTTGGGTTTTTTCCCCCAGTTGTAGCCATTTGATAAAACCACAGCACTATTTCCCTCCTCCTGTGTCCCTGACACACTACAAAACAGCGACAAGGGAGAAGGCAGAACAAAATAGCAGATGATAAAAATGTGAGATGGCCACAGTGGTGCAGTGGGAGCTCAGAAGTTCAGAAGTAGAGAAAAGCAGCGCAATACTCCGGGAGAAGAGAATACATTAATTATAGGGACAGTTTTATTTATCCAGTCTCATGTTCTCATACAGTTTTATTGATCATAGAACAGTTTAGCATACCAGAAGGAAAGCTTTTTTGTATCCCACTGTGTATCCCAGAGATATTTTACAGTCATTGGGGTCAACAGAATTTATTTCTTATGTGTAGTGCCATTGTAATACCCAATTTTTAGCAGTTCTAGTTGCCAGTAGTGTTCTTACTGATGAATGCAAATAAACAGCAGTTCACAAAACTTCAATGGATTAGTTTGAACCTCATCTTAAGCTCAATAAACCAACAACACAGACACATCTAGACAGTTTTAATATCTCATAAAAAATATTGATCATTGTATTGGCTTTTTTTTTACAAAGTCTTCAGTGAAACCAAAACCTTTTTCTCTTTTTTTTCCTGTCCAAAGGAGCAGACATAGGATTCTTAATTATACTGTAGAAAATATGGAAAGTCTCATAGTAAATATCCTTTTTTTCTTCCCTGAAGCAGGAAAGCAGTTAATTTTTGCTTTTTGCTTAGCAAAGGTATGTCCCTATATAAGATTTTAGTCCTGACTTCCGTCACACAGTCGTGACTCAATACATTGGGAATTGCACTTTTTGGTTAAAGCATTTATTACCTGAGAAAAGGATCTTATTTCTAATCACTGCCCTAGTATTAGTGCTTCTAAAAATAACCTTCTTGTCTCCAGTCTCAGCTGTATTCTTCCAGTGTGGTTATTGAGAACCACTGAACCTGAAATATAGTTATTGCCTGTCTCATTAGGTCAGTCTCACACTTAATTATTGAATGTAAGTTGTGTTGACATTGCAAAGTTAGACAGTTTGTCTCTGCTTTGGTTTTCTTGGTAAACCTTGTGCTTCTGCTGACAAAACACACAGCCTTTTTTTTAACCAACTGCCTAACAGTTTCAGCTTATTTGAGCCATGTGGAGAAATAGTGGATTTCTTTTCATCTTTCTCACTTATGTCCAGTATTTTCTGCTTGACTTCACTGGCTTATTGTAGCTCTCCTTCAAAAAAATGACAGGACATACATTGAGATTAGGAGCCAAAATGGTCTTCAGCTTTCCTCAGAGAGAAACATGCCTAAAATAACATCAATTTTGAGCACTTTTTTATAGCTAATATCACTTAACAAAAGCTGTTACAAAATGAATGTGATGACCTCTATATTCCTGAATAGGTCATTTGGATTTAGTACTGCTGTAAATACAAAGATATTGTTCAGTGCTACTGCCAACATCTCCACGAACTCAAGACACTTCAACAGTCCTTGGCACAGACACCATTAGTGCCAAGCAAGCTGTATCTTCTCTCACAAGTGTGAGGTCTGACAGCTTCAGGGTGCCAATTCTACAGTTCTTCTATCAACTTGTGTACCAAACATACTGGCAGTCTGGGTGTAACTCTTCCCCTTACTAGTCTGTGAACACAAGATTGTTTTATCAAAACATCATCCTGAGATTAAGCTTCAACATTCAAGGGAGAGGATAATTTAGAAGGATTTGCCATTCACCAAATGCTATAAATGACAATATCAGTACCTAGCATGGCAAAGCTTTGTCATCATAAAATCCCGAGAATGTACTTTTCCACAGTCATATGCAGACTTTCAGGCAGGTGCCTGGTCTGTGCAAACGGCTCCATAGGAAAATTGATGATCCTCATCAATTTAAATTGTTTTCTGGTTCATTTCATAGAATTTTTTACCCTGATAGTAAAAAATTATCTGGTAAGCTGTCCAACAAATAGGTTCTAACCTTCTGTGGACAGTTGCTGNCTTTTTACCCTGATAGATAATTTTTTACTATCCAACTATCTAAGCTGTCCAACAAATAGGTCCTAACCTTCTGTGGACAGTTGCTGTGCTCTGTTTCAAATTGTGAGGACTTTGCTAAAGATGATTGTCTTGTCTTCTGCTCTCACAGATTGCTATCAAACTAAAGTAACATGATGTGGCTGAGACTGTGCTAATAACTACCTCCAGATCCTCAAGTCGAGATCCTTTTCAGCCCTACTGAAGCTCTCCTAAAAATGCTTAAGTACTTACAAGAGCATGGGTCCACCTTGCATGTCATATATATAAAAACTACCACAGGGCTGCTCTGTTTCTCACAAACATGGAGGATGGAAGGTGGAAGTCAGAAAATATGTATTCAGAATTACATCACAGGAAGGCAAAAATTTGACCATAACTGGGCTGAGTAACTCTACACCTTCCTAAGCCAAATCATCAGAGAAATATAACAGAAAAAACCCCAAACATTATTTAAGATGAAATCTCATCTAAAGAAGAGAGCAGATTGCCATGTACCAAAGGCTATGCTGCATAAAGAGAGCAGCAGGTAATTCCAAAATGAAGCAATGGAGCTGCTGCCATAAGTCAGGTTGCACAAATATTACAAGGAGTGGCTGAGGCAGCTGGGATTGTTTAGCCTGTAGAAGAGGAGATTCAGGGGTGATCTTATTTCTCCTTACTACTGTCTGAAAGGAGGTTGTATAGCCAGGTAGGGGTTGGCCTCTTGTCCCAGGCAATTAGTGACATGACAAGAGGAAATGTCCTCAAGCTGTGCCAGGGAAGGTTCATGCTGGACATTAAGAGAAATTTCTTCACAGAATGGATGATTAGACATTGGAACAGGCTGCCTGTGGAGGGAATGGAGTCACTGTCCCTGGAGATATTTAAGGAAAGACTGGACAGGGCACTCAGTGCCGTGGTCTGGTTGGCAAAGTGGTGTTTAGTCACAGGTTGGATTCAATGAGGTCTCAGAGATCTTTGCCAAACTAATTGCTTCTGTCATCATCCATTTTTGTATGAGGCAGAGGGAAGAGTAACCTTCGTGGCTGCAAGACATATGAGTGTAGGGGACTGAGAGGGAGCAGAATGTCTGGCCTGTTAGAGCTGGCCAGAGGAAAAGGGTTTTAGAGAACTAGTGGGCCACGCTGATGGGACAGAACTTTAAAGTGGGAGAAACCAACACAGATTTACTGCTTCCCCTATTGCTTCTCTGGGTCTCACTTCCACCCCCCAAAATAGAGTAGTAAATTCACGACTAAAATTACAGAGATTGCTGTTTTCCTTTCTCTCAAAGGGGAAAGGTGCCACAGGGCAGGAGTGGTGGACAAGCAGTGCACAGACCGCCCTGTGCCACAATCCCATCTGAAAAGCCCAGCTCACGGACAGACACATGCTGTGATGAATCTGTGGGGTCCCTATCCCAAACCCATGGGTGAAGTGCAGCTGCATCCAGTGTTACTGTGTGCAGTGAGTCATTTGTCTACAGGATAATGTCACTTGTCAGCAGTCTGCTCTGAAATATGTGTGTATGTGTGTGTGTGCATGTGTGTGTGTCCATGCCATGAAGTGTCTTATGCACTGATTTTTTTTTATTTAATTATGATAGCTACAGACTTAGATCTTGTTTTCCAAGGTGATTTGTTTTGATGACTTCATTTGTCTTCACTGCTTGCCCAACGACGGGAAAATTGGAGCTGTCACTTCAGATCTGTGCTCAGAGCTGGGTACATTAACTCAGCCCAAATCTTTAGACATGACACTTTACCTGTCCTGAAGCAGCACAGACAGGTTCTGTGATGATGCATCTCCTCTGTGTGCAGCAAAAGTCCCTTTGTCGATGATTCTTTCTTAGGAAATCCTCTTCTACACGATTCCATGCCTGCATGCATTGCATCCCATAATGTGAATGTACTTGACTTTGAGTAGACATCTCTCACAGAATTCAGAAGATGCAAGCCTTGTTTTTTTGTCAAGTGCAAGCCACTCAAGTAGACAAGAGGTGGATGGTTACAAGTCAGGGCAGACAGCAAGCTCTTGTCTGAGGGCAGCTGGTGGCAGCCAGTGTTGCTCCGTAGTAACATCATGGAGTTTTACCTTACTCTGCATGCTAAGTAGCTTATTCCTTCACTGAAGAGTAAGAAACCTCAAATTACCTCATGCACCCCACAGCCCGCATCAGCACCACATCTTCTAATTACATACTGGGCTAAAAGGTGTTCGCTTTTATCAGCTTTTAATTTGCTACCTTACAATTTCACTGAATGTCTTCATAGTCTTGTGTTGAGCCAAGGAACAGAGCTGTCTCAACAAAGGTTTTTTATCTGTCTTGCCCGTACCATTCCTTACTTTAACTACTATTATCATGTTCTCTTTTAAATGTCTGCCTGTGAAACAAACTCTCCCAATCATTTCAATCTATTCATGCATGGGTTTTCTGGACTCCTAATCAGTCCTGTCGCCTTCCTCTCAATACCCACAACCTCTGTTTTGTACTGTGTTCTGTAGACAGATGGTGAAAGTACTGATGCAACCTGTTTTCTTTTAATATAATGGGTACATAGTAAATTTTTTGTGTGTGTTTTTTCTCAATGCACAGGAAATATAAGGACAGGTTTTGATTCTGAATATAGCTGCATGCTGAAGAAAGGCTTTCACTTGAGCTGTCCCTAGTGGTAAACAGGTGTCCTTCCTGAATAAGAATTCCAAATAATTCCAAGTTTCCCTTCATACATATATTATCTAGCGACATTGAGCTTAATCTGACATTATGTTATTTGTTTACCTCACCAGGGTAAGTCCCTCTGATGTTCCTGGGGGTCTTTTCAGGATTTGACCAGCCTTCATAGCAATCACAGCGTGTGGCTCATAGCCAAGTCTGTAATTTGAGGAACTCTTTAAGCCAAAATAAGCTCCCAGTAGTCCCCAGCTGCTCGCTGGCTGCTCTATGAGCCGTAGATGTTTGTGTGGTTACGCCACGAGCCAGGCTGGGTAACAGGCCTGGATGAAGGCTCAGCCTGAGCCCGTGTCCCATCCCACAGAGCACGGGGCTGTGCAAGCAGCTGTGTCTGCAAAAGGGCGCCTGCAGTGCAGAGCTGGGAGTGAGCCACAGAGGAGATTTGGGACCCCTTCTTCCAGTGGCAGTGCTTTCTTAAAATGTCAAGCAATCTGTGACTTACAGCCTTTTTCAAGAGTGGCAAATTGTGTTAGAACAAGATTTATGCAGAAGTATCTAATCAACAAACAGCCTGAGGATACCTAGGCTGAACACTTCAGCTGAAGTCCCTGCCACAGGTGGCTTTGCTCTGTGTGTGCCTCCTTGTGCCCCAGAATTCTCCTTCCTGGAATCTCATCAGAAGGGAGATTTCAAGAGCTTTCATGCAAATTTTGCTATGAGATAATGTTGAAAAGCAGAGCTGGGGTGCTGCATTAAAAATCAAACTGGATTGGTTTGGTATATATCAAATATCAGATACATAGCTGAGACTGTTAGGAGCTTCCAACAATAGGCAGATGAAGAATCATTAGCCTTGAAAACCTGGAGGATGAGGTTATGAACAAACAAGCCAATAAATCACACAGGTCAGTTCTGCAGAAGCTGATGTGGTATAGCAGCAATTTGTTTATGCTGTGACAGGGCAGTTGGATCAGTGTCAAATCTTCTTTGGGATAAAAGATTTTGGTTTTAATGCATAGTCTTTCCCAAATGGATTCTATGCAGCCTTTATATACAACACCTCTGGTCAATTTCAGGATTACAAATAAAAAACCTAAAATAGATGAAACTGATAAAACAGAATTATTGCAGGACTACCTCAAGATGCAGATTTGGCATTGAAAGATCTCCAGTGTAAAGCAGCATTACATGATTTAAGTTCAATTCCATCCCAACCATTTAAAAATGTTTCTAGTATATTCTTTTAGCCTCAGCTTTAATCACATCTCCTTTTGAGAGAAGATTCCCTAAACTATGTCTAAGGGGGACTTCAAGGCTGACATGATCTTTTTATTACCCTTTCTAAAACCTTGACAAAAATTGTCTAATCACAGAAAAAGTAATAAACTTGGGAGGTACGACACAGAGAACCTTATGTGTGTGATGAATGTAACACTTCTTCAGTTGCTTTGAATTGATTTGATACCACAAATTACTACACTTTTGAAAGTCTTCCCTGCAATAATGTCCCAAATACTTGTAGCATAAAATGCAGATTTATAAATATAATAATGAAAATAAGAAACTGCGATTGTGGCAGCAAAAAGAGTTGATATTAGTCTACTGTCACACCAAGCAAAAGATAATATGGCTACATCAAAAAATTAAGTTTTGGCAGAGGTGTAAAGGAGTATTTTAGGCTTTGTGCCATCTGTCCTTCTGTCCTAGTTTATTCTGGACTTGTTGCTACCAACATATAGGTGGACACTTCATCTGAGTATGTCCTTTCCTTCTTCCTGTGCTTGCTTTTTACTGGTACATCTCAGACCACCATTCCTTTTGTTCTACACATATTACAAATCATATTTTCAAATGTAATCTGCCAATTGGAGGATCAAATTTTTCTTTTCCAGACTGCCTCTGCACTTCATAAAAAAAAAAAAAAAAAAAAA
>VWYP01003540.1:439103-458189 GCA_013400435.1 Pycnonotus jocosus
GAAAAGAAGCTTTCATAGTGAAGAGTTATCTTTTACTTGGCATTTTTCCTTTTAATGGTGGTCTCTGCTGCTGTAAACCAAAAGGGTGATAATTAGTGTCTCCTACTGTTTACGCCTGCTGCCATCTACAATGCTGATCTATTATTATTCTGTCTGCTAATACTTGGAAAGGACATCAGTTGGAGAACTAATCCAAAATACAGCAAGTAAAGATCATTGTCACAAATGCCTGAAATGGAGACATTGTTACAGATGCTGGAAATGAAAAGATTTCATTATATTGAATCATTCAGTCCATCTGCCCAGACTGTGCTTTGCTGCCCAGTCTCTAATGCCTCACAGAAGTGCTAGAATACTGTAAGTATTAAATAGATAATCCTCTTTGAAATACACTGTGTTCACCCAAAAAACTTTTCCATAATTATGGTGCTAGGTAGACCTGATCTTGAACAGTGGTCCACTTCACTGGGGCTTTATGGCAGAGTGATGGTCTTCCTGATCATTTCCAGTTACTGGCCTGGAGTCACTGTGAGGAAATTGCTAGATTAGACAGGCTTTTTGTGGAGAACTAGTCTGCAAAACACCCTAGAATATACTGTTGGGGTCTTAATTTTTTTTCCTTTACCTTTTTTTTTTTGTTTGTTTGTTTGGCTTTGTTTCTTGTTAAGAAGCTAGCCTTTTGTTGAAAAGAAGTCCCCACCTTTGTAAAAACTGTCAAACTGCAATTGTGCATCTCCACATGGTTTCTTCACAGGCACACATTTTTCAGATGATCAAGTTATATTCATTGTTATGCTTGTGTTCATTGGTAGAAATCCAGAAGACAAGGACCATAGAGAGTTCCAGCATGTGGATTTCAGTTTGTTTGGCATGTACTGCCTGTGGCAATAGGAAGGCAGAGAAGCTGCCATCTTCAGCAATTTGGATGAAGGTGTCTCTGAGCCACCTGGAGCGCTGCATACATCACCTGCCGAGTGACGTGATTAAACAACCCTCCTCATACTTGACCATGAGTGACATGGGATCCCCTGCACTCTTTTTTTCCCCAGTTCTCTGCCCTGAGTATATGTCTCAGAAGCCATGCTCCACAGGAATTATGTAGAAGCCACCAGGCAATCCTCCTCTTGCAGTTGGTACAGGACCCCTTCCACCTCTCACTATGTCTTCTTTTACCATTTCTCATTGCCTTCATCACCCTTAGAAAATCCTCCTCTGTGTTACTGACATCTGTTGCAATTGATACCTAGTGCTAAGTAAAAGTTGGACACTCACAGAAAGTGTCACCAATGCCTCTTGCTGACTAAAATCCATAAGCACAACGCAAATGTTTCAGTATTTCAAATACATTTTAATTCTTGACTACAAGTCCTACAAGTCTGGCGCTCTGTAGTCTTAAACTTTTTTCTTGCTTCCTGTAAATTAATCTGACTGCAAAAATAGTTTAATTCCCTCATGACACATAAGGGAGAAAGCCTCAACATTTTCTTATGTAAACTCATGAATGACAGCAGCTATTTAAATCTATTTGATCATTCAGCCTTTCAAGTCATCTCCTTAACTAAATAGAAAAGTCTCAGTGGGATGTTAAAATGTTGAATGTATGTGGGAGGGATCTACACTTCACAATGCTGGGGACCAGGAAACTGTGTTGTTCACAGTGCATGTGTAAAAAGTAAGAAAGTGCTTTCTTACAGTGCTTACTTTTACAGTTTCTTACTAAATGCTTTCTTACAGTTGGTAAGGTATTGATTAAAATAATAGAGGATTTGAGAAGATACTTCACTGTAAGTCTCATGTTCAATTCATGTATCTTGGATAACTGACTTGTAGCTCAATTTTAGATGCCTGTTGAATAAGCATTTTCAAAATAAAATTCTTTAAGAAGTTAAGGGGTAAGGGTCTTCACAGACACCTATCTATTTCTCTTTTTAGGTACCTTGGTGAACCAGCCTTCATAAAACAAGTGTGTTAATGCTAAAATGAATTGTAAATGTAACTGTATTGCCACTTATTGTAGGCAGTGTTGCAGATTCACTAACCACACTGCCGATTTTTTTCCAGCAGTGCAGTTCCTTAAACTGTGATTGTTGTACTGTAATATGAAATAATAATGCAGTATGTTGTTTATTGTATCTTTTATGTAGAGGTTCCTACTTGCAGTCTACATTTGTCTAATGGAGAAGCTCAAAAAGTAACACACTGCTCCTGCTGATTAAAGACATAAACAAGCTGTTTTCTCTCCTGGCTTATTCAATGAATGCAAATATCTCTTGTTTTTCCCACACCTTTCTGTCTCCCAATTGTTTCCTTGTTTTAGATATGCTTACTGTCACTATACATTTTTAATGAGGTGTCCATAGCTGCTTTCCTGAGAAACTATTGATTCTGTCTGTGCCTGTCAGTTGGTCTGTTTCAGCCCTCTCTAAACTCAGTAACTTTTGAAGCCATGGCTCCAGTTCAGCTGAATTTGTCAAAGGGATTGAAAGGTGAGTTTTTATAAGTTTTCAGGAACTAAAATCTTTGCTAGGTAGGCAAGCACATCAGCAGGCACAGTTGGAGAGACTCCAGCATGACTTTGATCTGTTCAGCTTTCCCATTAACCAAGGAGCATGTGTGTTCTGGCCTGCTGGTCAGAATCCACACAGCTTGGAACAAGTCCAAGCACATGATATGAATCACATTCCCCGACAGTCCCCCTTTTGCTAGACTAAGCAATCCAAGGCCGTTTAGTTTACTCTTGTAAAACAAGCTCTCCTTTCCTTGGATTATCTGAATATCATTTGCAACTGCTGGAATTTCAGCCCTTCTCTCTTAAGAACGGATGGGCAGAGCTGCCCATTGGACTCCAGCTGAGGTCACATTAGGACTAGGTGGTGTTAATTTTTGCTTGACTCCAACGGAACTATTTTGGCTGATTTAAGACATTTTGAAAACCAGTAAGATCTCTAGCACACTGAAGGTGACATGTCTTGGGCTGGGAAAGTCAGGGTTACTTAAATTTTTTTATTTTATTTGGTTGATGTTTTAAGCAGTAAGATTACTTTTATGAAAATGGAACTCTGTGAAACACTACGAAGTATTTCAAGGTTTTGTTCAGAATTTATCTTTTAAAAGAGATTAATAATTTCTTCCCTTCTCCCTCATTTCATTTGTAGGAATAGATCTCACATAGCAAATTTTACTGCTTGGCCATCCCGTCCTCTGTACCCTGCAGGAAAAAAAAGCTATTTTTTGAACAAGCTGTTATAGATATTAGTCTTACAATGTCTGTATGTCTGATAAGAAAGGGAAAGATGAATGCAGGCAAGCAGCTGAACTAGCTGGAAGACAGAAAAAGAGAAAGCAAAGCTCTTTTGCATTGTGGCTACAGAGATGGCTGAGCATTTAATGTTGGGCATTAGTACTTAGCACTTAAATGCATGCTTGAAGTGTAATTTCTGGTTACTAAAAGATTTTCTGGCTGAGGAAGTGGGTGTGTAAGTGTCTGGCAAGTGTCCTTCAAACTTGTGTCACGAGAGAAACTATCTTCTGGCCTGTTTAAAGTTTGATTTTTTTCAAATACTCTTGTAGATTTTTAGCTGAAATACTGAACATATGTTTGAATTCTGTTCATCTTTTCTTCAGCTGATAAAGAGAAACGAGTAAAATAAAAACAGTTTTTCTTTTTAATAAGGGAGGATTAATTTTTCTACCTAGAGGAAAAGTATTGAGTTATGCTATTTCATATGAAAGTCAGCTCTCAGTAATAAAAGTGTTTTTCCTTTTATGTGATAAGATGGGCGGACTATAAAGTAGCTATAAAAAAGGAGGAATAGGAAATATATTGCTATAAAGAGCTACACCGTGTGCTTTTTGTTAGGATTGTTTTGTAAAACTGACTTGCTGGAAGTAATCCACAAATAGGCTTAAAAATAAGCCTCAGAATCTTATTCCAAATATCTCATCAACAACAATAAGGAGAACATTATGCATATTGATGGAGACAAATCTTTGTGTCAAATATTCACTGTAGTTTCGGAGCTGTTGCACTTTTAAGTGTGCTTGCAAAACATCTTTGGACCTCTATTTTGAACTGTTATGTGAAGGTTTCCCATGATTTCTATTCATTAACATGAAAAAGGCAGTCAACCACATACATTTAGATAACCAAAGCTACAAGGAGCATCTGTTTTCCAGACATCTCTGTGTTGTACGTGACCTATGGTCCGATTTGGCTGAAATCTGATAGCGTTGTATAATTTCACATGCCATCATTAGAACATTCCTCCGAGGGGAAAAGGAACAGGCCCCGAGCCTGGGAGTGGCATCTTTGGGTGATCTTCCTGCTCTTAAGGAAGCTCTGTGCAGAATCACATCCAGCACATGTGGAGCAGTGCCCTGAGGATGGGCACGCAGGCTTTGGTGGGCAGGCAGGGGCTGGCCTGCATGCTGAGCACACAGGAGCCCCAAGCAGTGCTAGAGCGATGATCAGCATGTCCCAGGGCAAGGTTTAATAGCTGTGGTTCAGTCAAGCACAGCAACTGTCTCAGCACACGGGTTGCACAATGGTTTGCAAAGGCAGGCACGCGGAGACATCCCCTCCTCTGGCTGCACCAGGCCTACACATGCAGACAGAACAGAGACCATGTGCTTGTCAGCCAGCACCAGGATGCATCAGGAGCAGATCAATAGATCTACTGTTAGGTGCTGAGCCTCTTGCATCTTCAATAAAAGTGGTCT
The DNA here is from genome assembly GCA_013400435.1 of Pycnonotus jocosus. Classification (NCBI taxonomy): domain Eukaryota; kingdom Metazoa; phylum Chordata; class Aves; order Passeriformes; family Pycnonotidae; genus Pycnonotus; species Pycnonotus jocosus. The sequence continues at coordinate 443,823 of VWYP01003540.1, forward strand.
GAAGCTCCCACTCTGGGCAGGTCAGAGGGGTGCTCTGGACCAAACGTGTCTGGCACACACGTGGTTAGAAACTGTCTGATGTCGGGTTTGGGCACTGTGGTTTGGACCCCCGCATGGGGATGGAGCACATTTGGGGAGCACCTGGTGTGGGGCTTGAGATTTAACTTCTCTGAAGGAAATACAGTTTGTATATACAAGCCCCATTCCTTTCATGCAACAATGTGCAGCAAGTATGACTGACTGGGGAATTTGATTCAAAACTGCTTTAAGGGTTCAAGCCAAAATCTCAGCATAGACACAGCCTAATTAATTTTCTAATTGTATTTGCTCACTTGTTCAACACTTCCTTCAGATCAACGAGATGTGTGCAATTCATGTACAACTCAAAATCTGGTGTCATGCCATATGCTTTCTCTTGAAAGAACATGTTAGAGTAGTTTGAAAGTGATGATAATGATGTGAAAAAATCCAAATTTTTATTTCAATGACTTTCTCTGGGAAGTAATGTGAGTTATATCAATATGAATTTTATTTACATTGTGATGCTGCATAAGTAATGGATTTAAATTCCAGGGAAGCAACTCAAGCTATCAGAAGCCCTGAAATTGTGGCTACCACTGCAACATGATTGCTCTCACAAATTTAAAAGTTATTTTATATTTTTGTGAATTTTTCCAAGCGGTATAAAGAGGAGTTTGGACGAAGAAAGTGATTTGAATGCAAAGCCTACTCAAGCTTCTTGAATACTTAGCAGCCTCTACCCTTACAAACTTGGGAAAAATGCAACAGCAGAAGATTTAAAAGTATATGTTTTAATTGAAACCATAATTTCTAATCAACACTGAGAGTTATGCCTAGTACGAAAGGAATACAAATTATATCCACTGACACTGAATCAAGAAGGAATAAACTAGAAAACAAGTTTCTATGATTCAAATCAAATCCAAGTCAGTGATGTCTGAAAGCTGTTATCACTGGGATGACCATACCCTGATACAGGTGATGTCAGGCTGCTTTCCTCGTGTATCATAAAACTCCAACCCACTTTCACCACACCTAACAAGTAACTTGGGTATCTGGACAATAAGCAGGTGGAGGAGCATGGAGACAAGAAATGCCTTCTTATCTTGCTGATGCTTTCATTTGAGGTGTGGGCAGAATGGTGAGGACACACACAAACCTGCAGTACTGAAATACTCGTCATCGCACCTTCTCTTTGAGTTAAGGTCTCACAGCTCTGCCAATCTCTCACCTTTCACAGCTATGCCATCCCTTTTTTGAAACAAATAAATTATTTATTTGCACACAGGTTGCATGAAAATTGAGTAATAAAGTAATATTTTAAAGCAGTTTACGAATTTTTAGTAGCATCTAGTGAAGTTTAAGGGTAGTAGTCATAAACATTTTCCAACATAAAAAGCATATCTGTAAGATCTAAGATCTAACTCAGATCTTACCTCTCAGGCAAATCCTCCAAAGAAGACTTTAAAAAATAGGAAAAGGGGGAGAAAAAGTCTACGTAATGTTACATAAAATCCAAAATTTTGCCTCGGATTTTATTAATCAGGAATACTTTTATGATCTGACATGAGGCAATTCTAGGTTTACATCCTAATACACGAAGACAAAAGTCTTTAACCCATGTTGTCTACAGGCCTGGTGGCAGAATTACTATGTTGAAGTCACCACTCCAGACGACAGAAATCTAATGTATTACCAACCAAACAAATATAAAAGGGAAAGATTAAAAAAAAAAAAAGCACCACAAATAATCTCCTGTAGCAATATTGAAAGTGTTTTGAAGCAACAGTTCATTCCTTACTCAGAAAGCTGGAGGCTGCAAAGGTCTCGTAGATTACCATAGTAACTAAAAGAATAATTTAAATCTGCCTTTTAAAGGGTTGTAAATAATGCAAGTGTAATATCAGTCACTGCTCATTGCCATTTCACACACTTCAGAAGACAATTTGAAGAAGACTGTGGTATCACCATTCCTCTTGTAAGAAATTCCAGCATAATACAATGCTGTGTCCAAATCTCTCCCTTCCTCTGTGGTTTTTTTTTTTCTGGATCTATCTGATGAGAAATGAGAACTTGTACAACAGGCTTCATTTACATGTCTCTTTGGGAGCCTGAGATAGTTGTAGATATCCATTTCTCTGTTCGTCCAAAAAACCATCATCCTAAAGGACTGAGAGCATGAATCAGACTGTCTCTCTATGAGTGTATGTACCGAATGTTGAAGGATCTTCTGGAAGCATTACAGTGCTAGTACACAGCTGCAAACTGTGTGTAAGGGTCTTCTGCATTATCTGCAAGAGTGGGAACACATAACTATAAGGGTGCTGCTTTCAATATTATTAAAAATATTACCAGAGAAAATATTTTAGATGGGGACCTAAATACATGGATGAAATGGCGCTGATGAGCTTTTACAGACTGCTGTAGGAAAAAAGGGACATAAAATTCTTGAGTGCTGGAATGAAAAATTTAGCTGGCCAAGAAATTCCTGAAGAACCACAAGGATAACTTTTTTTGTGGTGTAGCAAGTAGATGCTTTTGACTCTCTTTGACTGCAATCAGATGGTTCTATACCTCCTGGGTCAACTTCTCATTGTCACGGTAATCATGATAGGAATGAGAAAAATGCCTTCTGAAAGTAAGCTGAAAATAATTAGCAACTTGAGCAAAATTATGCTTAGAAATTTTTTTTTTAGCAAACAACCTATACACATTTTTGTCTCATCTAACTACTGGGGTGGCCCTATTCAGATACAAGACAAATCCAATATATACCTTTAAGACAGTCCAGCATGTATGGAGATCAGGACAAAACACTTTTCTTTCCAGACCCTCTGTCACTCACATTCATCTTTCCCCTGGAGAATACATGTTTTCTCAAATCCATCATTGTATCTGTGCTTTCTGGCTCTGGCTTTGTATATCGCTTGTTAGCTTCTTTGCAGGGCCTGGAAATAAAGTCTTCCTTTTGCTTAGACTTCTCTTGAGCCCAGGCAGCCTGATGCACTGAGAATATATACCTGTGGGGTGTGTGCCAAGGCTGTTTGGCCGTGATCCAGGCAGCTTTTATGTCTTGACCTTAAGGGAAATGTGCCATTGCTGCCATTTCTTCCTGACATGAGAGGCACCATCTCAGGAAACCTATACCTAAGATAGTAACCCAGTAAAATTCACCACTAGTGTTTGCTGTATTTATTGCAGGCTCAATGGGAGCAAGTAGGAAAATCCTTTAGTATAGACACATGGATCCATATCAAAAGATAGGGAAGAAAAAGAATGGTGTGACAGACATACATATTCATATATATATATATGAATATATATTCAATACAAAGAAGAAACTTATGTGCAGATTATTAAGGCACAAGTCTTTGTTTGTATTGCAGTATTGGTAGGAAGTGTGTACAAACTCCATGATGGTTGAGGCAGGGAAAGTGTAGAAGAAATCAGATGGTATAGGATTGGTGTTAGTCCTTATTGAAATAGACAAGACCCATGTAGGTGGGCATAGAAGCCTCAGAAGAAAACCCACATAGTTCTAATCAATAACACAAACAAGAGGATCTACTTTAATTTCTGACTTGACAGCATTAAATGAATATAATCCTTAGCCTACCAAACTTTAGTCTAATATTATATTGAATTCATAGCACTTGCTTTGCACTTTGAGGAGGCAAAGTGCTGCGAAGTATTGATCATGCAGCAAAAAGATGGCATTGAGTATTTTAAAAGACTGTGGTAGTTTTCCTTGGGAGTATCAGTCTTGCAGTTCTTGTTTTTGGCAATGAGAAAATTAAACCCAAAACTCAGATTTCTACCAAGTGAGTAATTCCGTATAATCCTCAGTTTTCCAAATTTATTAGAAAGATGGGTAACAGGAATAGTTCTGTAACAACCCCCTCAATTTATACACAATTTTATAATCCAGTGATTTTTATCCATTGTGCCTGACTTATTTTTCCTGTGGTGCCTCTCCTACTTTGTATTATCATTCCAGTGGATTGAATTTGCTTAGCAGAGAACTCAAGTGCCACAGCAATGGGACATTTACTAATGGTAAATAAAACAACACAATAAAAGGGCTAAATTCTGATGACCTTTGTTACTACCTAGGAATTCACATGGCTGCAATTTTTAGCTGTAGCTGGATTTGCAATCCAGTTTTAAATCCAATGAGAATTTACAGAAATATTCTTGTATAATTTCAACCCTACCTAGCTCTCTTAAGATACGTTGCGCTACAGAATAAATATTTCTTTAAAGATGGGTGATTTATCTGTAAGATTAAGTGGAATTTATATTGTATATTCATATAGTATCTAAGATAATATAGCATCACAAACCACAACTGAACTTGCCACAGTGAAGTATCATGTTTCCATAATGCTTCCAGGAGAAACAAGTTTTACAGCTGCATCTTTTGAAGTTGGTTTTGTTTTGGTTTTTGTGAGGTTTTTGTTTGTTTGTTTTCCTCCAATAAGGCTTTTAAAAAAATTTTAGCATAAACAAGATTCTAACCTAGGTAAGTAAAGGACTTCCACTGTTAAGTTCCTTTGCATTATGTTGGTTAAAAAAAAAAAAAGACAATCGACAAAACATATGAGAGAAGAACCAACAATAAAATGCTCTTCAGATTTATAAAACAAAGTAGAGAAGGACAATGAAGTGTTAAGGCATGCATTCAACATACTTAAGTCACTGTTTGCACCCTACATGCTGTAAATTTGGTCCAGACTAGCCAAATCACAATTAGAAATAGGATGCTGCCAAAACAGGTTTTTATTCCATATGTAACATCTGAACAAGATATGAAATCAAGTACAAGATTTCCCTGTTTACTGACAGATACTCTATAAGTTAACCCACAGATGTGCTGATTCTTCTTAGTGTTGAATTCATCCACATGAAAGCATTTATATGAATGGTACATTAGTGGTGAATTATGTAGATGTGAAAGCATGTATCACTTTCCCATCTGCTGCTTCACTTTGTATTGCTCTATTGATTTGGAAATAAAAACTCTTCTGGTATTGCTCAAATAATTGTTTAGTTCCAGTTCCATGTTCTGCCAGGGTCACTCAATGTGATTGTCTCACCTGCAGCTCCTAACTGGTCGCTATGAGCCTTTTCTCTCTGATTGCAGATAGATTTCTAATACCCAATTCAGATGGTAATTGGAACAGGGGCACTCAGAATCACCTGGCTGTGAGTCTGCTCCATTGCAGTTGGGAAACTTCTGCTTTATTTTATTTTATTTTATTTTGTTTTGTTTTATTTTGTTTTATTTTAATGGATTAAAACATTTAAATGGGTTATCTCCCTCTTGTTTTCAACAGTCATTTTTCATGTCAGAATTTACATTACTTACTTCATTAAGTCAGGTCATGAGGTTATGCAGGGCAGAAAATTAGAAGACCTAGAGCCCAACTAGAACTTAATCTGGTTACTGCCACAAAAGATAATAAAAAATGTTTCTATAAATGGATTAGCAAGAAAAGGAGGGCTAAGGAGAATCTCCATTCTTTATTGGATGTGAAGGGAAACACAGTGACTAAGGATGAGGAAAAGCCTTAGTGCTTTTTTTGCCTGTCTTTAGTAGTAACATCAGTTGTTCTCTGGCCACCCAGCCCTCTGAGCTGGAAGACGATGAGCAGAATGAAATCCCATAAACCAAGTGAAAATGGTCAGTGACATGCCACTTAGAGAAGCAGAAGTTTATGGGCCACAATGGGATGCATCCCAAGGTATAGAGGGAATTGGCAGAAGTGTTCACTGAACCACTTCCCATCCTGTATCATCAGTCCTGGCTAACTGGAGAGGTTCCAGTTGAGTGCAGGCTACCCAGTGTGACACCCAGCTGTAAGAGGGGCTGGAAGGAGGAGCCAGGGAACCACAGACCCGTCAGTATGACCCAGATATTGGGAAAGGTCATGCAGCAGAGCATCCTGAGTACCATGTCCTACATACAGCACATGCAGGGCAGCCAAGGGATCAGGCTCAGCTAGCATTGCTTCATGAAGTGTAGGTCCTCCTTGACCAACATGATCTCATCCTGTGACAAGGTGATGTGTCTAGTGGATATGAGACAGGCTGTGGATGTTGTTTGCCTGTACTGTAGTAAACGTTTGACACTGCTTCCCACAGCATTCTCCTGGAAAAAACAGCTGCTCATGGCTTGGACAGGTGCAGTGGTTGTCGCCCTGTACTCGGCACTGGTGAGGTCACACCTCCAATTCTGTGTTCAGTCCTGGGCACCTCACTACAAAAAGACATTGAGGTGCAGGAGCGTGTCCAGAAAAGGGCAATAAAGCTAGTGAAGGATCTGGAGCACAAGTCCTGTGAGGAGCAGCTGAGGGAGCTGGAGTTCTTTAGCTGGAGAAAAAGAGGCTTAGGGGAGACCTTATAGCTCTCTGCAACCAGCTGAAAGGAAACAGTAGCCAGGTCGGGATCACTCTCCTAGGCAACCAGCAACAGGACAAGACGAAATGGCCTCAAAGCATGCCAGAGGAGGTCTAGATTTGATGTTAAGAAAAATCTCTTCATGGAAAGGGTTGTCAAGCATTGGAACTGGCTGACCATGGGAATGGTTGAGTCACCATCCCTGAGAGTATTTAAAAGACTGTAGATGTGATACTTAGGTACATGGTTTATTGGTGGGCTTGGAAGTGTTGGGTTAACAGGTGGACTTAAGGATCTTAACGGTCTCTTTGAAACCTAAATGATTCTATGATTATGTTGGTTTTGTATCTTCTTGCTTCCAGAAACTCTCACCTGTTTTTTCACACCATAACTGAGGCTCAGGTAGATAGGAGGGTGCCTACGCTTGTCAATGCATTGCATGTAGAAGGAAATTAATTATTTAAACTTTATTCATTTGCAAGAGTACTGTATAGGTATAGAATTTTGACATAACTCCTGTGAAGTTGTGCCAGGAGCTCTAGGGATCTGTTACGTATTCATTGAGCATACTCCTATAAGAGACATTTGCACATTTTAAAAAATTGCTATAGTTTATAAAGCACTGGATATCTGGATTCATTCTCTAGTTTAAATGATAAACTATAAAATATTTGCATATTTTTCCTGGATAATTTTAAAATCAAAGTTCTTAAACAGCTATCATTCTTAGACATTTAATAGGAGAAATGCTGAAAATATATGCTAAATTGCAGAATAAATCTCTATTCCGGAAAAAAACCCCCAAACCTTCAAAAAACCCCAGAAAACAAATGTGTGTTCTTAAATTCATCTTTATCCAGCAAACCATTTAAACATACCAAGGCTCCACTGGAACTTCAAGACATACTTAAGTGGTCTGAGAAATAGCGATAAACTTAAACAAATCCTTAAAGTTAAGTGCTTTGTTGAAACAGAATTCAGTGTTGCAATTCCCACCCTGTAAATTATTAAATAGATGTAGGTGAAACTGTAAAGTATGAACTTTAGCAACCTTTCTAATGAGTCTGAGAAAACTTCTCTGGCAAGGACTAACAATATTTAAAAATATGTGAGCTGTCATTTGAAAGAGTTAAATGGTTTGGTTACATTTAGGTAGAAAAATGGTATTTTAAAAAGGAATGTGGTGAAACAGACACAGAATGAAGTTTTGTGTAAAAATAAAAAAAATGTTATTTTAAAAATACAACTTCTTCAGCCGAGAACCTGCAGCACTAACTTCTGCCCTGTTTTATATAATGTCATGGCCATAGGACTATGTCTGATTTCAGTGCTCTAAATTTAGGTGAATGTGGCCTGGGTGTAAGTCCTATTTTAATGTGCACCTGGTTGGATTATTGCTGTTGTCTCTACTGGCCTCAAAAAGCTATAGGGTAAAGCACACCTGAAATATGTTCTCCTATATATGAGTTGTCAAAACATTTGGATTTTAGCAAATGACAATATGTGTTATGTTAAAGCTTATGATCTACATATAAAGCATCGAGATGGAAAATAAATAGAGTTGGTTAATTCTAACCATGGAATGTTTGCTGGATAGCTTGCACGGAAGAAAAAGAAAAAAAAAAAGTTATGAACTTTGAGGAGAAGGATTATTTTCTTTTTAAAGCTTCTTAATGCAGTATGCCTCCTCGCAAAGGGAATGACTCATTATAAGACCTTCTCTTGACAAATAGTTAATTGTCACTCTAAAAATTACCCTGTTGTTTATGTATTTCTCATTAGATTCTGATTACACTCCATTTGCCTAAACAGGCAATGGTAGCACCAATATTCATCTGTGAAATTCTAAAAGAGCTAATTACTCAAAGCTTAGACTAATTGTCAGCATAAAGGACAGAGAACACTGAAGTAGAAAGTGTTAAAAGAAACTGCCAGTCGTTCAAAGATAGCCACTTGGATATGTAGATCGACGAGATTTCATTAGCATGTAAAGCTTTTACTGGGCAGAAAGCCACTCTGGTTAAAAAAAAAATTAAATGAGGAAATGAGAAAATAGAAAATCAATTTGTAAAGACTCAGGTGGGGAAACAAAGTAATTAATGATAGGGATTAAAAATAGCAAGAAAAGAAAAAGTTACTCGCTGGTGTACTAGCAGGCAACCGGATAAGATGCAGTAAAAGGGCACTTTACATAAATATTAGGAGGAGAAGCAAGGAAGAATCTTACCTCAATACATATGAATTACGGTAGGTAAACAGTACAACAGCTTTCTGGTATTTGGAACAAAGGGATTATGTATCCACGTGAAAGAGAAGGAGAAAAAAATCACCTGCAAGAAAGCTAGCAGGCCAGGTTCTGCTGAAATCAAACTTCAGTCCTGACAGAGTTAGGCAAGAACCTGTCTTCCACTGCTAGTAAGGCATTTTCTTAGGTCGTCGGTAATTCCACAAGAGTCAAAGTTGCATCAGTTTTGAAAAGCTTGAAAGGACTTGTTGAATAACTAATGGTGTTATTCTTAACCATAGCAAAGAGGTTGGTAATTTTGGATCATATTAGCAAAAGTCCAAGGTCAAAATACAATCAAGATCTGTCGACACAGCATTCAAGAAAGTAGTTACTATAGTTCTTTTGCCAGGGAGTCTGTGTCTGTGTTTCTTCCTTTGTTTTGAAAACTGTGATTCCAAGTGCTACAGACAACTGTGTTCACATGACAGCCATTGATTCCTTCAAAGCTTCCCAGTCAATACAGCAATAACACTTTGATTTATAAGAACTTCCATTATATGAAATTAACATTACATGGATTAAAGACTCACTGCCTGATCTCCAGATGTTATTATTACTAAAAAGACATAAATGAAATAAGTTATTGTAATGATTTTTCCCCTAGAAACTTATTTTTGTGCTTAATACTTTTATCAATGATCTAGACAACATAAAATATTATGGCAAAGTTTGCAGATGGTAGTAAATACTGCAGAGTATGTACTGCTTTTGCCAATGAGTGTGAATCATCTCACTGAGAGCCACAATCCAACAAAAAAAGTCAAATTAGAAAGGCCAAATACAATGAATAACACACGGGATCAGGCAACATTAGCTGTATGTATAGAATAGGAAAGTTGGGATCAGAAAACTCCAAGAAGTAAACTGTACAGGGCAAGGGTACAGGTTCAGCACTGGCAGTTTGCTTTGGTCTGTACCCTTTAATGACTACTTACCACATGGTATTCTTACACGACACACTTTCAGCCAATACTGAGCATACAAACCCATACCACCGTGTTTTAAGATCAGGGAATAACTGTGCACACTAGGCAGAACAAATGTGGTCAGCTTTAGGGGTGTAGAAGAAAGTTTAGCCACATGCAAGCAACACAAAATGTCACTTGACCACAGGATCAATTGAGAAGGGTCAGGGTCAGAGAAGAGTCATATGTAGGTAGGATGGAGATGTCTCTCTGCAGTCCTGCTGGAGGACATGAACACTGTACTGCCCTGAGCATGTTCATTACATTCACAGCTCTTTATTAAGACAATGAATGTATTAAAATCTTGTATGTCTGGGCCTCAGCTGGTTGGCTGTTACAGTATGGAGAAACTTCTTTCTGGTGCACAATAGCCCAATTGTACTTTGTGGGTAGAGGGTTACTCTGACACACTAGGAATGAGCTGGAATATTGGTGGGAAGCACTCATTTTTTGCAATTATATGGAGAATCTTTCTTCTCAGATGCTTGTCTTCTACAGCTTTTTCACACAGTGAATGAAGTGCCAAAGAATTCAATGGATTTATAAATGGGAAATAATTTGCTTCCAAGTTAGGGGTATTCTGTCTTGCTTTGAAGCACAGGGAAATGGTTTTCTCTTAGGATCATCTGGCAATATGGCACCACTACAGATTAAAGAGGAAGCCAGCCCCTACCCCTTTGGTCAGCTTCAGCTTCTCCATTTCTTCGAGCATAGCACGCAAAGCTCAGTCTGCTGTGGGATAAGACAGCTTCTGCTGTGATTGCTGAAGATGAGGACAATGTCATTGGGCTGACTGTCTGTGGCTGTGCCTTGAGAAAATTTAATAGCACATGGCACATGGTATATCTGTAATCTGTTGATTCAATATGGCCTTGAGTACTGAAATAATGAAAGACTGCAACACTCCCTAATAAATGTATCGTGAATGTATTTGAAGTGTTATTTCCCAAGAGCATCCTGAACAGATGGGGCAGATGCTGCAATTGTCGTATGAACAAATTTAATGTTGCATACATGAAAAAAAGTCATTGCAAAACTTGGGCAGAAGCAGCAGCTTGTAGACTTTGTTTCCTTGGATGATGGCATTGCACAAATTTTGGGTGAATTGTTTATGGAAATCTCCTGCTCCAGCATTTAATAATAAAATATTTGTGTAATTAACTTGCATGAGTTCATGTTTTCTCCTTACTATTAAAAGAAAAAAATAGGGAAAAGAATGAGTTATGGCCCTAGCTATGAATCCTAATGCCCACTATATGTACATATATAGGCACCCACACAGAGAAAAACTTGATATTCAGCTGAATTTTTCTATTCTTTAAAAAAATGACATAGGCTTGAACTGGCTTGATGGCCTTTGAAACAGCAAATTAATCTTAACTTGTGGAGACAGGCACAATGTCAGTGAAATGATGCCAACTTTCCCTTCCCACAGTACATGAATATATAGATACAAAAAAGGGTAATTTGTAAAGTTTCTTTTTACTGGTAGCCTTGAAAATAAAGGGGCAAAGAGAATTCATATCTGAATTTAGGAGTTTACCATGGTCTGAAACAGACTGTTGGATTTTCTTGGTAGACCTTTTTATATAAAAGCAAATAAAAACACAGATTATGCCAGTATGGGCCCAAGTTATTTCACTCCATATATCCTCTCCTTGTAGGAACTTCCCAAACCGATTTTAAGCTAGAGAGAAAGGTGCTGCACGGCACAGAGATTGCCTATGCCGGGTTTCCAGGTACACCTAAGTCGAACGAATTCCTGGAATCCCAGCGTTTGAAATTCACGTGTGGAGACACATGAGGGCACCACTGGGCGGGGGATGGCTGCTGGTGGAAAATGGACGTGTGCTGGCCCCTTCTGTGGGCCAGCTCGTAGGACTCTCCTGGATTCCACGGCTAGCAGGCAGCTTCAGGGCAAGCCTCTGCGGTGCAGCTGGTGCATCAGGGAAGGCGAGAATGGAGACAAGAAACACGGATCTCATGTTCTGTTAAAAGAGCTGACAGACAAGCTGTCAAGTTTCAGCAAAATTCAGCATCATTTTGGAATATCATTTTATAATTTTATAAAGTAGGAACAGTTCTATCCAAACATCTTGTTTAAATGGTAAACCCCTCTTTTGTCCTTATGGTACATTTGTAGTAAAAATTAATACTACGAATAAGACAAAAAAATCCCTGCAAATATTAAAGAGTTAATGGTATTTAACTTTGTCTTACCTTCTCATCAGTTTTCTAGGCTGCACCTTTCCAAGTAGGATAATATTGACTAAGCCTCATTAAACAGACTGAGAAATAATTTTTAAAAGAAAAATGCAAAATTAATGACCCATGCTGCAAGATCAATAAGCCACTTCAGAATGTATGTTGATAAACTATTGCCACTAAAAAATACTCTCAAGTTGGTATGCAAAGTGAACAAGATGGGGGCAAGTGCTGGCTAGGCACTTAGGAAGACATGAAATTCATACATGTGTATGAAAAGTTGGTGAAGAAAGGGTGCTTTTGGCACTGACCCGCTACTCTATGAGTCAGCACAACATTGCCATTGCAACAAAAACAAGTCACATTGAGGGATTCATTGGCAAAAATTCTATATGTAAGTCACCAATTATTATTCTGCTTTCTTCACAACTGCTGAGGCTTGGCTGGTCTACAGTGTCCTGTTGTGGATGTTACATTCAAATGACTGGAGGAGAGCAACAAGAATGATACAAGTTCCAGAAAATGTGGCAATTTGAATCAAAAAGTAAAGTCTGAAGGGAAAATATAACTCATTACAGCTTTAGATGTATATGTAAAAGATTGTCATAAATAGGATAATATCAGTCATCCTCCACAGTCAAAAGAAGAAGACAAAATTTAATCAGGTTAATTTGCAGAAAGAGGGGCTTGCACAAAGCCAGTCGATTGGCACATCAAGTTGCCTGAAGAGAATAGGTACCTCATGGGTAGTTTTCAAAAGCAGAGTAAAAACCTGTGTTAGATTTGGCCTGAAATAATCCTGCTTCTAGGAGGACATGCTTAATAGAAAGCCTCAAGAGATCCTGCAATTTATGGTATCAGCTGTGCACTAAACTCCTATTGATGGAACATCCTGTTGAGGCTTTTTGCATATTTAACAACTTCTGTAGTTCTGCTTTCTCTCATTTAATGAAGATTAAAAACAATGTGCCAGGGGAAAAAAAATCTTACAATCTCATTTATTTTCCTTCACAAAATTGCCATTCACCAAGATCAAAATCATACAAAAGGAATGAAGGAATAGATAGATGTTGCTGTTGCTACTTCTGGTCACCTAGGGGCTACCATAATCAGCATTGGGTTATGCTGGAGCAGCAGTAGATTTTTAAATTTTATTTTCCATCCTTTTCAAAGCCACTGTCTCCTCCTACAATCTGGGGGAGGGTTCTTACTGTACCTGGTGGCATCCTCAGCTAGGCTCTAGCTTGGCTTTGTGTTTACTCCATTTATTTTATTTCCCTTTCAAAGTAGAACAATATTACCATAATTTATTTCATTTGGTATATTCAAACACATTTAACCATGGGGTCGCCTTGAACAGACTGGTTAGAACTGGTTTCCAATTAGCCTTAAAATGTTATTTTTTCACTCTGCTCATTACATAAATAATTTTTTTTTTAAAAAAAATTCTTTTTGTCTCTTTTTTCAGCCTCTAATATCAAAAGGATGTGGCTAAGCTGAAATGGTCACTTTCCTTCTCAAAATATAACACATTTTTCAGTAGCAGTTCAGTTACTGATCCTTGTGAAAGACCTCAGGGACAGTCTAAAGGAATTTAGTTGATATTGAAGTGCAGCTGCTTTCTGATTTATTTCCTGCTCAACCACCCTTACATTGGGATGCTGCAGCGGTTAAAATTCATCGAGGATGGGGCAGCTGTGGCCTCACCCCTGGATGTCGCCTGGCTTTCTGGAGAGCCTGTTCAGGGACCTGAGCTGCCTGGAAATGAATTGTGGGGTTTGCCAGAGGAGGCTTCAGCCCTGCCAGCGCACAGAGCAGGGGTTCGCTGGAATCATGGGGGCCGGGGTCGCTGGGGACGCACGGCCGGAGCGGGCAGTGCTCCAACAGCTCTGCTGAGCCGCACCTTCAGCTTCACCTGGCGCAAGAGCACAAGCACAGTTTGATGGGCTGCAGGCAAACCGGGAATCATTGCAGCTGCCCCTCTTTCTGGAGGGGCAATATTCCATGTTTTGAGTCAAAGGTGCCAACCTGTGTTCCAGGGACAGCGGCCTGTGGGAGAACAGGGGCAGAGGGGCACCGGGAGCCTACGCTGGCTGCTGCGGCCGAGGGGAAGAGAGCCCATTTTGCCTGTGAGCGACACTTCACAGGAACAGAAACTGCTCACGAATTCGGGTGAAAATGCGGGAAGAATAAGCCCTGAGAGCCAAGCCACGCGCTTGTTTCCTCCAGAAAATCGTCCACGGTAACCGGTGACACGCCATAGCTCCAGCAGTCAAGAGGACGCCGAACAACACGACGCAAATCCAGGATTTTCGGCCGCTCTGCAGCACCGCCCGCCCGCCGCTGCCCCCGTTGTTTTGCGGAGGAAACGCTGGGGCTCGTCCCCGAAGCGGGCCAGGCTCGAGGCAAAACACCGCGGGCCGGCCCGCACGCCCGCCGGAGCCGCGGCCCCCGCGCTACCGCTACTGCTGCCCCTTCCCCGGCCCCGGC
>VWYP01003540.1:458517-479068 GCA_013400435.1 Pycnonotus jocosus
GCCAAGGGCGCGGGAAGGCGCCCCGAGCCCCGCGCCGGTTCGGGTGCCCGCTGCCCCCGCCGCTCGCCTCCCCTTCGCTTCCCTGGGGAAGCCGCCGCGGCGTGGGACGGGGCGGGAGGCGGCGGGCGCTGCTGCCGGGCCGTCGCGTCTGGTTCAGCGGTGATTTATGGTTTTGTTAACTCAGCATTTGGCACGGCGTGCGAGCGGGGAGAGCGGCGAGCGGGAGTCATAACTTTGTGTTACTTCTGGAAGGGAAAGGGATAGGGCCCTGTGGGGCCGTGGCCGCCCCAGCAGCTTCCTCCCAATCCTCCCTCCCCGCTCCATGCCCGCCCGCTTCATCCGTGCGCCGGGGGCTCGCTGCAGCCGGCGGGGAATAGAGCTGGGCAGGTTCGTGGGGGGGACGGACACTCGTGAAGGTGAGTCTGACAGAGGGGAGAAAAACTGTCCGAAATTAAATGTTTTTCTTACTCCTGGTTTTGTGTGGAAACCCTATATATTTATTCCTTGTGCGTACATATGTATTTGTCTGCGTATAGGCAGAATGTGCACATGTATTTTTTGAACTATGAGAACATTGCCTATCGGCTTCGCTTTCCAGATGTTTTGTTTTCTGTTTCTTTTGGGCATATTTACATTTCTGCTGGGAGGGAAACAGCAGTGATGTGGCTGAATATGTATTTGAACAGTAGCAAAGAATAACTTGTGTGCCTTTAATTCAGCTGCAGAGGATATCCATGTGGGATTAATATACTTAAGCGATCGTGTCACACTGACGCATCTTGTTCAGACTTGTAGATTTTTAAAGCAGTGTGGACTTGTAGGTAGTAGCGGAAGTGTAATTAATTTTAAACATGTGACTTGGCCTAGTGCTTATGATTTTAATGTGGTATTCGTACCTTGGTAAATATGCATAGATTTAGCCATCTGTCCTCTATTTTCCCTTCGTGTGTGCATGTACCACACAGTGCAAATGAAAAAGGTACCTGTGGTAAGATTTAGGGCCAAATACATATTTCAACTCTTCTGGGAAATGCTCTAAAGTTACTCTCAAGGACTAGTGGAAAGCGTCTTTCATACAGTTTCTCAGTATATTTAAAGTTAAAAAAATAGTTGCTCCAGCATCAATTATGTCAATTTATGGCTTGTATTTGGCACTGATATTATTTGCATTTGTTGAGTACAGTTGATACTGCTGCTGGAAGGGATGTAGTTTTTCCCACTGTGGACAAGGCCCTTTTGTGCAGTGTCAACTTCATGCTTTTAGAGGATGCATGAACCCCTGGGCAGAGCCAGCCTTGCAGTTTCTTTCTGCAGTGATAAGGTAGTGCTGGGGTGTCAGCTCCAGTGTTGCTCACTGGAGATCATAGCAACAGAACTTCTGCCACAGGCTGTAGCTCCCAGTTGGGGCACACCAGTTTTCAGCACTTGCCATATTTGCAGGCATATGCTATGGCTTATCTATACGTCAGTGAAATTTGGGATAGCAGTGGGCCACCCTGCTGATTTGTACACTGTAGGGGTCTGTCTGTCTGTCCATGCAAGGTAACCTGCAGGACAGTGCCTGTTTCCCTGCAGCTGAAGAGATGGGCTGTTTAGCTGTGGTATCGCTGCAGTCACCACAAGAGTGGTACCTATCTGCATTGTGCAGACAGGTGGGTGGATGATATAACACGGGTCACTTCAACATACCTTCTCCTCTGAAACTTATCTCCTCTATTTTTTATGGCCCTCTGTCTGAAGAAATGGCCTGGGTTTAGTCAATAGCAACCGTGCCAAAATCTCTAGTCTTTGGAATTGGTGTGTTTGGGATTGTGATGCTGAAATCTTCATCTGAACATCATTTTCTTAAATTTGGCTTTTATAGAATAACAGTTGTCATAAGAAGATTAAAAATAAAGTCTACTTGCTGCTAACACTTGGTGGGTGAAATTTTCATCTCTTATACTCCAGATGCTCTGCAGTTTCTCTGCTAGTTGCAGTCTCTAGAATTGACTGTGCAGTACTAAATGCTTTTTCTCCTAACCTAGGGATTCTTAAACTGTGGTAATACCTACCATAGCAAAAGTAGTACATGAATCCTGCCACCAATGGCTTGTAACTGCTGTTTGGGGAATCCTCTTAGTTTTGCTTTTCCTTGGGTTAAAAGCTTGGTTACAAGACACTGGGAAAAGTTCTGTAAACTTTTTGTCCTGATTTATGGCAGGAAGAAAGAAAAAGTGTATTAAACTGGTATTCCCATTGCTGCCTGATGGTGCTAGATTTTTTTACATCCTCTGGGTAGCTCTTGGAATCTCAGCAACACTACATGATTATTTTGCTTCTTATGCTGCCAAGTAGAATTATGTAGCCTAATTTATTTAGATTAGCCATGTTCTCACTGAAAGTCATGCCATGCTAGGTGAATGAACGGTTTTCTTGTTTATATTGCCTTCACTCCCCACTCCCTTTTTAATAGGCCCTCACAGGTCTTACTATAGTTCTACTTGAATGTTTCTGAATTTTGTTGAATCTGGCAATAAAAATAGAAATAAAGAACTATGAATCACATTAAACTTGTTATCAAAGAAGGTATTTTCATGCTGTCAATTACCAGGGTAGAAATCTCACTTCTCATGGCTCCAGCCAGTCCTACAATCACATTTACTGCTCTTCTATAATTTTTTTTTTCTGACAGTTTATTGTTATCTCTCTGTTGCTGAAGTACTCAGGACAGATGTGAACACACTGCCTTCATCTTTGAAGAATTACAGTCACCTAATTGGCTTCCAGATCACACTGTATCTTTCTTCATAGTCCTCTATTGTAATTCAGACTCTTCCAGTCTACTTATTATTCCTTTCCAGATGTCTTTTAACAGCCAAATCTTTGCTGGATCACTTTTCCCCTGATGAATTATTATTTATTTTCTCAGAGGCGTCTAAGAAATAAAATGACTGATAGATTATTTTCCCCCCTCCCATTACCTTTCTTCAATACTCTCCCACGTTCATATGCAAGTAGAGCTACTTAGAAAGTGTTCATTAAAATGTCATTGAAATGAAAGTCAAGGCAGAGTGTTAATCAAAAATTCTTTTCAGTTTCAAGTCACTCATTTCTTGTGAATAAACTTTTAAAAACAAAAATAATCTCTTTCTTTTCTACTGCTGATACTTTCTTTCCCTGTGCAGTTTGCTGTCTTGATCATTGTGGCTGGATTATTTGTGGTAACTGCGTTTGACACAATCGATTGGCTTAGGGCTTTAGAGAAACACATTATCAAAACACTCAGCTAGCTTCAGAATAAAAACATATGACTCTATCAACTACAGGTATGAAGAAAGAGTAGACCTCTTCAAAAATCTTGAGGTGCTGAAGAACTCAAAGGTTTATCTTGCCTTGCAGCTGCATGCTAGCATGTTGAGCTCATGTTGGATGGCTGATGGCAGTGATGTCTGCCAGGGGCTGTTCCTCTGCGGAGCCCAAGGGTAGCTCTGCTGCTACCCAGGGCTGGGGCCACAGGGAGCTCTAAGATAGTGGATAGATGTTTGAGCACTGTGAGGATGCAGCCTGGAAGATGGGAGGATGATGGTGTGATGCTGTATTACTGGGGAGGGACATAACACATTCTGGAGTAATCAGATTTCTTAGATTGGAAGGCTTCATGGACTGCCTGGAGTGCACTGGGGACACAGATGACTCTTTGCCTAGATAGAGCTGAGACAGCAGTGCTGTTATTGAGTAGCATTTCAGTATGAAAGTATAATGTCAGTGTAAAGTCCAGAAATACTTCTGACCTATGACCAGCTGGGATCATGTATCTTAAAGCAACAAACCTGGGGTCTGGCTGTGGCTACAAACTCTTGACAGGGCTTTCCTCTGCTCTCCACTGAATTCCAGGTTTAGGTTTAACTTCAGCTATTCCTCCTTGTTTGGATGGTGTTGCAGTTGTTTGTGCTGAAGGTTAAATAGGTCTGTTGTATTTTCACATTGGCAGAATTTGAGACTGCTGCTGCCTAATTTACCTGGTGGTTTGACACTGATGTTAAAAAGTAGTGTGTAGGGAATCGAGCTTTGTAGGTCGCTATAGGGGAAGGAACAAGTGATGTGGAAGCAGCTTTCTACTGCTGCCTTTTCTCCATTGCCCCTAGTTGTTCCAGGAAGGACCCAAGCTATTCATAGTATTTTTGTGGGCCCTTTTGAGGTATCCCCTCAGTGAGAGACAAATATTTCATGACTGATGGTATCGAAAAGGAGGTCTGTGAGATTGAGTTTGTATCCGCCCATACCTCCTCTGAAAAGAGATTATCTGAAATATAGAAAGATCTGTATGCTTCCTTTAGTTTGATGTCCCTGGTCTATATCACTAGGCTTACTGAAGTGAGCCAATAGTTGGTTTTGTTGCTTATCTTTTTCAGGAATGGGAGATTTGGTGCTAACCAGTGGTTGCTCAGGGCAGTGTATCCACAATGAGTTTCCTTAGCTGTGGTAGGACTGTTTTTCAAGGAGGAAGAAGACTTCCAAGTATTTTGTTAATGATTTCAGACTGGAAGGAGTATGGTTGAATTTGCAGGTCTCAGAGAAAAAGACACCCTGTTTTAAGATTAGGCGATGTCTAAATGTGGTTGGTTTGAGCTGTGTAAGCTGGCTGTTGGTGGATATGGGCGAGGCACGGTTTTATTTCCTGAGAGGGCTTTCCAGGTGTGCACAAGGTTTTCACAAAGGAGAGTATTTCTTTGCTGTGCAGTATGTCTGTGTGGATGTCATAGGCCTTGAGCATGGAAAGCCTTAGCACAGGCTTTGATGCTTTAGTTATTTCAACATTTATTGGCCATTTCTCCATTTGAAAGTTTCTGTCCTATGCGTATGGTGAGATACTGATAACATCAGGGTATGTTACTGGATCAGTGTTTGCCAGGAGTTGACTGTGGTTTTGATCTTTGCTGATGTGTGGGACCCTGAGCCCTCAGGCCCTCGCCCTGCTGCTGTTGATGAGATCTGCATGATTTTGGAGTTTGTCAGTCCTTACTCTGCTGAGGCTTTCTCTGGTTCCTGGGAAGCTGGCCATGCTTTCACTTGCCTGAATGAGGCAATGCTCTTTCCGTAACTGCAATTGTGTTGTGATATCTGTAATGTTCAACTTCTCTGTCAAGTGTTAGGTCAAAAATATGATCAGCTTTGCAGATTGGTCCAGGTGCGATCTGTGAAGGTGCCAAGAGGACTGTGAAGAACTGGCTTTTCTTGAAAAACACAAGGTGATAAAAGTTTGGGAATTTTATCATGTTCAACCTTGTGTCAAAGTATCTGCTGAAATTCTCAAGCTGTGTCATTCTGGCACATTCTGCTGCCTTCCATTGCAAGATATTAATGCTAGCCTTCTGAAAGCTGTTTCTTTATTGTAATCTTTGAATGAATGAATTTTAGCTTTGGCTTTTCAGGTTAATGAAATCTAATAAAGATACTTTAATATAAGTACCTTAGTATCACATTTTCAGAAGCAGGTGAACAAAATGCTTTTTGGTGTCTGCTTGTCTTGGACACTGTATTGTGAGGAGCAGGGTAAAAAGACATGGGATTTATATCTCATCTAGAGAGCTTTGGGTGATGCAATGTATATCAGATATTTCACTCTCGGGATTGTGTATTACCTGTTGGCAGTTAGAGGTAGGTCTTACGTTACTCAATTCATTCACTTAATTTCATAAGGTTTTGTGCTCTTTGCTTCCTGTTTGTAGTGGAATGTATTTCTTACGCGACTTGCAGCTGCCAGAAAGTATCTGATTTCACTGGTTCTTTCCCTCTAATTCCTTGGAAACGCCAGTCCAGTTTATACCACGGCAGATGAAGTGTGCCATGTTATTTGGATTGCTGCGTCCCACAAGAAAGGCATATGATTTGTCTTGGAGGCACAAGCTGTTAAATCCTGGGAATGGTTAGACCTGGATATGCCTCCTGTGGGAGCCATGGTGAGTGTGGACAGGAAGGATGAGGGCAGGGTAATGTTAAGATTAAGGCACATTCCATCAGAAGATGGTGTTAGTGGTTTCAGGCAGTCATTTTTTATTTTAAAATATCCTGTCCTTGCTGTTGTGAGTTAGAGGAAGGGAAAAGAAAAATCTGTCCACTTCCTGAGCTCTAAAGAGGCCACTTGACTAATGGTGTGGCAATAACTGGAGGCCAGAGCTGGGTGGATCTCAATACTCCTCCCTCACAAAGCAGCAGCAGAGTTTGGTCATCTGAATTGTGGTGATGGCCCTGGGGCTGAGAGGAGGATTATTACAGCACTGTTCTTGCTTTCTGGAAAGCTTGCACTATTCTATACAAGAAGAAAGTGAGTCTTGAAATACAAATTTCAAAGATGGCTGAAATGTTTTTTTCTTATGTGGTACAAGCAGTTCTTAATCTGCTAGAGCTGGTCCCCACTGCTGCTGAGTCCCTGGTAGAGTCTGCTGCTGGAAACAAACTGGAATGGGGGAAAATGTTATTAGTGCAGAACTGTGCAGAAGGCTTTTAGGATTGAGATAATGAATTTTCTAAACAGGAGGAATAATTGAAACTGCTGTAGTTCCACTTTGCTTACTCCAGCAAGATTTTGTCAGCAGGTTCTTAGTTATTTGTTGATTTCTGCATAATAGACTGAAAAAAGGAGCAGAATGAACAGATATCCATAAAGATTAGATTTTTTGATTTGACCTCTTTTTTTGCTTGTTTTTGGTGTTTTTGATGTTGTTTTGTTTGTTTGTTTTGTTTTGGNACTCTTGAAGTTGCATTGTCTCAAAAAGAAATCTTTGGAGATGGCCATAATTGTAAACAGCTGGATAAAATTTGAGGGTATTTAAAGGACCTATAAAGAACTCCTGTAGAAAATAAGCACTGGTAACTTCATTTTTTATTGGTAGGTAGCTGGATCTTAGATACCTTTGTAAAATAGAAGTGCATTCAATATGCAAAATATCTGAGAGGTCTGAAATTCTGTGGACATTTCTGTACAGGATGCGGAGCTTTTAACATATCCCTTCTGTCAGCAGTACAAAGAGGAATCAAAAGAAGCAAATGCAAAACATCTGAGTGGTAGTCTTGTATATGCAGCCAATAGTAAAGGGAAGAGAAAACTAGAAGTCTTTCTAGTTCATCCAGTGTTAATTGAGCACATGGTCACGGCTTTTGTCAAGGCAGTTCTTCTAGCTCAGATGAAGTCCTATTGCCAGGTCTAGTTCCAGTGAAAAGTTACTTTTATGGGTAGGGGTCTAGGCTGAGGGAGCTGGGTTTATTTGCTTGGATGGAAAGTAGGCAAGGGAGAGTCCAGTAGCTGTTACAGCTATTGGAGCGTGATTATGAAAATAGTAGGACCAAAGTGTACTTAGTAGTGTCAGGTGACACCAGGGGGAGTGACAACCAGTTGTTTCTTTGGAGATTCAGGTTGGATGTTGGGAAAATCTTGTTACTAGCAGAGTAGTGCGGCACACTAGCAGGTCATCCAGGGGTGCAAGTATCTGCCCTGTGAGCTTCTCAGGACTCATCAAGGCAAAGCCATGCTGATCCAGTCTGCTCTTGATGATAGTTGTCTTTTGAGGCAGAAGCTGGACTAGGTAAGAAACCCCCTTAGGTTTCTTGCAATCGAAGTTTCTAGGAGGTTACCTGACGACCAGCAGAATATTTTTGTCAGCTGGTTTCTTTTGTTCTTACCTTTCCGTGAAGGAAGGGACAGAACTCTTTGATGGTTAATACAATCCTGCCCAAACAGGGAAACCTCTCCTCGTGGGTCTTGCTGAAGATAGCTTTGGGGGATGAGGTGGCATTACAGTTGCCAAAAGGGCAGGTGGTCTGCAGGGAAATTTAGCTTAAGTTAAAGACTTAAAGTCTTAAGTTCATAAGACTATACACCCCACAGCAAAAGACTTGTGTAATCTTCATCTTGTACTTTTTCCCTCCATTTACCTGTGCTTAGTAGTATTACCTTTAAGTAAGCCAAAGGTAGCAGACAGGATATCTTCTAATCTTATTTTGGCTCTACTAATATGTATTAGTAGTCATATTTTGTCCTTATTAGAACTGATATGAGGGGGAACAGCTAAATTAATGGTTCTGTCAATTTATAACACTTTTTGTTGAGAGAGAGAGAGGAAGAGGAGAGCTGGAGAAAAATACAGAATGGGTGAAGTAGCTGTATTAGAAAGCTAGATGCCATCCCCTTACAGACATTTCCCTACAAATAGACTCTCCATTCCATCTTTGGATCTCTGGTGAATGAAGTCCTGTATGCATTTTGATTTTTGAGGCTTTTTTTCCCTGTAATTTGCTTTATTTTTCTAGTGGTGGGATTAAATATTGACACGTGCTACTTGAAACATGCTGTTTTCAGAGGTCATGCTGTTGGTTGCCATTTTATCCCACACAGTGCTTCTGCTAGAGGACCTTGTTTCTTGCCCTGCATTACTCATACTTGTTTGCTTTTTTTTTTCCTGTGTGAAAACAATTCTTGTTTCTCTTTGTGTTTACAGCTGCTTATTTCTTGGTTTCTGTTACATGGCATTTGGGAAAAATGAAGGTTCATGTTCATATATATAGTATTTTGTGGCAGAGTAATTAGGCAAAGATCCACATGTAATGTTTAAAAGCATTATACAACAAAGTGTTCCTGACACTTCACAGTAACCAGAAAACAAGCTGAAACAAAGCAACCTCTTTTGAGGTGCAAATGGAAATTTGGTGCAAAACTCATGACTGAATGCATCTAAGTCTAATGTTTAAAGAAAAGCTTGTGTAAGTGAACACAAACTCGTAGACTTCACAAAACAGAGCTGCCTGTTAACCAAAAGACTAGTTGCTTGCCAGCAGTTCACTTGGCATAGCTCTCTCCTACCTGTCATCCATACTTCACAGAAAGAAATAAAACCCTGCACTTACATACTCCAGGCCCTCTCTTCTTGCCAAAGTAATGCTTTTTTAATTATATAGAGTCCTCTGCTCTTACATGTGTGGGTTATTAATTGCTGTAAAAGGGTGAGGGATTGAATGCTGCTCTTACTGATTTTAAAAAACAAAAATTATCCAATTGGCTTTCATTTTCTGTGGAATTTCCTGGAGCCTATTTTCTCTGCTTACAGTGGAGATTGCTTGCTGATTTTGCTGCATGCCCCTGAGCATCTACCCTACAGACTCAGGCTGTTAAGAGGCAGCTTGTAGGGAAATAGGAGACAGCATCACCTATTAAATTAGGTTGTTTTACACCTGTATTGCAGTAGTGTGCAAAAACAATAGGGTAATTTTAATGAATTAGAAAGAGCAAGTTGAATTATTTTTTGCTAACTGAAGATGGGAAAATTCAAAATCTAGCTTAGTTTCAATGGCATTTTTTCCTTTTGGCTTTATAATGGATTAATAAAATAGAGCTTTTGATTTAAAAGATAATTAGAGAGTTCTCATTACATCACTCATTTAAAGATGTATTATTTGGAGCTGTTACTTGAATTATACGCAGGAGTTCAAATATATTTATGGCTGATACCTGAATATAGATTTCAAAAATACTGGGTTTGCATGCAGAAAACCTGCTCAGAATACATCTTTCATATAGTTACATGAAGTGTTAATTTTGGTCATTTAGGAACTACTTGGAAGACAAATCTTGCTCCTGTGTCTTCCCAGTGGGTTGCAAATCCCCAAGATGAGGGGCAGAAGTTTAGTAAATGCATCCTCCACTACATTCCTTGAAACACAAGAGGATTTCCCTATGCCCACGTGACTTTGTGGCTGAGGTTAGTAGGTTTTATGAAAAGGTAATTTATCAAATGGTTTCCTCCTGGTGTGGGTTTGAAAAGGAACTACTCCAAATCTGAGGCCAGAACAATGGGTATGGAGGAAATTAGTCATGGAAGGGTCTGAGGAGGAAGGAGCATGTTTTTATCGGCAATGGAAGAACTTCCCAGTACATGGAGGGTCTCACTAAAGATGATTTATGCATCAGGGGTAGTGCTGGATTACACCTTTGCATTGTTTCCAGTTGAATATTAAAAACCTAGAGGTACAACACTTGCTTTCTTCTTAATTTGACACATTTGGGAAGTATTCTTCCTAACCACATGGATTTGAAATACATTTTTATGAAGGCTTAAGCATTTGATGTTTATTTCAGTCGAAGGCTCAGGAGGCTTCAATCAGGTAAGTCCCTGGTGTGGTTGTACAAACTAAAGGGACATGAAGTCATTTATCAGACAGAGATTCATCTTGAATTTGTGATATATGTTTCTGGCTTAAATAGTGCTTGTGCTTTTACACTGTGATTCCTTGTGATTCATAAAATATATTCTGGATAGGGCTCAGCAGCTGATGATAAAGGGTATCTGTTTTGTATGTAACCCCTTTTCATTCTACTGGAAGATTTGAGAAGATCTGTTCTGATAGGAATATTTCTGAGGAAATGGTTGCATTTTTGGATGGGTACAGGTATCTAAATATGTGGCATCTAAAATGGCACTAGACAACTTTGTATCTGGGATATCTGTGTGGAGCTGGAAAACATAAGACATACCAGTAGCCCAGTCCTTCCAGCGATGGCCACTGAAGGCCAACAGAAATTCCCTAGGGGCATCTAGAAGAAACTAGATATCTGGGTTTGGATGATTCAAATTTCAGTTTTAATGTTTTAATACTGTGATTTGGTATTTCAGATGAGCAAACTGCAAATGGCTTTTTATTCAGCTGTCATGAAGAAAAACAGAATCATTTTCCTGAAAAAACTTTTGCATAAGTCAGTGTTCTAAGAGTAAGGCAATGTAGGTGGCTTGCCAATTTATTTTACTGAGCTTATTATTTTGTTGGTTTATAGTATCTGCCTTATAGAGTCACCAAGATAATGGTTATTTTACCAACCTTCCCTCTCCCCAAAAATGTCCCCTTCCAAAATGAAAAAGGAAATCAAGAGGAGAATCCCAGTTCAACTCTTCTTGGGTTAATTTGGTGTCAGTCAGTTGTTCAGAGGAGGAAAGCGTGAGTGAGTGCAAAGATTGCTGTTCAGTCAGAGGGGAAAAAAAAAAACTGGAACATGTTCAGCATAGCTTAGAGAACAAGCTTATGTAGCTTATATAGCAACATAGCTGGAACATGCTTATGGCAAGCTGAGGATTTACACCAAAGCTGTAACTGTACATTGTCAAAATACAGGTGTCCTTTAGCTCTATGCTGTTGTCTTTAGTTATTTGAACTGAATTTGAAAATCCAAAGGGCTGTCCATTGTATGTAACTGAAATATCTAAATATTTATGTTCGTCATAAGCCTTCTTCTGTAGTAAAATTTCATCTCCTACATGTTTAATGAAGGACGTGATAGAAGAAGCCTAAGGGTGACCATCTCAGGTAACCAATACAGAAACACAGATGCTTTTAGGATATGATGGAATCTCTTAGAATAGCTACTTTGGGATAGGATGAATCACAGCTCACAAATGCCTATTTCTCTTCAGTGACTATAAAGAGAGAGGGGGAGTAGAGTGACTCAGTGAAATGTGGTTGTTTCTATTTGGTCAAATGTATTTCAAGCTAAGTGCATAAGGCTACAATCCTGAGGCAGCTCAGCTCTCCATGGCACCTAGTGTATGTGTCTCAAACATTCAGCTACAAAAGCCTGGTTGGAGTGAATTGCAATTCTCCTCTGGCTGATGCCTTCATCACCCTTTCCAACTGGAACCACCCTTTAAAGGAATGGTGCACATGTACTTAGTTTTCATCCCAATGGGGAATTGGTGTAATCCTAAAATAAAGTCAGGATGCAGACTGGATGTGTTCCTGAACCCACGTGTTTGGATCTCACAATTTAGACATGGCTTAAACTCCTTGTGCAAGCAGCGGAAGGAGAGAGCATTTGGAAAGCCTCCAAGAGCCACCTTAATTTTGGTAAGATTGATTCCTAACATGTATCTTGAATATGTGCTTGCTTCTGTGGAGTGTTTCCATTTTATATTTCTCTCAGCATATATATAATGATAGTAGAATAGTCTATTTTCCTTTCTGTGCACAGACAATCTCCAGTTTTCCTAGGTTAGGGAGATGTTGGGATGTCTGGGAGGTAAGAAGTTAAAACAGTTGAAAAGCCAAACCTAAAGTTCTTGTGATAAGCCTATTTTTAAAACAAAGATTAGATCTGTCCTTTCAGAACCTGTTCCCAGTTAGTAACTTGGAATTTTGATATTACTCTTTAAATTTTTAACTTAATGATTTCCATCATCCCTTGAGCCCCAATATAGAGATTGAGGTATTTTGCAAAAGCCGGCATCAGTGGTATTATGCATGAGTGCCTAGTTTTAAAATCTTGGCAGCTGCTTTGACTTGTCTTTATGCTGTCATTCAGACCATAGCTACCAAAGCTGAATTTTGCTCATAGTAACAGTTGTGGGAAGTTACTAAGGGAAGAGTCTATTACTGACACAGGAAATAGTTTTTGCAGTTCTTTTTGTCATTGCCAAACTTACCAAAATGTCACTGTTGCCATAAGTCATCTAGGCACAGCTCAAAATCGTCAATCTGCTGCAACTGAGTATGTGTCACATAAATTGCTTGGTGACTTTGGTGCTAATGTTGAGTATGTTCCACCCTTCTTGTAAAAATCCCTTTAAATTGACAAATTTTGTTCTTTCTGGAATTAGACCTAATTGCTGTGATTCAAGAGTAAGGAAGGAGAAGCAACTGTGTGGGTTTTGCATTTTTCAGTTCTCCTCCTCTTTGTTACTTCCAAAATAGTCCCCTTTTCTTGAAAAGTTGTAGCAAGACCATTCAGAAAATTGTGTGTAATAGTCACTAATAGAAGCATTTTCCCCTTGATTCATTAATTACAGGAGCATATCAGGCAGAGCAGATGGTATTTTCTGTGTTGGGAATTTACCTTTGCTATTCTTTGTTGAGTTTGACATCTGAATTTCTCAGCTTCTCTAGCATGATGTTGTTTTGCAATTAAATATATAATATAGTTGTATAAATCAGACTGAAAATTGAAATTCTGGCCTTTCTCTTTGTAACTGATGTGAAAAATGAATGGGTGCATGGGCACGTCTCCACTTGAGAACTACTCACTCCTCAATGTACAGAGCAATTATTTTTAAAAAGTTCTTTTTTGCAGTCCATGAAGTCATGTCTTACTATGGTACTACTCAGGTGCCATTTTTGAGAAAGAGCATATATTTTCTCTTGAACTTTTTGATGGGTCTTAGTTAAAGGTTTCACAAATGGGATGTGATGTATTTTCAACATGCCCAGTTGAGCTGAGGGTCTTCTGATCCTTTGTCATGAGAGAATCTATAATGTAATAGCCCAGACGAGGATCTGGTGTGGCTGCTGGTTTTGTGTTTGTGATTCAGCAGTCTTAGGAATGCTGTCTGGAAGCACCCCAGCCCCATTTGACTGCAGTTAAAGCTCTGCAGTGGCTGAAGACCAGCACGTGTGCTGTGAAGCAGTGGCACTTGAAATTGGGTTGCGCAGGCAGTGCTGAGCCCGTGCCTTTTCAGGGGTTGTGTTAGTGATTTGCCTTGGGTTTTTGGCAGGGAAGGGTTGAGGGAACTTGCAAGTTTCCTCCCTCTTTTGGAGCAAACTAATGGGCCACAGAAGCTCTTGGTGGGTGTTGTGGTATGGATGTGCCTGTAGTCTGTGGAGAGGGCGGCTGGCTCCTACTGACTGGTGCTGCCTGCGCTGCTTACTCTCCCTTGTCTGGCAGGGGCACCATCTTCCTCTGTGTTGTAACCTGCCTGACTAGTCCAGCCAGGCTCTGGCTCTTGGATCTCTTCCTCGCTTTCCCTCTCATCACTCTCTTCTTCTGCCCAGCCTCATGGCATATTTTGGCCCACCTGACCTTTCTTACACCCCCTCTGCAATGTGCTCTGAAGGGCTGGTCTCACGCATGTCCGTGGGCCACCAGCCGAAGGGTCATGAGAGCAACAGGCGAGGTTGTCTTCCTGCTGTCAGCTCCAATGTCTGGTCTCTGGCAGATGGGAGCAGCAGTTACAGGGGAAATCCGGCTAATCTCCTGTAACTTGAGCCCATTACATGCTCAGTCGCACTGTGGGGCTGGTGCCGTTCCAGCCACATATGGACGGATGGCTGAAGAAATCGCATGCTTACTGCAGAAAGCTTTCCGAGATTTGCACTGCAGGGATCAGAAACAAAAATTAAAAAGATGCTGTGAGTCAGCTGAATATTAGCAGGTTTTAAAGCTTTGTCAAATAGGAAAATATTTTCATATGCATAGCAAAACATATAAAAAACTTCAATATATTAAAAAACCATCCTCAAAAACAACATGAAAAAAGCAAGGGATCAGCACTTTGCCAAATTTCAAGGCTGCCCCAACATGGGCAAAGGAGCCAGTTCCCCAGTGAGTTACAAGGATGGCAGAGCAACATGTTTTTGTCTAGGCTATCTCAGAAATAGGCAAACTGTGTTTTGGCAGTAAAGTCAATAAATCCTGCAGCAGATGTCCAGCATGGAAAATTTTTAACAAGGGCAACTGAAGTTTGGCTGAGTCAAAAGAATGTGGAAAATCCTGATGAGATGCACCAAACCATCTTAATAATGGGTGGAGTTACCACCCTTGTCCCCAGGGTCTCTCAAATCCACCAGAATCAACTATTTGATTTTTTTGAGGAGGGTTGTTTTGGGTTGGTTTTTTTGTGTTTTTTTTTTNATTGAGAAGAATGGAGGGGGTGATTGAACAGAAAGTACGGGCTGGCTGGCAGGAGCCTTCTTGGCAGGAACATGTTTCAGCCATGCCTGGAAGGGGAGGGTTTTCACAAATTGCGTGGGAGATGGTGGAGCCCAGAGGAGAGTTGCTGCTTGCTGGATAGAGGAATAATGGATTTTTGGGAAGCTGTGTTTATAATATGCAAAATAGTTGACAGGAAACAATGGGGCCTTGGGACAGAGCTGCCAGTGAATGAGAGCTTTGTTTTCCTCTTGTCTATTCATATTTCTAAACTTCTAGTGGCATTTTAAACACATTTTACACATTTTTTGTGTAATGGCTTGAATTGCCTAAACTGCTGCCTAAAGTACTGTTGCACTGCAATCTTTATCCCTTTTTGGATAAAGATTGACTTTCAGCTTAAGCTTCTTTTTGTATTTTTCTTAATTACAGCTCTTGTTTAATAATCCTTGGCTGCTTTGTTCTCATGTTTTAAAACTTTAGAAAAAATTATAAGAAAACTGGTTGACAGCAGACCTTGTGTACCAAGTGTGTTGAGCTGCCCACAGCTTGACTTGAAAATGGCATCTGGTATTGTAGTTCTTATGCTAGAACCTTGACACAAACGAACATCAGTTGCAAGCTAATTGCATGGACTTCAGTTTAGATGCTGCTGATTGGATTTGTCTGCCATGGATATGAATTAAAACACCATCATATAGATTGTGTTTTCATTGAGAAGCATCCCATACCTGCAGTTCCTAACAAGTGGTCTGAAATAATAGAAAAAAATGTTATGGTTGCATTGCTGTTAAATGCAGACACTGCACATAAGATTATGCAGTATTAAAATGAGGATATTCCTGCCTGAATCGGAATGTGTTTTGCCTGCAAGTTAAAATAAAAGACAGATGGTTTGATTCACTATGGTGCATGTCTCACCTTCACAAACAAAACAGCACCACTGCAGTTTTGCAGTTTTGGAAATGTTGTTTGTGCACACGTTTATGATTAGCAAAAGCTTCAAAAATGCTTGTGCAAGAAATGGTGAAGCTGCTGTTGCAGTGGAGGGAAAGGGAGTTGTTTGCTTTTGCTGTGTGTGTTATTCCATGGAGCTATGCTTTGCCTCAGCAGTAAAACTCCTTCCCTGTGCGAGGGAAATTCCTGGTTCATTGGTATGGATGCATTGTTTTTACACGTTAGAAGTGCTGTGTTGCTGTGTCAATCATCCCGTTAGGATCAGTTTAAGAGCAGTAGGGCTGACGAAGCTGGGTGTGATTGGCTGCCATATGCTGGGAGGGCTCTGTGAGAAGGAAGGGCTGCAGTCTTTCAGCAACAGAGTTTAGGCTGTGTCTTTGCTTCATCATCTGAGGAAAAATCCCCAGATAAGTCATAAGGCTTTCTGAGAAAAAATCCCAAAACATTACAGGCTGCTCATCGTTTTGTGTGAGAATTAGTTACCATGATGCGATGGGAAAGATATGGCTGTTTGTTTATATCAGATGTTCCTGTTCACGTTGGGAATGTGTCGAATAGACAGGGCTAAACAAGGTAGGAGGATTGTTGTCTTTTATCAAATGTTTCAAGAGTTTGCTGCAGTATACTGCATACTGTATGTGTTGCTTGGGGGAGTCAAGGAAACACTGTTTCTTCCTTGAATGGATTCTGTTTGGGTGAAATAGGTGGATTTTATGGTAACTTGTTTTCAAAGGGTATTAATTTCCAGTGTAAATAGCTCTCTTCAGAAATAGAACATGAGTATATGCATATTAAAGCAAGTAAAAATATAAATAGGTCAGTGTGTTTCAGAAGTGCTGCTACCCTAATTGGATTTTTAGCTGGATTGTTGTCTGGAAGTGCAGCCTAGCTTTAAGAAGGAGAAAGAGTCAGCCTGGAAATCTGAAGTTTATAGCAGCTATGTTTGCAGATTTAGGTGAATTAGACTGGCTGATCTAAATAATTCCCTATCAGAAGCTTTAACTAAAGCCAAGACTGCCTGTTTTAGATTTGTAGAGGTATACAATGAGATTACAGTATTTTACCCTGTTATAAAAGTATGGATGTTTTTGACTGTGCTGTGATTCCTTGTGCTCTTCAATGAAAGCTGGGGGAATTTTTCATATCGTAGTTTAGCTTATTGTAGTTTATTGTAGAAAACTGCCCTTTCCAGGTCTTTGTCTAGGCAGCAAAACAGAACCTGTACATGAAAACAAGGAAAACAAGGTTAATAATACGTGCTGCAATTATCTGATCTTTATACATTTTTAATGAGAGAACACACAGCTAGCAGAATAATTTAATGAGCAGGCTGCCTTTTAGAGCAGTGATTTCACTGTGCTAAGGCACATCAACTTTCTTGCAGAGGAGGAGCCTCAGGAAGGAATGGAGAAGATTTATTAAATGCTCTACAGAGAAGGAAGAGATATTTAGGCAGACGTCTGTAAAATTCTGGAAGAATAGAGTAGTTTTTAGTTGTTATAATTTATTAGATAGGAAGCAAACTTCGCCATCATGTTGCAGGAGGGCTCTGAGAACATTTCCTCATCCTGTGATATGCTGAAGCCTCTTCAACTTTCTCAGACTGCCATATGCATTGATGGTGCTCAGTACCTCTCAGGATGTCACCCAGTTAGTGACCTGAATTAACATGCTGACTTCAGTTGTGTTATAGCAGCATCATTTATATGTGTAGTATATAATGTAGTTGGGTTTTAAATTTTTTTTCTGCCTAAGATTACCAGCTGGTGAGACAACAAGAAAATGTTGTCTTCTTATTTATCCTGTAATGTACATTGCGTATAGATACTTAAATTCAGATAGGATATTGATAGAAAAAAATAAGTGTATGTACTGAGGAAGAGTAATGATCAATTTCTTAAAGAGAGATCAGGCAGAAGAACCTTTTGCTGCATAAAAACCCAATTTCAATGGTGTAATTTTGGGGGGAAAGTTTTAACATTTCCTTTATCCTAGGAATGAGTTACACTAGTTTTAACAGTATTGCAGCAAGTAGGCCCTTCTAGACCAACTGGCTGTTGCCCCTCCCATTTTTCAAGGAGAAGTACAGGACATGTACTCAGAACTCCTGATGTCACCTCCCAGCTCCTCACAGCTGCTCAGAGAAGGGTGATACGACTTCCACGCTCCCTGGCCAAGTCCTTGCTAGAGACCTGTGGCTGGGTTGTTGACACATACTCAGTTTATGAACCGGTTATATTTGAATGCTACAGGCTTCTAAGTAAAAACAGCCTTGTGTCTTCCGAGAATTTCAAGCTCTGCTAACAAATGGAAAACATGCTAGGATGTAGAGCATTATTTTTACAAATCCGTAGGGTATGGATATGTATGTTTAACTCTCTATCACTGTTGATGCTTAAATGTGTTGTTCATGTGCAGACTGTGTTAAGCATGTGAGGCAAAGACTGATAAGTAGAAGCAAGTAATCTTTTTCAAGCTATAGAATATGAGACAAATACTTAGTTTTTGCAAGTAAGGCTATTTTCATGCACAGCTTTCAGAGAAAACTTTTCGGTCTCCTGGTTTGAAACAGTCTCTTCCAGATAATTTTGGTGTCTGGTTTCTTCTTTTCATATCTCAAAGATCACAATGTATAGAGTTATCCATGTTTTGCCTGACTACCAAAGTGAAAATTTGCATTCATCACTTAGTAAGGTACTTTGTATCAACCTACTGACAGATGATCAAGTGACAAAAGGTGCATATATGCTACTTCTTTATATGGTTAGGTAAATGAACATTCGTCTTGGAGAGTAGAGGTGGTACTAAATATTCTGTATTTACATTTATTATGTAAATAGTTTGTATTAAAAGTATTTTGGACCAGATTCTGGTACCTCTTTTAATTTAGCAGTATCTTTTCTGCTTAAATGCTCTGTGTGTTTCATCAGAGCTATTAGTGTGGTAACCTGACGGTGTGCAGTCTGTCTGTTTTCAAGGAATAATTACTTTGTTTAGAATTACTCTATTTTCCTAAGATATAATTTTCTAATGAGTTAGAGGTCCTGAAGTATAGTGCTTGACAACAGAGCGTTTATAAAGCCAAATCAACCTCTTATTTTGTAAGTGTACATTTTACAGAAATGTAAGATAATTATGTGCTACCATTTTTAACATTTTTTTTTCCTGAGCAAGAAAAATGGCTCTTAATATTGCGTGGAATTTCCAGCACTCGGGTATCACCTCTGCTGTGAATGAATCTTCTTTGTTGCTCAGAAATATGTCAGA
The DNA here is from genome assembly GCA_013400435.1 of Pycnonotus jocosus. NCBI lineage: Eukaryota > Metazoa > Chordata > Aves > Passeriformes > Pycnonotidae > Pycnonotus > Pycnonotus jocosus. The sequence continues at coordinate 477,404 of VWYP01003540.1, forward strand.
AATAATCTGTACTGTGTTTATTTGTAAAAGCTCTGTAAAATGTTCAGGTTTTATAATACTGTGAGATGAGAAAAAGTGTTTAATTGAAATTACCTATTGATTATTTTGCATACAGTTTTAACACATTGCTAATATTCAAATTTCACTTGATAGCTATTAGTGATACTGTGCTTCCTAACATTACTAGAAATTTCTGGTTTTGAAGATTTTTTTTTTCTTCCAGGGAAGAAACACTTTTTTTTTATGAATATGGCTGTTGCAAAGTTTTAGCAAAAGGGAACTAAATTACTTGGTTTAAAAATTGTTAGTATGTATTTTCTTTTTTAAACCTTTGATAGTGAAGCTAATTTGATATGTTTAATACAATGTATTATGGTTAACTAATGTGCACCAGTACTATGTAAGTGGTCTGTAAACAGGCCGAAATTATAGCCTGAGGAAAATAAAACTCATTTCAAGAGAGTGTCAGTGCTGAAAACTAGTTCAAATAATAGCAGTATTAACTGTTTGACTAATTAAACTAATCTCCTTATACATTATTAGCAAATGCAGTGACAGTTGTTGGTTATTGATATACAGAGTCTTCTTTTTTAAAAGTCTTCTTTTAAAACCAAACTTTTTGTCTCTCTTTGGAGTAGAGGGTGCATGAGGAGAAAGAAGTTATGCAGCCCCTTTCTAGAATCTGCCAACTTCTTAATCGCCACAATTTTTTTTTATTCTTTTGTAACCAGGCCATTAAAACGCCATGCTCTCTCTCCGATAATGCTGGCGATGTCAAGTTCTTAGTTCAGTATTTCAGGCATGCTAAAAAAGGAAAAGTCTGGGTCTGTGAAGATTGAAGAGCATACCTAACAGAGGATTATATGCAAAATCCTTATAACTAACACAAAGAAATACTAATTATGTAGGGAACTCTTTGTGCTACTGATGATTACTAAAGCTGTTGAGAACTGCCAGTGTGCAGTTTGCTGCTTCTGCAGAAGACTTGTAGGATTCCTGGAGCTGTAAGTCTGGCAAAGGACCCGGTGGGCTTGTGATACCTGAAACTTTGCCAGTTAGAAGAGCTCAGCTGTAAACAAATTGATAAACACAGAGGTTCACACTCTTTTTATTATTTATTTTCTTCTTTTTCCTTTTTTTCCTCCCTCCTTTTTCACACCTGGATATATGTCCACAAATACATACCTATGTACATACATAATATACACACGCTCATAAAAATATAATTTTTCCTCTTTGTGATTTTTGTACTACAAAAACAATAGCTAATAAAGACAGTGGGAGGGATTAAGTGATACAGTTGTTGCATAAAGAAGTGGATCAAGAAATAGGAACAGATGGTTCATATCAGAGTCTATTAATTTTTTCTGGTTTAGATCAATGATTTTTTTTTTTCATCAGTTTCTGAGTGAATGATAAACATTTTGGGAAGCATTTTGTGAAGATCTGGGTGTCATACATTGCAGAACTCATAAGTGGAGACAAGGTCAGTCTGGAGGTTCATGAGCTGTAAAATCTTCTCTCCTGCAGGGAATACAGCACCTCTGACAGGAGGCAGAATTAGAGAGTATGAGTAAGGAAAAATGCAGAAATGTTTTCCCGTGGTAGTTTTATAGAAGGAGAAAGCTAGGATTTGGTTAGAAATGCCTTTTTCTTTTTTTTTTT
>VWYP01003540.1:479105-495841 GCA_013400435.1 Pycnonotus jocosus
TTGGTGGGAATTCTGAAGGCAACTTTTCAGTGTTTTTTGTGTACAATCACTTTTAAGAGGCCTGGCAAAATTTTTTTGTTGTTGTTTTTTAACTCTAGTGTTCACTCCTGCCCAGACTGAATACTTTTTGAGTTGTTGATGAATTTTATGTTGTTGTTTTGGGTTTTTTTGCCTACTGCTCTGTTATATACATTTCAAGTATGTTGAATGGCTCAGTCCCCCAGTCCCTAGTTTTCTAGATGTGTCATGCTTTATGTACTTTATAGGTGTCATGGGCACTGTTTTGAACTTAGTCTAAAACTAACCTACAATTTCCAAGTGGCAAGATTTCCATTATTTTCCATTGTTCAGAAGGATGATACTGCAATGTTGGGTTTCAGCATGTCATGTTAGTGCCTTCAGTCTCCTTTGGCACCTCTCTGTGGGCACTCCTGCTAATGTCAAGGTGGGTAAAGTGGCTGCCTCGTAGGACAGCAAAGCCCTGTTTTAGTCCATTCAAATATTTTTTGGGTATTTCCTTCCACTTTTGAGACTATCTGCAGTGCTGTTATCAGCAGCTGTATGCATCTTTCAAGCCTAGGGCTGCCTTGGCTTGTCAGCAGGCCCCTCTGGCTGTGCCCCTGGCAGGACAGGCAGGCTCACTGCTGGCAGGAGCACACCTCTGCACCCAGTTAATGATTCAGGACTTCAGCACTGCCTCGCTCTTATTTACTTAAAAGCCTGTGATAACACGTATGGGATTTCTCTGCCGGCTGTGTTCACCTGTGGCATAGCATCCCCTGCTGCAGCCCCTCTCTGCTTAGAGGAGACCAATGCCAGCTTTCCCACCCTCATCTCCTCACCCCGTAGCCAAAAAGTGGTGTGACCTGGGGCACCTCCTCCAGCTGGCATGAGGCTTTTGCAGAGGAGGACTTTTGCCGGAGCGTGGGCTGCTGGTGCTGGGGATTGCAGTGCTGCAGTCCTTATTGGCATGCTGAACATGCTCTGGCAGCACGGCGCGCCGCTGTCCTGGAGTCTAGTGCTTGTCTTTAAAAACTTTTTTGCTTTGTGTGTATTTTTTCTTTCACAATTCCCTTGTGTATTTTAGCTCTCCTCTGCTAATGCTGGGAAATATTTTGGGGATGGATTACTTTATTGCCATAATTTTAAGAGTGTTGGTGTGGTGGCTAAAAAACTCTAAGATTTTCTCTGTCACATTGGAGATGGTATGAAAGGCTTTGAAAGTGGTCCCAGTGATGTGTTTATAAAGCCAGTGCACTTTTCACTTTCCTCCCGCTCTTTTTTTTTAAAGACCTCATTTAATGCTCAGGACTGTGCAGCGAGGCCACTTTCAAAGGCTTTAGAATCCACAGCAGCAGCTCTTTGAAGTGGAAACACCAGCAGGGAACAAGCCTTCAGCTTAATCCTTGGTGTAAAAGGTCCTAAGTGGTAAGAAGCCACAACATCCCTCTTTGTGGGAGGAGCTGGAAAGCGAAACCTGCAACTGAATCTGTATCCTGAAATCCTCATATGTGGAGCTAGAAATGGTTAGACACTTCTGTAGGGCATGAGGGATGCAATCCCTCTCATCTCTCTTTTTTTTCACTCTGGCTCTGTCCCAGCTTCTTTCCCCGTTTCTTGAGGAGGAGGACACAACTGAAAGGCGAGAGAGTAAGGCCTGGGAGCAATCGTGTTTGTGCTTGGGTTTGTTTGCTCTCTCAAGCTGGTAAATCTTCCCTCTGGAGTCTAAAGACAGTGGCAGAATCCATCTGTTGGTCCTTGTGTCTGTCCTTGTGTCTGCCAGGTGGTTTTATGGTGGCCTCAGGTGCTTGTCTCCCCTTTGGCACAAGGAGGGTGAAGGAGACAGTGCTTTTTGGTCACCAATGACTCATTTATATGCTCAAAGCCAGGTGGGATGAGTCTGTCATCTCTGAAATACGTTTGTTTGAAATAGGAGATGAAAGTGTTGAGTTTCTTGCAGTGGAGCTTGAGGATCAGTGTGTCCCTATGGATTTGTAGCCAGTCTTGGTTGCAGAACTTGGCTGCTTGTAAGGACCTGCCTTCCAAAAATGAAGACGGGAGAAGACAGCAGTGCCTTGACTGGCACATGGCTTGAGCTACCAGGGGTGAGAAGCTGTTTGAGGGCTTTCCTTCTCAAATAGTAGCCATTGTTGATTCTGATGACTATTTAAATAATCTGATTTTTAATTGAAAAGTTATTTTTTAACTTGTTGGTATTTTTGACCTTCAATCATATCACCTGCCATTTAACTTCACTCTTATGCTGTTTGCTGTGTGCAAAACCAGCTGTCTTTTCCATGGCTTCCCCACTGGTAAATGACTGAACATTCCCTGCGTCCTAGTCAAAATCTGGTGGTCCTCATCATCAGTCTATATGAATTTCATATTTTTTCTGTTGTCAAAAACCTTACTGTTGCCTCTTTGTACGTGTAAGCCTTTCCACAGTGCTGATGGTGCTGTTACTGTTCTCTCGCTCTTTTATCATTCCAGAGTTACGTGCTCCATGACTATACACACTAGTGTAATTCTGTTATGTTTTCCTTTGATAGTGCCAAATGTTCTGCTTGGTTTATACTCCATCAGCTGCTGAATATTTTGCAGAAGTCTTCATGAAATTGCCTCTAATGTCCACATAATCTTTCCTCTGTAGCAGTGTCTTGTTGGAACCTAGTGTTGTGTGTTTGCTATTCATTATTTGTCTGTTTTTTTCCTCACCTAGGTATTATTGTGCCTATCTTTATGTTAGAACTGATGTCATTTTATCACACAGTGAACTCATTATCATGAGATCCTTTTGTAATTCTTCACAGTTGGCTTCAGGTATGACTTCGCAAAAATTTTATGTTAGCTGCCAACTCTCTCATTGGTTATGGCTATTGTTGCAAAGCAGAGAAGGAAATTCTCTTGACAAACCTAATTATGAAAATTACAGTATATTATTAGAAGTAAAACATGATATTTAATCTTGTGAGTTTGTTGTGAACGTCTGCTCTGGCTTTAGTCTTCATACTGTCTGCAAATGCTTAGCACTTTTAGCTGCTCTTTTAAATTAAATTTCTTTAACATCCGTAAGGGCTAAGTCATCACAATAACTGGGTTCCACAAAAAATCATCAGGTTACAAAGATGAGATGATTAACTTGCTTTCATTTTGCTTAATTTTGAGCTTTTAGGATTCTAGTTCTTCCCTACTATTGTCAGAATTGTACTTCTTAATGAAAACTGACAGTTTGCTTGTAAACTTGTAACTGACAGTTTGTTACTTGTAGGTGATAAAGTTTTATGAGATGCTCTTGATGTTTTCAGGTTTCCAGTGAAATGGGCAAGAGATAGCTATGCTGTGGTAGAGTTCTCTTCTTGAAGAGAAGATTCTTGTAATAGGAATCAATATTAGGTGGTGATGGTTTGGGGATTTTTTTTTTTTTTCCTTAAAGAGAAATTAAATTAAAACAGACTTAGTAGTAACATTCTGCTTTGGTGAAGATAACCACCTGTATCTCACCCATCTGGGTCTCCAATCACCAAGATATCAGCATACTTCCCTTAGGGGAAAGGTAAATGTGATGATTATAATCTTGAAGTGCTTCACTGGAAGTTAAAAATTATTTTCCTGAAGTAGAACATTAAAATTTGTGGGCAGGTTGCTACTTTTCTGGTTTTAAAATATTATCTTTTTTTTTTGTGTGGCTCTTTTTGACTCCAGTTTTGCAGTTAGGAAATTCAGGGTACATCATGCAAGATTATTCTTTAATTGTTTTCCTGATGGACTTTGTTCATCTGGTGAAAAAATATGAGACAATAAATTGTGGATTTCCATTCAACTTTACAGAACAATAATANCCTGTTCAGTTGCTATAAAGTGATACCATGGTTTCTGTTCTTTCAGGTGATGAGCAGAAGGATAAATGTAGAGGAGAGCCATTCAAGTAGATTTTCAGGATTTCTAGAACCTGTGCATTGTTATAAAGTGGTTATCTCTGTGAAAGCCAAATATTGGTACTGCAAACATTGCAGCCCATAAAGATGCAGAGGGCAAAACTTTGACCAGGAGTGAGGTTGTTTATTTATTTATTTATTTATTTTGGTTTGGGTTTTGTTTTGTGGTCTGGTTTGGTTTTATGTCTCGCCTGTTTTATCCTGGAAATGTTGTATGAAATGGAAGGAATTCCTACCAGGTGTCAGAGACCAGAGCATGTACAGGCTGAAGGTTAGAAGTTGTAAAAGCTCTTATTTAGAAGCCAAGCAAATATTGCACTAGAATGAGGCACATTCGAAACACACGTTTAATTAATTTTTGAAAACTTGTTTTTGGAATACAAATGTGTGTAAGCATAACAGCAACAGTCCCCTTCTTATGTTTATATAGGTTTTTTTAATCTGTGAGTGGTGTTGATGATGTTACTTACTTGACCAAAACAAATTTATTTTTTCTTTTTTTGCTATTTATTCACTTTGTAACACCGAAATTTTGACGTTGTCTTTCAAAAATATTGTTGTATATTGAGTTGATATTTGTCCATGGTTAAAGTTATGGTTTAACGCAGAAGTTATGCAAGGTGATACATATGGTAAAGTACAAAACAAAGTATGTCTTTAAATATCCTTTTTTCTCCAAGCTTGAACTACAAGAAATTAATTAAGCTTCTGAAAAGGACAAAAATGTCGAGACTTACTTTAACCAGTGCAAATTTTCCACTGCAATGTAAGCTGAAAACTGTCTCTTGCCAAAAGCCAGTTACTTATGCTCAGTTGTTAGGAGCATCTCCATTGTTTTGGAAGTGCTTTGGAATGCCAGGCTGTGCTTACCTGCTCTGCCATTCCCAGCAGGACAGAGACATCTCTGCACTTATACAGGTAAGCAGAGATAATAGAACAAGGTCTGGAGGAGGGCTTTGTCAAACCATTTATAGGAAATGTGCTCAGTTTTCACTGCAAAATATTGCAATTCATTGTGTCAAAGCACGAAAGCACTTGATTTTTCAACATTTTAAATACTTTTTTTTTTCCCCTACTGCTCTCTTCACAATAAATAGCTGAGTTAAAATAGAGGCTGTAATTTGAATGTTGAGAAAATGTTTGATTTAAGGTGGGGACATGCCTGGCTGTGAGACACAGACTAGCACTGCCTAACCTGTCAGTATAGCTGCCTAAATCCATTCCCTTTTCATCCTTTAAGCTAAGAAAAATTAAAACAAAGACTTTATATATTGAAGTTGCTTTTCAAAGATACTGGCTGGAGTTTTTTGTGACTTGGGGTTTTTTTCCCTTACAGAAACCTGAATGTAGTTTATGTCCTCTTACTGTTACAGACAAATGAACTATACACATGGTAGAAAAATCAACTCATCCAATATCCTTACTGTAGGCCAGTAAACTTTCTGAGTTTATTTTTGTGTAGCCTTTCTGTGTTTAAGTACTTTATCTCCTTTTAGTTGTAAATTAAAAAAAAATAATAAAGGTTACTCTCTAAGATGAAACTGAGTTGAAAAGTAACTTTCTTCAAGTGGCAACGGGTGGTGAGCTTTTTGGACTGAGGGAGACATGTTACACAAATCAAAACAACAGATCGATATGACCCATTTTTGTTGGGTCAGTGCTTCTTAATTGGTGCTCAAGCAAAAAGGAAGGTCAGTAGCAGCACTGCACACCAAACCCTAAATTCGTCATCCTGGAGCTCAGGAAAAAAAAAAAATGTTTACTTGGTAGACAATGTCTGCAGATGGTTATCATGCACTCCTTCCAGTTATAACTCTGTTATTTGCCTCGGGATTAAATAGAAGTATTCAAGACTTCTAGGAAAACAGACATTAACCAGAAGTTGCAAGTCATATAAGAAAAGCTCTTCTCTTCTTCTCTGCCACCAGTAGCCAAAACAATTTTAGGGGAGAAGCATTCTCTTTCTGAACTTGTGATACCTGTTTTACAACTGAATAGTGGTTCACTAAATGCAAATTTATTTTATTCCAGAAAGAATGAGTTTGCATTATGTATTGTCAAATACAACACAGGTAGCCTTTGAAGTTTTAAGTGTTGGTTTTGTTTAGGGTTTTTTTGTTGTTTGTTTTTTCTTGTGGACAAATGCATGAGTTTTGAAAATCAAGTTTCTTACTGTCTTCTTCACATGGAGCATTATTAAATATTTCTTTATTCACCTTGGATGACCAAAGATAATCAGGCAGGAAGCCATCTCTGTTTACAACACACAAAAGCAACCTACCTTCAGAAGAGACCAGTAGAGACCAACCTGTTAAATACTACCTTTTTTTCTTCAAGGCTATGCTAAAACCTCCATATCTGTTTTTTCTTCTTAACTGGGAAGAGCCTTTGAAAAAATGGTTTTTAGTGGGAGATTTCAGTTGCTGCCTGAATGTTAGTATAAAAACACTATTTTAAAAATATAAAAATAAATCATCTTTAAAGGTACTTGTTAACTGTCTGCTATTCTGCAGGTGATTTTAAAGTTAGGTTGCTGTTCTATCTTTTTAAGTGCTGTAAGATATGAAGTATTCTGGCATAGGCACCTAATCAGACTTTGCAGTATGTCCTAGGAGATATTTAAGCAGTAAAGCACTTGTGTATGTTCTGCATCATGAGGATTTCTTTAGTTTTGGAAGTAAATAAAACTGGTGTTGTGTGTTACATACACACTACTAATGGAGCAAAAGGAGAATTGAATCCTTGTGACAAAATGGACTCTGATGAAGGCTTGCTTGGCAACCCTCTGAGTACTTAAGACACTACTGAGGTTTTTCTTTTCCCTGCTAAAAGCACTTTGCCACTGTGATAAGTTACTTCTTCCAAAATATGTTTGAGATGCTTGTGAAATGCTTTGAGTCTGGTAGAATGCAATAGTGCCTTGCTTAGACTCCTTTCAGCAGGCTCACTGGTTTTCTTCCTTCTCTGTTGGGTTGATAAGATCCCTGCTTCTGGTAGTGTTCCTAGATGATGCAGCTTGGGGTGCAGAGGAAGGGGTCTTGGTGTTTCTTCTTCTTGCGGTAAAAGTGGTTTTAAAAGTCTTTTTCTCCAAGCTCTGCTTTTGCTGGAGCTTTTAGTTTAACACATTCAGAAGTATTGGTAAAATAACATAGAGAATTCTTGAAGGCTTTTGTAATCAGTCATCTTACTCCTCAGCTCCAAATGTGGTTTTCAAATTTTTGTGGATCTCCAAAGAAGTCCTGAAGTGTTTCCTTTCATATCCATGCTCCTCTCTTGAGAGTCTGTGCTTTTGTCAACAATTGTGAGAGCCAGGCAGGCTTCCTCTTGGTATCCTACTTTTCACGCATGTTATGAAGGACATTTCTGACAGTGCAGCATTTGAAAAAGGGATTGAGGAAATCCATGGAAGAAAAATTCAGTGAGACCTATTAAATACAAAGATATCTGTTACAGGTTGTTGGGAGAAAATTCATGGAAATTATCACGCTCTGTCTGCCCTGGTTCTGCACTCTTCTGAAGACATCTAGTATAAGCCATAGTCACAGGCTGCATTTTGGGCAAGATGGACTCTTTGGCTCATCTGCTAAAATCATCCTTGTGTATGTTGTTATCCTGTACTCAGGTAAAAAGGTGGAGAAAATGGCACAGGAATGCAGGTATTTTATCTCAGAACAGTGATGCTGCTTGAATTTAGTGTAGGAAATCTGTTCAGCAGAATGGGTTTAGCACTGAAGAGGCAGTCAGAGTTAGATAGTGCTCTTGCTGCCCTCCCCTCAGGAGCTTGGTTTGGATGTGCCATGCAACTTCCCAGAGCTGGGTAATTTGCTGGAGTATACTATTAATAATGCTGTTGGCAGTCTTAAAACATGTGCAGCTTGTGAATTCAACATGTCATTAATTTACGTACAGTCCTTGGTTTATTCACACTTATCCTTGTCTTTCAGTGCAAAGGGATGCTGTTTGTCACATAAACAAATACTTCGGCAAGATTTCTGCCTTCTTTGCTTAGAGCAAAACTGGACTAGAGAAAATAGAAAATTGACAACAGCCTGAGCTCTTTCAGATTGTGCTCCTGTGTAACAGCATGTTATCGGTCCTTTGGCAGGTGAGAACAGTCATTTGATCACACGTTCCCTCCATGCCAGTCTATAAAAATTTCACAGTACATAAGCACACTTTTCTATAAATATTTTACAGTCCTAAAAAAACATAAACACAATGCATGTCTGCAGCTGGGTGTGAGTGGAAGCTCCTAATGCACTGGGGTACCCTTTCCTGGGGACTTGGATTTGATTAATAGCTATTACATGCTGCACTCTGCCAAAAGCAAAACATTTGTGTCCACAAGAGGCCAAGTGGTAACGTCATTGCTGCCGGGGATGATTAACTCTGCTTGCCGAGGCACAGAAACAGAAATTGCTTTTGCCCTCTTGTCAAGGTGGGAACAGAATTTTGTGTATAAAATTCATACACCTAGAGGATAAAATCAGGTTAATTTGGACTTAGAAAGTGTTTAAGTTAAAAACTGTGGGAAGGTACAAACCAAGAGTAGAGGAGTAGAATAAAAATGAAAGTAGTTTGCTAGAAGAATAAAACTCTTTTCTACAATTGCATTTTAACTGAAGCATAATAAGCATTAGTTTTTCCAGCATGACTTCGAAGCATTTTGGTATTAGAAAATACTCTTGTGGGCTGTAGTCATCCACTGACCTAAAGTTCAGCAGAAATATTTCACGGTCCATTAGCAAAGTAGTACAGTGGGTTGCTGAAAAGGTCCCAGGCTGTGTCGGTTGTTTCACAGTCAGTGGTACACCTTCCTCCTCACCTGCTTCCCAAGGGACAAAGGACATTAGTGTTATTATATTGTAAAGCCAGCTTCAAAGGGAGCGGCAGGTTTTTTACAAGAAGCACATTGCCATACTGTAAATAGTGGGGGACATACTAAAAAGCCTGAACCTGGCACATTAGTGATCGTGACAAGGAAAATACAGCTCATTTAGCAAAACTGATTTGAAGGTCATGCTCAGTTTAAATAAAGCAGACTGGTGTTTTCTAGTCTGTCCCCGGACTTCAGTCAGCTTAACTAAAATAGTTAGGATCGTCTCTGAGTAAAGTGTGCGTATGAATTACAGTTCACAAGTGTTCATCCCTGGTTGTATAACTGGTAAAGAGATGTTGCAATGGTTGATCTCCAAGTCAAGCAAATAAAATAAATAATGGGTTTTTTGTAAGTCCTGACACTTCTGACTTCAGCTGGTTCATGCTGAATTAATACAAGACCCAGGATTAGAATTTTAGTATTTTTGGCTACCAGCTACCTGATCAAACAAGTGGGCTGCTTCCCTGATATGGCAGTTCTGGCTTCTTACTCATTTGAACAATACTGGTTTCCTCAATGCCACATGGGAGCTGCTTAACATCTTAAAGTGGAAAAAAGTGATTAAAGAAATGTTTGTAAGTTTTGTAAGTTTGAAATTCATAGAAGAAAATGCATTCATAATGCTCTACTGGAATTGAATAGCTCTACTTAAAAATGTTATGGTGACAGAAGGATTTCCCATTCATATTTCCCATCAAAGAATGCATGATGTTTCATGGAAACCTGTCCTATTTTCTCTTGGTTCTTGAAGTTAGAGATTATTATTTTTGTGACTCCACAATAGTTTAGAGGAGAGCCAAAAGCTTGATTCTGGTTTTAATGCTGTCTTTTTACAGTGTGCAGATGCTACTAAACTATTGCACATTGTCCAGTCTTACTACATATCTACTATAAGGGTACATATAAAAAAGATGACTATTAAAAATTGGTTTAAAGGGAAGAACACAAAGCCTGCCATAGTACTCACTGATGAGTGATACCTCTGTACTGTTGGATCACTTCTGGTTGTGTTTCCCTAGTTTGGAAAGCTGATGGGATGAGAAAAGCCTGTTGACTACAGGAGGAACTCCTGCATGTTCTTTCTTTAAGATGCAGTTTATTCAAATGTGATTAACAAGCATGCTGACTGTCACACTACTTGTCTGCAAATAAAAATAAATAAATATAAATAAATAATAATAAATTTGTAAATCAAAATAAATTACTTAATTTTTTTATTTAATTCATGTTGGCATCTTTTGATGTGGGATCCTCTTTGTATTGGCTAGTGGGGGATCTTACACAATGAGGCTTAAATGGGTGTGTGGTGCCCAAGAGCCAGCCTTGCTTTCCAGGGACGGGGAGCGTGTCCTGTGGCATACAGCACTGCAGCTAAAGGAGCTTGCAAAGAGGAGGCAGACCTGCTGAGCTGGGGTGACATGTCCTGCCTGCTCTGCTCTGTGAGCAGGTGGCCATGTCTCTGTTGAGCTGGCCGGCACCTGTGAGGCAGGGGGCATTATGCTGCTGTGTTATTCTGTACCTGATGAGGCAGATCAGAACAGATCCAGCTGTTGCCTGGGATTAAGCTACAGTCTTGCTTTCCTCAGCAGGGAGTTTGGGAGAGCTCAAGAGAGAACTTCACAGGGGAGTCAAGGAAATGGCAAGTAGCTGGAATTTAAAGCAACAGCAGAGTGAGCTTGTGGAGTTGTGGCTGTCCTTTAGTGGGCAGCTTATCTTCTGTTTGATGGCATTGAATGTTATTTAAAGCAAAAACAATGGGGGGAAAAAAAGGACATTTAAGAGTATAACAATGAGATTTAGTTGAAAAACAGAAGTGGAGTTCAACCATCTTTGGACTAATGCACCTGCCAGTGTCTCCTAAACATATGTCTGTGTCCTGAGTGATTTGAAAGTGGAGTCCACTATGCAGCTGCAAACAAGAGGTATGATTTAGTGGAATTTGAATGTCTTTTCCTGAAATAAGGGTGAGAGTTCTGTAGTTGTCAAGTCTTTGAGTATCTGTATTTCCATTGTGAATGTTCAGGATATGTAACTTGATCTGGCTACAGAAGCATTCCTACGTGTTAAACTTATGAAGGGAATCTTTCCACTGGGTTTTGTATGTAAACACAGTGAAATGCAAAGCAAGTTTCCTTTGCAAATAGGTCAACTGCTGAAGAGGCAGCGGCTTTTTGAAGGAATACTATTCTTGTCAGTAGTCTGAAGATGCGTCTGTGGAGTGGTACACATTGGTTTTCACACTGGGGCACACTGTGTTTTCAGATGTCCTGGGGCATCTGGAGATGGTTATGTTTCATCCCACATCATCTGACGCAGGTAAAATCACTGATTCAAAACTAGTTAGTCCAGCCTGGAAGAAGTGGGTAAACTATCTATTTCTTAGAGATCAGTTTATTTTCTGAACAAAAAGGAACTTCAGGAGGATCTGAGTTAAAGTAGTATGTAGTCAAGACATTGCTGGCTTGTGAACTTGTGCTGTGGAGTGTGAAGCTAGTGACACTTATGGTTAAGTCTGTCTAAGGGTAGAGAGCCTGTTTTTTGCTGCTTCCAGCCTCCAGCCAGACCTTAAAATTTTGACGTGAAATTCTTTGGCCCTGGTGTCTCCTGCAGAGTCATCGTTATTGTTTCTTTGTTAAAAAGTTTCTGAAATTTAAGACTATGAACATGATTTTCTGGGAGAAAGCAACATGAGTTTTTGTTTATGTGTAAATGAGTAAAAGTTGTAGCAGCACCTGCTGTGGGCCAAGGGCTAAAAATTGTACAGTATCGTTTCCCTGGGGTTAGAGAGTTGACCTTGGTCTTCCAGAAAAAGATCTCACATTTGGCTAAGAAAACAATTTGTCTCTGAAGAGTGGCAGTATATGCATGCTGGGTTTGAAAACTAAGTTCTCAATACATTGTCTTAGCATTGGAGTATTCAGCAGGTCAGTTTTGGTGGCTGTAGATAGGTCCTGAAGATGAGTTTTTTCCCACCTGAGTTCATGTGTTTGAATGAATTTGGGCAGCAGTCTGTAAGTCAACATATTTTTCCCTGCTAGTGACCTAGAGAAGTCTCAGCTCACTTTCACAGCATAGTGAGTCTTTGGGGTTTGGGGGGTGTTTTGGTTTTGATTTTTTTTGTTTCCTTGTTTTTATAACAGAGCATTGTTTACAAATTATCAAACTTGTAAGGCTAAGTGTATTTAGTCCATCTCTTCTGTCTGGGAAAGAATAGTTTATATCCTTCAAACTGTACAGTGTCCTTTAAGTACAACTGAGGGTTCTCCAACTTTTTAATTCTTGAGTTTCTGGTAAATTTATAGGAGAAATATATAGATCATGTTGATAAATTTTGACAGTAGGAGCAACAAATTGACCCCTAGCGTTGACATCTCTTACTGAAGATTTTAATGTGGTGAATGTTTAAACCTCAAAAAGTGTAAAACTGTTTTAACACCTTTTGAGTGGATTTAGTGGTTCCTCTAGAGATCTGTGGTGAGACCATGTAGAAGACTGTGCTCCTTTATTGGAAGTCATCACCTGCAGAGATGACCTTTGAAGATGAGGTCTTTGCTCATTACTGCATGTTATCTACTGAAGCATGAATACATCATGTCCAGAAGTCTCAGCTTCACCATTAGACAGATACTGCATAATCCATTGCCTCATAATCTGGCTGATAAGTAAAACTACTGTACCAAAGCATCTCATATTTTGTAGATGGCAAGAGCTCCTATTTTCCAGCTGAAAGGTCCAACTGGTTTTTAATAGGGCAGGGCTTTGTATTCACTTGCAGTTCCCAAAGATGAGGCTGTTTGCCCCATATTTCTCTGATTTTTTTTTTTTTTTTTGCGGACTTCTAGTGTCTATGTGCTTTGACTTATTTAATAATTAAGAGGATTTTTTTTCTTAACCGTAACAAAGGCCTTCTACTCCAATGCCTTGCTAGCTTTCGGCAAAAGGGAAGTGATGCTTATCCTAGAAGGGATCCAAAGCTAAACAGCTTTTACAAATACATGTCCATGAATTTTATTTCACTCAACCTATGAAAAACTGCCTTTGTAAGTGTGCATTCTTGATCAAATCCATTGATTCAACTGCGTGAGAGACTGAAAATAAACAATAATAGTTGTAAAAAGACAAAAAGAATTTGTTCTTGAGTATTTCCTTCATCTTCAGTAGGAGTATTTTGCAGCTCAGTTGTTTGTTTGTAAGTTTTGATAGTTTGTTTAGCTATAGTGGGGAGTGTTGTCTTGAGTTGGGATCATTAATGATAATAACAACAAAACAACTATACAAAACCATCAAGCAAACAAAATCTTCTGCCAGGATAAGGGACAGTTTGTGCTGAGGGCTTTATGCTGGTGAGGTACCATTGGTTTTGGCAGGACTGCTACCTTTGGCTGATATGTTGGGACACAATTAGAAATAGTTGGAAGAAAAGAAGTGTTTGCATTAGCTGGAGCCACTGGTTTTCTCCAGATGGGTGGGTTTTAAAATACACAAGGTCAAGGTAAGCTATGATAATAATGGTGTGTGACCTGGCAGGCATTTATTGAGGAGTATTGTTGTTGTTGTTGTTGTTATATTTTCTTAGGTAAATTCCATTCTTTTCACTTATTTACTTCCCTGTTTACTCAAACTGCTCTATTTTTCCCTGTAGCCACAGTCTCTTCTCCTTTCCTTCTAAAATTTCTTCTTGTCTCTCTCTCTTCCAGTGTTCACAACCTTTCTCCATCTTTCTTCCATTTCCTATGAAGTCTGTCCCTTCCTTTCTGTTTCACAACCAGCCATTTCATTTCCTACCTTCCTCTCCCATTTTTTCCTTCTCTTGAGCACTTTCCTCATATTCTAATTTTCTAATTTCCTCTGATTCTACTTTTCTTGGCTTCTCCCATAGTTTTATTCCCTGCTTTGTATTTTCTCTCCTTTCTCCTTGTTTTGTGTCCCTCATGTTCAGGTTTTCAAGGTGGCATCTCTTCCTTCATCCTGCTGGTGCAGATGATGGACAGAGGAGGCATGACAGTTTCCTAGCCTGTGGTTGTGAACACGTAGGTCATGTAAGTGGTAGGGATGAAGCACTTCAAATTATTCTATCCTCATCATGTTTGTACTTGCCTCCTGCTGAAGGCGTGGCCTCCTGCAGAAAGGACTCAGTTCTGTCTCCTGAGTTTGCAACAGTAGAAACTCCTGAGGCACTTGAGATGCCTGATGCCACACCGATGACTCTTGAGAAATCAGGTGGTAGTGTTATGTTTGACAAGATGTGGATTTTTGAGACAAACTTTTAATGCTTCCCTTTCTCTAGAAAACCTAAATGTAGCATGAGAGTAAGAAATAGGATGATAGTGTGTTTCACTCTTCTACTTCCAGCCCCAAATGCTTTTTGGTATGAATTCATGCTGTAGTCTCACAAATCTTGTATGTGATTCTGCTGTGCACATATTTTTTAAAAACCATGGCTACTGCCATTCCTATACTGTGTGCTGTTTGCTTTGCTGCCACATGCTGTGTCTGGTTTTTTTCAGTCTTAACACCTACTACTTGAGAAACAACTTTGTCAATTTTATGGTGTGCAGCCCTGCAGAGTATTACTACTTGTGACTTTGAGCAGTGTGCGGTATAACATTTACCCTTTTCCCAAAATTTCCATCTGTCTCCTACATCTATTACTGAAAACCATTACTGACATTTCTGAATTGGAATGTGTGGCTCTAGGGAGAGTATTTCCTCTTTTACATTTAGCCAGCTAAATCATCAGCCCAACAAGCTATCAGCTCAACAAGCCCTTTTGGAGAGGCTCTTTTTGTCTTTCCTCCTCTCTTTCCTTTTCATCAGTTATGAGTATTTTCTCACCTCTTTGTATGCTTTCAGCTTAATCTCATTCTTCATTGATACTGTCAGACAACATTGATGGAATATTTAATTTGAGGAGGTTGTATTTTATGTACTGTACTATAATTGCATAGTATTATTTCAAAATGTACAGTTTCTCTTGTGCCTTGTTATTCTTTATGATCAGGTAAGGATATCTAAGTGTCATTCAGACCATCTTATTGCTCATTAAACTTAAAACTGAATTTTTGAGCAATTAGCATTGCATTGCCTTTATTCATGCTAGCAGTAGGAACTTTTGGTGTAAGTATTGGGTTAGTAGCATTGCTAAGTAGTAGAAAAGACTGTTGATGTGAAGACCTAGAAGTCAGAACTGGGATCTGATCCTTCAACTGGGTGTGAGTAATTCTTACTCACTTAACTTACAATACTGACTTCAATTAAGACCAGTGAATCCAAGCACAGAATGGTAATTGTTCTAACATGGAAAAGCTGACAGCGTTTTTGGAACTATTGTTATTGACGTATTTTAAAATCTCACTTATTCCAGTCCTTCCCCTTTTCTTTTTTCTTGCACAAAAATAATCCATCAACTGTTTCTGGCTGGTATTTGCAAAGTAAAAGTTGCGTTCCTTTGAAGCTGAATAGAAGGAAACATCATGTTCATGGTTTCACTGTTGTGTATAAAATACAGTTAGTAGTTAAATTTTTTTGTAGTATCTAGCCCTTTGATTTTCAGAACTGTTTTTCTGTAAAACATCCTAGATATTTTATAGTCCCCAGATAGTTTAAGTGTCATATTGGAGTCTGAGGTTTTGATGCTGAAGGATGTATTTGCAGAGATACACAAAGGCTTAATGAAATCAAAAGAATATTTAGATAGAGACTGCCTCATATGGGAAAGGATTTTGGAGCAGGGTGACTCATTGGAGCATGGTGACTTGGTGGTTGAGCCCTTTCATGAAACCTTTATAGAACAGCCTCTAGGTTAATGGGAAAACTAACTCTATTGTCTGCATATGGAAGGTTTTATTTCCTGTAATTTTGGAATGACATTTTTGAGGTTTTTTCCCTTGAGAAATAGAGGGAAACACAAAAAATCTGAGCAGAATACTATCATCCTCATTTCTAAGGAAGAACAAATAATGAGTAACAACTTATAATGTAGTAACACAATCTAAAGGGCCAAGTGATAAATTAGTGGAAACGGGTTCTTGTATACAGTTTTGGAGACTAAGCACATTTGATTGAATTGTTTCACAACTAGCGTGCCTAATTATTGTGTCTGCCACATTCATCTATTTAAATCATTCCCAACTTCTGGATTGCTGCCTGGAATATTACTGCAGTACGTGTTTCAGCTGGTTATTCCCTTGTCACGTGTAACTTCACAAAGGAGGATGTTTTTTTTGGTTTTGTTTTTGGAAAAAAAAGAGTGAACTTTGGCTGTATGTTTATAATATCTGATAAAAAGGGACTGTGGGTTTCATAATGTTGATTTGAATGAGTTGCACGTGAACTGATGCTGTATTTGTTTTGTCAGGTCAGTGACTTAAAAAGTGCCTTTGCCAAGTCACTTTTACGAGCGAGGACTGCTACACCCGTATTCTCAAAGTCCCGTCTTTGCCAGCCAGACATTGCCTTCACCTTGCACCTGGCAGAAGATACCTCAGCTGTCTCCATTTGCCAATTAGTTGATGGGAAACTGAAAGCAGAAAAAGGATTATTATTATTATTCCTGGGACATGAACAAATGACTGCATTGCTTTTCTCGTGTAATCAATATCGGCAAGCAACCATCAGAGGACTGCTATTCTATCAAGGAGTGCCATTGCATTGATGGACCTTGGCTTAAAACTGGTGCATCCGTGATTACAATCAACAAACTCACATGTTTTACAGACAGAAATGCGACTGAGCATGTGTTTTCCCAGCCAAAAGTCTACAAGCGGAACTTAATGATTGATGAGTGACTGCTCGCTGATAAACTTTCTCTGCTTGTCCTGCTTTGTGTGTGTTGGACGTCATTAATCGTCCCCCACTGTTTGTTTTTTTAACTTTCTTTTCAATTAGAAGTGAAGTTATTTTTTTTTTATTTCCCCTCCCCC